>JAOVVF010000029.1:2726022-2740110 GCA_028565595.1 Duopalatinus emarginatus | reverse complement strand
AAAAGTGTGTGTGTGTGTGTGTGTGTGTGTGTGTGTGTGTGTGTAACATGCCTTCATCAAACAATAACAATTCAAGCGGTTTTTCCAATACAGTTGTAATATTCAGTTGCACAGAAAAATAAATTAGACTCTGTTTAGTTGTTGATTTGATGCTATTATTTATGCTACTTTAATAAAAAAAACGGCAATTATGTTATTTATTAATCTTCTATATTAATATCTGAAATTAAACTAATCAAAACGAATAGACAGACCTGGCAACACTACCAAGAGTATTAATTACATTCGGTCTGTATAGTGATTTTAGCAACAGACATTGCAAAGCAGCTTTACAGAAATCTAGCGGTTCATCCTTATTGAACATGCCAGAGGCGACAGTGACAGGAAAAAGCTCAATAAGATGGCATGAGGATGAAACCTTGAGAGGAAACTGTTCTGTTCTGAGTGAAACACATTTGCTTCTTAAAAGAAACCTTGGTGAAACTTTACTGACTGTATCTGAGAATAGTCATCAGTGTGTGTAGCAGGTAGTAGAGGTTTGTACAATTACTATTTTTTTTTACTATACTACTGAAAAATGACAAGTGTTATCATACAGTCATTAAAGGATATGGCTATAATATTAGTATATAATATTATAAGATAAAAGGAAAACAATTGTATATGATTAATAAATCTATTTGTAGACATTTGGACTGATTCCAAGCTTTATATATCCTTGTTTTAATGCATGAATTATAGCTGGAAAGTAAATAAATAGATCTTTTTTTATTAATAGATGCTATTAATAAAAAATGTATAAAAAGTAATGAAATTAAAATAAATTAATAAAACGTAAGTAAAAAGCAAAATTAATTTTAGAAAAGAATAAAACACAATAATTACGTCAAAATATAAAATACATTTCTTATGATATTAAAAATATTTAATATATTTGCTATAATTTCTTTTACTGTGTAATCAACAAATGTAGGACATCACAATCCTAGGTTGTTTTATTAGCACAGTTAAAGTCTAATAAACAACAGTAATGAAAACTGCCACATACAAGCTACAAGATCAATTCCACGCTATGAAAATAGGTAAATTGCATCAGTGCAATAAATGTACAAAATTATGTGTGTGTATTATATTACACTATTTACACTATTTAAAAAAGCATAAATTCTCCTGTGGATAAATTCGTAACAGAATAAGTCTCATATACTTTACATGATGAAGTGACAATATTCTAGTCTAAAATACTGCTATGCAAATCACATTTAGACTGCTTTCTGGGTTTTTTTCTAGTTAATTGCTTAGACTAGTGACTGTAAGAGAAGTGAACCACGTATTGACCACTAAGCTTGCACACAGAGGGATTTGACGTCTGCATTTAACCCATCCATGCAGTGAAACTCACACACTCTAGTGGACAGTGAACACACTTGCCCGAAGCAGTGGGAAACCCTATCCATGGTGCCTAGGGAGCAGTTGGGGGTTATGTGCCTTGCTCAAGAGTGTCTCAGTAAGGTGCTGGAACACCAGATTGGTGTTTTGATGATGGTGCTGCAGACCTCACACAGCCTCAATATTTCTCAAAAATCTCAGCTGGGTTAAGGTCTGATGGGTTTGGATGTGGGCAGAGTCATCTTATAAGAGACCATGCCTATCCTTATAGGATAAACATTATCAGTCAGAAGGACAGTGTAGTGAGTTGCAGTGATGCTAAGGGGACAAGTGGAGGCAAACTATGAATTGTGCCAGTAAAGTAACAGGCACTGGACTTTCCTAAATTTTGTCCTTTGGCTGTATTAGTCGACTCGACTACTCAATTTTTGTATGTACCCTCAAGTATGTGCTTATAAAGTGAATAAGGTGCATTAACCAATCAGATTGTAGCCTGAAAGATTCAGAAAGCTTGTTGCCAAATAAATATTGAACTCCAGCCAAGGCTCCGAGTTGGAGTATGTGTGATTTACAAGTGTTGAAGACAGGATTTGACTTTTTTTTTTTTTAAGCGTAGCTTTAACAACCCAGCCATCAAGGTCAGATTGACATTTCCCATAAAAGCACCAAGCCTCATGGAGATCTTAAATATTAAAGCTTGAATAGCTGTTGAAATGCTCACCGCTTCTTTTGCCCCCTTGCTCATAATCACGATTCCTCACTTCAACTGTCTGTCTCGCAGTGAAATTGTATTTATTCCCTGTTAGTTCCTACATAAATAACACCTTCTACTGCACTCCTCTGTGACTAGCTGCCAACGAGAGCTCTTCAGCCAGTTTTAAGCAGGGGAACATCAGGGTGAAAAAAGAAGGAATTGCTGCTAGAAGTGAATACAGCGCAGTAAACTTGCACAAAAATAAACACTCTCAAAAATAGCTTTGTTTCTAAGGAGCAAGCTCGGAGCGCATTTGCTGAGGCACATTACATTTCAAAGACAATGTGAAGAAGATAACATTTCAGCTGATATTCTCTCCAGTATATACAAATTAAAGCTGCACAAATATTTCATTCAGTAATCATTACTATATGAGGCTGTGATATGCATACCCTTGAACTAATCCCTACAGATAAATAAATAGATAGATAAATATAACTTTATAAATTATTTACTTTTGGATCTATAATGATATAGTGTTTGTTTAGCTGGCATTCCATGGGACCCCTGGTACATCTACGAATGTCAGGTAAACACTGTGTCCATTTCTGATGGGTTACACCCGTTCATGTCCTGAATTCATTCTGATGGGTTTGGCCTCTTTTATCAGGACAATGTGCCACCACACATGTCTAGACACACTAAGCTATAACCGACCACAAACCTGCCACTGCCTGGCCCCTGAGCAAGGCCCTAAACCCTTAATTGCTCAGTTGTATAAATAAGACAAATGTAAGTCACTCTGGATGAGGGCTTCTTCCAAATGTTAATGTTTCTAGAGTAACCATGTACATGTTTAGCGTATGCTCTACAATAAGTATTAGAAAAAAGTCTCCAGTGTCAGTAAACTTCAGTTAGTTTTCCAACAAAGGCCATCAGGTTTGTCTGTTTCTCAGTCACAATGTACACTGTGTCCCTGGGATCCTTGGTACATTTACAAATGTCTACAAAACAGGTGAATGCTATGTGTTTCTCCTTTGTTATGAGTTACACCCGTTCATGTCCTGCATTCATTCTGATGCGTTTGGCCTCTTTCATCAGGACAATCATCTAAAGATGCCAAATTATGGTTAAAAGAACACTCATCTGAGTTTGGGGCTTTGCCATTTCCACCTAATCTGGGTGACACGGATAGTGTGATTATAAATAATCCCTTTTATAACTGTGTGTCATATAGAAATAAAGAGTAACCATATAGCCAGGAACAATATATCTGTTCAAAATGGTGAGGATTTTATAAATAAATTATGCGTTTTATAGCAGGACTGTATATTTACTCCGCCATCATTTCTGTTGTCTCTATCCATCCTCATCCACTTGCCAGCTCATCTGAAGCATTCAAAACTCAATTAGGACTCCCTAGAGAGGGCCTTTAGTGCTGAAAACCACTACATCCCCACCATATAAAACTTCTACATGTTAACTCTTCTTCTTGCTGGTAAACTCTCAGTCTTTATGAGAATGCTGACAGGATGTGGCAGCAATACCAGATTAGAGACCCTTTAAAAACAATCCTCATTAAAATCCTAGGATTGTTATTATTTTTTTTTTTTTTTAGAGATTCAATTTTCTGTTCATTTTCTTCCACCTCATAAGAAAGTTGTTGACATTCTCACAGCTATTTCAGTCCCATTTCACAGATTAAAACTTCAATTCAAGGTGCAAATTGCAGTTTATTGAATTGGATCAGATTAAAATGTATTGAGTTGAATCATAAACATTTCACCTGCAACTGAAACCAGAATGCTATTAATTTTTTATTTATATCATGGGCTCTTATATGTTAGGAAAATGCTGATATCAAGCTCAAAAGCCTATTTCTGTGATACTCAAGCACCACTGCTCTGGTGCCCGTGTCCAATCGACCATGTCCAAAATGGTGCCTTAATCACTATTCCCTACAAACACCAAAGTGTATTATGGGTACTCTGTACCTGCTAGTTCATATTATGTGGATGTTTAGGTGCTGCATCACATCAATACAAGATGCCAAAACTCGTAAAATGGTGAAATATCATGGTGAAATTTTACACACCCTTAAGTTTCATTGCACCATTATGATTTTTGGGCATTATTTCAATTCACATTTAAATCTAATCCAAAATTAACCCATATCTATCTGTAAT
Source organism: Duopalatinus emarginatus (assembly GCA_028565595.1). Classification (NCBI taxonomy): domain Eukaryota; kingdom Metazoa; phylum Chordata; class Actinopteri; order Siluriformes; family Pimelodidae; genus Duopalatinus; species Duopalatinus emarginatus. Next base: position 2,735,841 of record JAOVVF010000029.1, on the reverse strand, counting down.
ATGAACACACCAATTTCATCAAACACCCCACATACTGATATCAAATATGTATAATTCTATCGGGCACCATATGGTGCAGCGGGTAGCACTGTCAGCTCACAACAATAAGGGTCTGGGTTTGATTCCTCAGCCAGACAACCAGGTTCCTTTCTATGTAGAGTTTGCATGTTCTCCCCTTGCACAGTCCAAAAACATACAGCTATTAATTAATTATTTTAATGCACTGCAATATTTGAGACAAAGTCGAACAGGGTGGAGGCATTAAACAATGATTTTTGGATGCATCTCTGCGAGTGTTGCATGTATAAGTCATGTATATATATATATATATATATATATATATACTCAACAGAAGAGCTAGCACTGGTGTGACCACAGACTGGGGAGCATTTCAGCAGGAGTGTGTTTCTTTACTGTTATAGCCATGTTCAGGCCAAACTGTCATTGCACGGGCAACTGTTTAAAAACAAGCAATTACTAAATTTCTGTAAATATATAAAAAAAACAAAAAAACAATGAATTTGCTTCATTCATCCACTCAGTATAATTATCATGCCAAATATAGTTGTTATTCCTTGGCCTAAGTTTGGCTTGAACACAGGAAAATGTGCATTGATGTTTAAAAGCAAACTAGCAAACAGCAAATGCAGAGACACCCCAGAATCACAGATAATAACAAAGACAACGACCAAAATGCCACCGATGAAAGCAGTACAAAAGACACCCTGAACAGTACTTATCTGTGAGTTGAAGGCTAAAGTCTGTGTTTATAGCATAGGTGGTGATTGGAATCAGGAGTTTACAATCAGAAATCAGGGGAGCTGGAGAGCGGCATCTTGAACGGCCATGTTTTTAGGCTGTGGTGCAGCATGGGAATTGGAGTCCTTGATTATTGTTTTGCTTCACTGCTAGGACTGGATGATGGCGATAACAGGGACAGAGTGCATATAATTGAACTCCAGATATGTGATCTAGGTAAACATTTTTGTCATATTTGGCAGAAAATCAGATTTGTGTCACCTGAAACTCTTTACTAATGACTTTTAGTTTTAATCAGTTGTCAATGTTCTCTAATGACATATAAAGCCCCAATTTACCTTCATTACATCTCCTGTTTCTTTAGTATTCTCAGAGCAACTTTTGGATCTGCTCAGTTGGAATATTTAGAGACCTTGTAACACACCACCCACACATTTTCCTTAATATTTCCTTTCTTACGGTTCCAAATATTAAACACTGCTGCACTGTCAGATCAGGTCTGAACAGTGAGAGAAAACAAGTACAAACATTTTATCATATTAAATATCATTGTTGTCTTGTTTCAGGACACCTCCATATTTCATTTTAACCTCCTTTTAAACAACAGTAAAATGAATGTAAAGTACTCATCTCCCTGGCATAACCATTGGGGAATACTCATTTTTGTTTTAGTAAACAGCACATGCCCTGAAAGTTTTTTTTTTTTACGTCTGTCCAACTAGAAGAGATTAGAAAATTCAACCGAAAAGCCATACAGGCACGATTTTTTATTCCCAGACCGAACTTTACTTGGCTTGTGCTGTTTGAACAGATCGAGTGATAATACCTCACTGAGACATGTCTTGCTGTACTGAGTAAACCTGTGCTTGGAAATGACCCACGTGCGGCTTCAGTCTCATGAATAATCACAGAGCGTGTGGGTGTAACCGGGCTGCTGTACGATCTTAACGATGAAAACACTGGTAATCGGTGAAAAAAAAGCCAGGCGACACAAATACAGAAAAACAGAGGAGTGTCCCTGTATAAAGTGCAGCACTGGGAGCAGTGAGCTGTAGTAGCACCTCCTGGAGGAGGGTGTGAAAGTAAATGGAGGAAGCTGTAAAAGAAGCTCAGTCCAGAAGGATCTTAAAGGAATATGATGAAATTTAGGATGAATGTTACATTTTTAGATATAACATTACTAATAACAGGAATATTTAGGTTTTAGACAAATATGATACAGATGTTTTATAAAAAAGCTCGACAGAAATGTTCGTAAGACATAGTGGCGTAGTGCTGTACATCATGATGTGGGCTTGTGGTTAAGGAACCAGCCTTGTGACTAGAAGGTCACCGGTTTAATCAACAAACCGACAAGGCAAGGCTGAAGTGTCCTTAAGCAAAGCACCTAATTTTTCTTCCCCCTAGTGTGTATGTGTTTCACTGCTAGGATGGATTAAATGCAGCCGTCAGATCTCTCTGTGTGCAAACACAACAAGAAAGCGTTACAGAGAGTGACCTGCCAGGACAGCACAGACTGTCTACTACTTCAGGCAGTGCAGGTCAACAGCTAATCGGATCATCAAGGACATTCCCCACCCAAATCATGATGTTTTCCAGTTCCAGTAGTTACCCTCTGGGAAACATCTCTCTCCATCAGGACCAGGAGAGAGAAAGGCTAAGGAGCTTCTTAAGTGAATTATAAGTAAGTGAACTATTTTGCCTTACTGTGTTTAGCACACAGAAGGAACTTGACCGCCACATTTAACCCATCCGTGCAGTGAAACACACACACTTGCCTGGAGCGGGAGGCAGCCCCAAACCACGCAGTTGGGGGAGTTAGGTGCCTTGCTCAAGGGCACCTCAGTCATGTCTTGCCCTGGGTGGGGATCGAACCCGGTTCGCTAACCACTAGGCCACGGCTGCCCACCATGCTTCCCATAGACTATATATAAAATAACAGCTGAAAACCTCAATAATATACATTAATTTGCAATGTGCACAAATACACACACACACACACACCTGGCATTCAGTAGGTGGCTGATTTTATACATTATATGGACAAAAGTATTAGGACACACCTCTCAATCAGGGGTGTTTGGTCAGTCCCATTGCCACAAATGTTTTTTTTTTTTTGCATGTATTTAATTATTATTTAGACATTTAAAAAGAAAATGGGGGAGAAAAAAATTGAGATGCAAAGAAAGAAAGAAAAGAAAGAAAGAAAGAAAGAAAATCTCTAGTTGATAATTTTAAACTCAATTGATGGCACTAAGTTTGAGGAACTGTCAGAGTCAGAATTCACACTGATACTACTGACATTTATAGGCTGCTGCTACTTTTGCAGCATTTTTGGGGACACTGTGGCAGGGTTCATATTTAATTTAAAAAGAAAGAAAGAAACGAAAGAGAGAAAATAACCCTTCCAGTTCTAGGCCATGCCAACTTCAGGTTTAAATCCAAATCCAGGTACAAAATCCAGCTATTCAGAGCATTAAAGTGAAGCCAATAGAGAACGTCATCGTGTTACACCCCTCGTAAGTGCGATTACAACTCAAGTACTTTCAACACATTTCCTTTTACTGAGGTAAAAACAGTCTGCTTAATCAAAATTCATGCGTGAGTGAAGTCTGGTGGTGCGTTCACACCGCTGAGAGGTGCAGAGATCCTGTGTGTGGATCTCCGAGAACTTTATGCAAATAAGGGAAAAGACTGTGGAAGTTTGTGTCTTGAGTTTCTCATGAGTCTCACATGTCATGAGAAAACTGTATATACGAGTGTGTTTATAGATATGAACATAATGTAAAGTGCCAGAAGAACTGGTACAGGTTACACTGTTAAAATTATATGTAGTGGCCGGTGCTGACTCCATAATGTTATGGGGTTTGTACAGTTGTCATTCCATGGGACCCCTGGTACATCTACAAACGTCTCTGACAGGTGAACGCTCCTTTCTGATAAGTTCCACCTGTTTATGTCTTGTATTCATTCTTCCAACAGGACAAAGAGCCACCACACATGTCTAAAGACACCAAATTATGGTTAGAGGAACACTCATCTGAGTTTGGGGCTTTGCTGTTCACACCCAAGTCACCAGATCGCAACATTATCGAACTCATCTGGAATGACAGGCAACACACTGTGGAACACAAAAATCCTAAAGCTTGAAAAATACAACAGAATTGTGGAGTGTTCTGCAGGAAGTATGGTGTTCATTTCCAACAAAATATTTCCACAAGCTTGTGGAGTCCATGCCCCTACCAAGATCACAGTATTTTCAGTATATTACAGATTTTTTTGGTACTTTAGTGAACATACAATTGTATATTGTATATAGTGTATGTATGTATATAGTGAGAGAATCATGAGAAAATCAAACCAAGTTTCTGTTCGGAAGTTTGGAAGTCAGGATTTTCTGATAGTTTGTGTTGTGGTGCAGAGGCGGAGTTGGAGTGTCTTGAAGCTTTTCTTTTTTTAGTCATGTCAACTGGCAAAAATAATTTAGTCAAAAATCCATTTTCTTATGTTCTCAGGATTACTATTTACAATTTCGAGAGCGTCAACTTACCTAACTTTATTGCCTCACAACCTTGCTGAGTCTCGACCTTTAAATAAACCATACATCTTAACACTGCCTCCATAGATTCAAAATGCAAATGGTGTCTTTTGTTTTTTAGTCCAGGCTGTGAATAAATGGATTTTTATTCACTTTATCATTTTCTTCATCATTCGTAAATGGCTTATCTAAAAAAAAAGTTTCTGGATGTCAGTACCAGCTGACATAGGAACTGTAGGTCTGAGTCACACACTTACACAGAAAACAAATAGCCCCCTATTGACCGTAAAACTAAACTATTGACCTACTGTGTGGGTCACATAGGTCCTTGCACACAGAGGATTTTGACGTCTGCATTTAACACGTCCATGCAGTGAAACACAACACACACTAAGGGGCACCAAACGGTTAGGTGCCTTGCTCAAGGGCATTACAGTCGTGTCATGTTGGTTGTGGGAATCGGACTGGGGACCAAGGCTGGTTCTTTAAAAACAAGCCTGTGGCTGCCCCTACGGACATTACCTGATTGTAATGGTCAAAACAACTTGGCAGATGCCCTGTTATAAGAAAACAAGCCACATTGTTGTGGTGTGACACAGACTGACGCAAACTATTCGCATCCCGAAAGTTGATTCTGTTTGTATTACTGTGCATCCTGAAAATGTAAAACAACAGCTGACACTGGAGACTCCTTCCCTAAACATCTCCACACATTCTCACCAATTATGTTTGAGAATTCAGTTCATTATGTATTTTGTCTCTGGTTATATTTCATCCACTTCTATAGTAAATGATCTTGGCTCTGTCATGCGATGCTTAGTGATTAGGTTAAAAAATATGACAGTGTTTCTTTAAAGTCTCCTCCAGACGGAGGAGAACGGCAAATGCTCAGTGATGGACTCATAGATTAATAATCAACCCTCCTGCATCCAGCTGCTCTGCCCATGAAGGATGCTAAGGGCATTTTAAATAGGGGCAGATGCCCAGAGAAAGCACTCTTCACCATAAACACCAAACACTATGACTCACCTTTAATGATCCTGGAAATGTCAAAGGCACTCACCTCCCTCACACTGACTTCACACTGTGTGTGTGTGTGTGTGTCTTTCAGTCTCTCTCACACACACATACACACACTGGCAGCCAACATCCACTTAAGAACCTTTTAGGATATTCTAGGCTCTCAGAAAATTTGCTTACATTTCAAGCACTGCAGCCTCTTTCTTTAATTTGATTGAGGCTGACCGGCCAATGCCAGTCAGCCTGAGTAACCCCAGGATGCAAACTCTTCTTTTTTTTGTTAAATGCATGGTATTGAGACTGAGATGTTTGGAATATATGAGTATATATAAAGATGGATAGAAACACAGCAACTTTAGGCATATTAAATTCATTTAAAAAATGTGACTTACTATTAAAGAAATCACAATTGATAATAAATTGATCAGATTTTAAAAAATACACAATGGCCACCACGAGCCTAGGAGTGGCGCTGTTTGCATCTCATTGAGTTGACATAAACTACTCAGACACCAGCATGAAAATGGGATTCCTCAGTGGTCACTGAAAGTTTGAGACAAATCTAAAGATTCGTAACGTTACGGTCACTTGTCATGACTTACGTGTTACAGTTGATTCGGTTATGTTGCTCAACCCTTACGCTCCGACTATTTTTGCACAATTCCGGCCATTTATTTCTTGCTTAGTTGTTCGGCATTTACCATTACTTCGTTCGTGTAAGCGTCTATAAGCCACGCCCCTAGATTTTATGTGCAGCTAGATAATTTCATGAGCTGAGGCTAGCCATTGCGTTTGCAAACTGACAGGTTTTTAAAAATATATTTTAACAAGATGTTTCACTGTAAATGCAAAACAAAGACGAAAAGCAAACCAATACTAAAAAATACAAAGTAAAAATATTAGAATTAAATTAGTAATTACAAGATATAAAAACGAATAATATGAATTTATGTTCATATTATTATTATATAAAAAACCGTAAGATATCATGGCAGCGTAAGACCGCATAGAAAATCGCACAAGCCAATACGACACATCTCTACTAACACAGCAATAAGATCTCATCTCAGCTCTCCAGAGATCTGTGGCATCTGCTCACCCTCCATCATCTCCACCTGAGCATCACAGAAAATCAGCCACGACGATCTTCATCTTCAGCCCTGACCTCATCGCTTAATATCGCTCCTATAGACATGCACAGACAGCTACACAGATACATTACATCTATCTCAGACCATCAAGCATTTTCTCAAGCTCAACAGATGGAAAGGAGGGGTGTGTGTGAAGTGTGTGAGGTAGGGTTACGCACGCTGACGATCCTCTCCGAGGTTCCGGCGCGGGACACTGTGGTGCCGTTGAGCCCCACGAGCGAAGGCAGCGTCTGAGACATCCAGTTGGTGACCATGGCCATGGTGCTGAGCACCGCTCCGATCTTCAGCAGTGGCACGCTCATGGTGCTCACAGCCACCTGGCCTTACAGCCCCCCAGCCCAACCTGCTGAGCCCCTCGCCAGGGGGCCCACACACTCTTTCACACGCACACTCACGTGAGTGACTCAAGCCTTGCGCACGATACACTCGTACACTTGCGGGAACGTCTCAACAACAGGCTGGATGTGCGAATGCAGCAGCGAAAGCCAGAGCTGGATCCAGTGGCATCACACACTCCGTCAGTCCACCCGGCTCCTGATGTCTAAGAGCGAATGCCAGCGCCTCACACACACACACTCTCTCTCTCTCTCTCTCTCTCTCTCTCTCTCTCTTTCTCTCACTGTCTCTCTCTCCCTCTCTCTCCTCCACCCTCTCTCTCTTTCAAGATGCAGAGCTGCGCATTGGCTCCCTCCCTCTCTCCCTATCTCTCGCTCTCATCCTCTCCATCCCTCCCTCCTTTCCCTGCTCTCTCTTCGCCTCTCCAGCCGCTTCATGCACACATCCTACACTCATCTCATTCTGTTTTTTTTTGGTGAGCAAATGAACAGCAGGAGACTAAGGAAGAAACGAGCCTCCCGGATCTTCTGCAACAATTAGTCCTGGTTTAAGGCTGGATAAGTCTCACTCACAGCAGTGCAGAGTCAGATTAAAGCTCCTGCTATATTAAGCTCATCATGTGCAACGTGTGTGTGTGTGTGTGTGTGAGAGAGAGAGAGAGAGAGAGAGAGATAAGTGTATGATAGTGCAAGAGAAGAGTCAGGAGAGTGGATAGATAGCTTTCTGAGTATTAATGAAGAAGAAATGTGTGTGCGTCTCTCCCTCTGGATAGTTCATCAATCATACACTCTGCCTGACAACTCTGTAATTATTCTGTAATATGGAATGGTGAAGCGGTGCAGGAGTCTGGCAATGGCATCCTGCCCTCTTCTGCTCTCTCTCACCTGAACTAACTCACACACTCAGGTCACTCGCTAGCAGACTGTCACGCTCGCATGAGTGAGTCCAGACGTGTTCGTTTAAATGGAACCGAGCATGTCGAATAACGCGCTAAAATATTAACATAGCGCAATTAAGCACTAATCAGATTTACTATATTGAATAAAGTGTCCTTGGTTTAAGGAACTATAAGATTTGCTTGCCAGCAATGATCTAACACGGGGCGTGTCCAGGGGTGGGTTTAGCTAGCCCCACCCACAAAATGGTTCTGTAATAAGCCCCTAGCAAATGGGTGGGGTTATCAGTTATTAATTCACAAAGCAACTTTGGTGGGCATTCATAAGCTTGTGGTTATTGAACCAGCTCTGGGACCAGAAAGTCCTCGGTTCAATCCCTGCAACTGACAAGACTGAAGTGCCCTTAAACAAAGCATGGAGGCTGCTCTGGGCATGTGTATGCATGTGATTCACTGCAAGTATAGGTCAAAGGAGGAGGTCAATTCCAAAGCACAGTGGTCAGAAGAGTAGTTTGCTTTCACTAAAGTTGCTGTCACACTAGACTAGTCTAGAACTAGACTAGGAAGATTGGCAGTTGCACCATCTATACCTCCCGACTGACTGACTGTGTATCACCTCAGGCTTATGTGCTATTTTATATATTCTTAACAGAAAATATCGTGTTTACACACGCCTACGATTAACATATCCTCCATTTTGAGACTACAGTACCTCTATGCAAAGCCCTGTCCCTTTAGGTCACAGTATCAGCTATGAAGTATTAACTGTAGTGTATACGCTGAACAGTCTTACCTAAACCGTATTAGCTATAAAAAATAACTGCAGAGTATTAACTGAACAGTATTAGCTATAGACAATTAGCTATAAAGTATTAGTAAAGTATTATCTTATGAGTATTAGTTGTAAAGATTTAGCTGGATTATGCTAGTTGATGAGTATTAGCTGAAGAGCGCTAGCTAAGTAATATAATCTTAGTAGTATAAGTTGTAGAGTATTAGCTGAACAGTATTATTTTAGGATTTGAAATCAGACATTCAGCATCTTAACCATTGAGCTACCACTGCCCCATACACTACCCCTTTCTCTATTAGCTGAACCGTGTTAGCTAAACAGTATCAAATGCAGTGGATTAGCTGTAGGATAATAGTTGAATTGTGTTAGCTGTATTAAAAAAGATTAACTAGCTAGCTAAACAGTTAGCTGTAAAGGATTAGCTGAACAGTATTAGCTATAAAGTATTAGCCTATCAGTATTGGCTGTGGAGTGTTGGTGTTGGCTGAACAGTGTTAGCTGTAGATAATTAGCTTTAAAGTATTAGTAAATTTTTAGCTTATGAGTGTTAGCAGTAGAGTGTTAGCTAAGTGCTAGGTCAGTAATGGTGATCTGTTTGCTTTGTAATTAGAAGACGTGAACTGTCTCTGTCCTCTATTTGTCCTGAATATTAAATTGCATTAAGTAGATTTACCTATAAAGCTGAGGAAATCAGATTAGTATGTGAAGTAGTTGTTTTAATCGGACAGAAACACAATTACTTTTGGATACTAGGCAAATTAGAAAGATCCACTAAAGTGATGTGTTTCTGCCTCACAGCTGCAGGGTTCGATCCTGAGATCAGGATGAAGAGTTCGGACTCTATGGGGAGTTTTACATGTCCTGTCTGTATCTGTTCCCTCCAGTGACTAACCTATCTCCTATGAACGAGTGTGTGAAAGAGTGAGTGAATGATTATAAATGAGTGTGTGAAGTGAATGAGCGTGTGAACGAATCAGTGAATGTGTAAATAAGTGAGTGAATGTATGTAAATGAGTATGAATGAGTGTGAATGTGTATGTGAAGTCAATGGCTGAGTGAATGAGTGTATGAATAAGTATGTGAATGGGTGTATGAATAAGTATGTGAATGAGTGTATGAATGAGTGTATGAATAAGTATGTGAATGGGTGTATGAATGAGTGTATGAATAAGTATGTGAATGAGTGTATGAATGAGTGTATGAATAAGTATGTGAATGAGTGTATGAATAAGTATGTGAATGGGTGTATGAATGAGTGTATGAATAAGTATGTGAATGAGTGTATGAATGAGTGTATGAATAAGTATGTGAATGAGTGTATGAATAA
>JAOVVF010000029.1:2698598-2714014 GCA_028565595.1 Duopalatinus emarginatus | reverse complement strand
TTAATAGATCTCAGTGTCAGACTAATTAATGACATTGTATTGAAATATTGGTAACCAAGAGTGACTTTTTACATAAAGTTACAAATATGATAATAGGACATTCGAGCCACAGTATTACTACTTTTACTTTTGATACTTAGGTACATTTGAAGGTAATAAAAACTTTTGTACTTTTACTCGAGTAAAAATCTAAACAGAGGACTTTTACTTTTACTGGGATAATATTTTACCTTGGGGATCTGTACTTTTACTCAACTACATGATTTGGGTACTTTGTCCACCACTGTCAAATACTAATGTATAATATACTGAAAGCAGCAGGATGGCCTGACAGATCCACATTATGACACTGATTTAAGGACAAATCTTTCGGGAATCAAAAAAAAAAAAGTTTTCCAATTTAACAATGGTACCTTTTTACAATGTTTTTCCACCCAGAAAACGACAACTGCTCTAATCTATATATAGTATATACTGTGTACTATAAAGACAAGTGCGTTGAGTATGAGCAGACTGTGATGAGTATTTATGATTACCAGAGAAGCTTTTATGTGCTATATGCAGTATCCAGGATTCAGATTATGGACTAACTCTGCTTTATTTTCAGATTTTATAGAATATTGTGAATAAAGAATTGCACTGTGTAGTTAGCATTCTTGTTTTAGCAGACACCTTTTTCAGATCTAAGCCTGTCTTGTTCTGAAGATGACCAAACTAATGCCGACCCCCTGCCATGAAACTAATTTCTACTCTAGCATTCATCTCACGACACATTATGACTGCAATCACCTATGTACCTCGACCTCCTAATTACATCCCAGACTAATTCTACAGTGACACCACTGACCTCCCCAAATCTTCCTGACAAAATGTTTTTTTTCCTGTGTTGAAAGGAAAAAAGCCACCCTCTCACTTCACTCCAGCTTCAGACAGCCGAGCCGAGTGTCTTCAGCCGGAGTGAGAAGTGGATGTGCGAGAAATCCATTTGGCTAATTGGTTTTGCCCGACACGACTCGGCTTCCTGCTCTACTCCTGGCTTTGGCCTTGTCGATATTTTTTTGGGGGGAGGAGGGGGAATAATTACCCCCTCTGTTCAAATTGTGCTACGAGCTGTGACAGCTTTCGTTCTGTAAAATTTAAATCCCGCACGCTGATGAAACCAGACCTCTGTTTTTAAATGTCACATGTCTTTTACATGACATACTTGTTCTTATTATGTTCAGTTTAGCTTTGCCATGAATTAGAGAGTTGAACCATGAATTGCATAAAATGAACCTGGCACTGTGTTATTACTGAGAAAGTGTGCAAGCTGGTGTGAGAGTGGTGTAAATCACAGCTATAAGCTCAGAGTAACACATAATACGATTACGGTGTAATTATGTTGAGTAACATTTTTTTTCCCGCAAGGATGAAAAAAAAAATCTTTAGCCTTATATCCTATCATTCTGTCAGACGTTTTAAAAGGACGGCTGGAAATCTTTTCAGCTTGTGGAAATACTAACATATAGTCTGTCAAAGTGCAAAATAATAGCTCAATTCACTTTTATAAAATGATATACATCATATCCATGACAAGATGAAATATAATCTGTATATATACAGCCAGGAGTGGCTGGCTGCTTTATGTCCCAGGACGCCATCATGTCTGTGTCACCTTCTGGTTCTCTCTTGTAGTTATGCTGTCTTAGCTAGTCTGTCGGAGTTTCTGCTTGCCCTCTGCACAACTTATATTTAAATTGACCATTACATAAAAGATCATACCTAACTCTCTGTACTCTCTTCTCATCTTCCATTCTGATGAGCTACACCTGCTACGGCTGAGGCATCTGGGGATACCAGTAACCCCAAGTTCTGATTCTGATGAGCTACACCTGCTACCGCTGAGGCACCAGGAGACACCAGCAACCTTAAGATCTGATTCCTCCTGCTCCCCAAACCCACTGTGACCCCCCCTTATCTTCTTGCAGTCTTATCTGACCCTCAGGAGAAAGAGCCAAATAGCAAAGAAAAGGTAAGAATCACACACACACAAACCAAGGTCAGAAGAAACTTGATGACATGGATGAAAGTTATTATATGGTAAATCCACAGAGTTTGACCAATGACCATCGAAATAATAGCATGGTCTTAATGCAGCTGTAGGTCGCACAGCATGTGAGGAGAAAACCTGCGCGCTGTCTCTCTGATTGACAGGTGATTTGATTTCCACCCAGAGAACAAGGATCATTAAGCTGGTCTCCTGGCTACAGATACCCACAGACTCATTGATATTCAAACTCTAAAGTTCCCTCTCACTGTAAAGTTTGCACCACTCGGGAGCCAATTTCTTAATAATGCTTTAAATAATAATAAAAAACCCTTACACTGTAGACTCTGTCTACTAGGAATCTCCATTCAGACCCAGCATGTAGATGTACAATTAGACGTGAGCATTCGTTCCAGTCTTTAGATACTGCAGGAGTGGTAATCTGTGCCTGGAAAAGTAACACAAGGCTGTTTTCTGTCAGTTAAATAGTGTTAAGGTGCTGTTTAAGTGGATAATTGTTAGCCTGAGACACCTTTTTTCTAGAAAATGGTAAGCTTTTGTAGCCTAGAATTAAGTCATACATTACACTCATGTTCACTTTCCCCAGACGTTTGTGAAAAGGTGACTAATCTAGTGTAACCTCTAAAGCTAATGCTGAACAAGTCAATGTCATAAGATAATACATCTTGTTCACTTCACTTGACAGTTAACCTGATTTTAATGTTATGGCTGATCAGTGTATCATTCCCACTATTTTTCATGATTGAAAAAAACTAAAATTAAAATTAAACAACAAAAAAGATACTGAATAAATAAATAAATACATTGTTTTTCTCTAAAAATTGTATGAACATCACCCCACCAACCACAGAAACTTATTGGCAATCAGTAATTAATGTGATTTAACATAATGTTATTTAATTAATAAGCAATAAGCATTTTCGCCCTTTTTTAGGTTCAAGTGTTAAGATTTCGGAAATTGTATTTTTTAAATGTATTTACATTTTAAATGTACTCATGTCTCATTAAGTCTTTGCACAATTTTTCTTTTATAACAGACATTTATCTTGGGTTATGATTGGGGAATAAATTGAAACTGATTTGTGTAGTTTTTCTTTTTTTAATTAGAGGTCGTTGTCCTATATGGTCTAGGTCAGAATTCCTAGTATGGGAATGCCGTGTTGTTCCAGCAGTCACAGACTTGTGGTTATGGAAACAGGAAAGCCTTGTGTCCAGAAGGTCCCCAGTTTGATTCCTGTAACCAACAAGACATGACTTGTGCCCTTCAGCAAGAAACCTAAACTCAACCTCAACTGCTCCCTCGGTGCCATGGATGGCATTGCCAACCACTCCAGGCAAGTGACCTCACTACCCCTAGTGTATGTGTGCAAGTGTGTTATTTTACTGGATGGATGGGTTAAATGTCAAATTCCCCTGTGTGTAAGTACAGTGGTCAATGAGTGGTTCACTTTCACTTTGTATTAGTGTAATCATGGCTTTAGAGGAGGACAGTTGCTACCAAGCCAGTGTTTGTTTCTTGAATTTGGCAGATCCCTGATTTAAGAGTGAGACATGACAGTCCAAGTAATCAATCACCCACTTTCTGTGTTTCCATCACCTGCTTTGTGCCTGTCACCAGACTCATTGCCAGAAAAAAAAAACACAACACAAAACATTCATCTGTCCACACAGAAAATGTACAAGATGAACAAGAAGAACTGGACTGAATTTTAAAAAAATCACTACCACAGCCGATAGTCTGGCTAAAATCCACACACAGACACACCAGGTGAAGTAAAATCAATAACCACAACAACCTAAACTAAAAATTACAAAACTAAACTTCAGAACTGTGAGCAAAATCACACAAACACCCAGTGGAGGTTTCCATAGACAAACTACTCACTGTTAACAAGAAATAGGTGCCACTAATCAGCTAACAAGAACAGGAAGCATGCCCATATAAGGAAAATGTACTTAATATATGAGCTGTAAGTGCTCAGGCCGAGGGACATGATACTAACAAAAAAACTAATATATGACTGGTTTGATTTCTTTACACATCAGCCCTGTTGAAATCTCAAATCTAATTGGTCAGAAGCAGTTGATTCACTTTCTATAGCAGCAACTTTGACTAGTTCTCAATACAGGTGTGTGTGTGTGTGGGGGGGGGTATATTAACACACATAAAACAATCAGACACAATATTAATTTCACAATACCACAAGGAGGTGAACTGAATAACACTGATTACCTCATTATGATGCCTTCTGTCTAGGCAGGTGTAAAAATCTGACTTCTGAAATTCTGATGGCTAGATGACAGGGTCAGAGCATCTCCAAAACAGTAAAACAGCCTGAAATGTACGGACGCAATTTCTCACGCAGAAATCTTGATTTATAAAGAAATACTTAGCAGGAAAACGAGCGTACATTTAAACAAGGTTTGGGCCATCCGTAGCCCATCAAAAGATTGCAGAGAGAGAGAGCGGGAATTAGCGACATCGTTTGGTAAAACAGAGAATTACAAGTAAATGCGCAAACCACCCTCGCGGATATCAGTTCATACCACATCAATCAAGATTAAGAGAGAAGATTAGGAAAAATTAACACTTACTTGTTTAAATACTATTAATTAAATGAACCTGTTTTAAAACCAGTATGTCCAGTCATATGGGGATGTTTAAGGAGATATTTATTTAGCATTCTGGGAAGGAGTCTCCAGTTTTAGTGTTTTGCTACACTTAGAGCTTGTTTATAGCTGCTATAACACATAGTTACAATGTGTCATTCTTTACAAAATAAAAAGCTGTAAATTGTGGTATAAGAAATAAAACATGGTTTTAGGAGAAAACAATAAACTCTGCAGTGGTAAAAGCTTTACGTCACTCCTCATCACCACCATGCTGTTATTATTTTCCGATAACAAATGTTTTACTTCTTAATTAAATGGGTTGGAAGCCTCACATAGACAGGAGGATAACAGGAAGATACAGCAGGCTGCCAAGTAAAACAACCTGATTCATTTCCGGTTTGATCCCCGGGGCGGGCAGCCACGGTTCTTTCTGTGTGGAGTTTGTGTGTCCTCCTGGGGTATATCTGGGTTCCCCTCTGGTTTCCTCCCTCAGTCCAAAGCCATGCAGTCAGATGAATTGGAAATACTAAATTGCCCCTAGGAGTGAGTGTGTGTGTAAATGAATGTCTCTATCTGTTTGGACTGGTGAACTTTCCAGGATGTTTGTCTGCCTTCCATTGAATAAGTGCTGGGACAAAGTCCAGAACCCTGATAAGCAGCTTAGATAATGAATGGATGGATGAAATTCAAAATAATATCACATAACAGCCTTGATGAAACCCAGAAAATAATACTGGAGTCTTGAAATTCTGTATCTAAAACATGACATGAAACTATAAACCAAACTAGACAATCGTAACAAAAGGACGCTGAATGTATTATACATTATGACACGATTCATTATTCATACTGTTTCTTCTGAAATTAAACCAAAAGACCAATTGTCGCATGCTTTCGCACAATTTTTTAACCAAGAAGAAAATTCGAAGTCAGAGTATAATGAAAAAGTGAATTGTCTCAGCCTACCTTAGATCTCTGCCATGAAATTTTAAAGCTTGCTGAAAGCCATTTTTAATCATTTGAATTTTTAATAAGAAAGTGATTTTATTATTACATTTATTACATAGTCATGAAAAGAAGGAACGGGCCAGACACAGAAAGAACAAGATAGTAAAAAGTAAGAAAAATCCTTTTTATTTAACGCTCCTGTGTTATGATTGCGAATTGTCAGGATGCACAAAGGTAAAGGCACACGAAGCTTTGCTCTGCGACATGTTTTTCTGTCTCTCGTCAAGTTTCTCCCCCTGCCTCCTTTTGTGCAGGTTATGAATGTGAATGCGGCCTGTATAATTTAATGCGGGGTTGCTATAATTACTCGCATGGCTTGGAAAGGGATAAATCACAACACATCTTCAGCGTGGCTACTTAATGGGAAATTTGCTTGTGGGGGGAAAACGAATGTGGCATTGAACTCGTCCTCTCACATACAGACTGCAGTAACCTCCTGTATGATTTATTGCTTCTTAACTATGGAAAACTTTGTCTGGTGTTAAAATGGGCTTGTGATATTGAGAAGGATGCTGGAGAGAGAACCGTATTTTGGATTATGGTAATATTCTCTGTTAGCCGGAAATACAGAGACATATGATTACTGTAAGAGTTGTTGTCTTCCTGTGTTTTTTAATTTTACACTTGTTAATGCAGGAGGAAATCCTACTGAGACTAAGTGATGACTTTCCTGAGGCTAAATTATTATTAATAATAATAATAATATAATAAATAAATAAATAATAATAATAATAATAATAATAATAATTATTATTATTATTATTACATCAAATAATAAATATCCAGTACAATATACTATATACAGATTTTGTTTTTTTCCAAATAAAAAAAAAAATCCCAATTTAAATTCTTGGTGACATTCGGAGGTTAATCTATCTGTAAACGTTCAAATCTGATTGATCAGAACATCATTTTTTTTGTAAGTTGTTTTCCTGTAGCAGAAAACTTTGAGTGTTTTAATTCCTTACACAAACAGACACTGATATTACAGATCAGTAGTTTGTTTAATCCAAGTGTTAATGAGACATTCCATAAAAAAAACCTTACTGATTGGTCAGGTCCTAGAATAATATACATATTTGTGTGTGTGTGTGTGTGTGTGTGTGTGTGTGTGTGTGTGTGTGTGTGTGTAGAAAGAATCTTTTCAAATATAATTGAAATATCTGCATGAGGTATCTGGGAATGAGTATGTATTGTAGACACCCATATTCACCTTTCAGCCCTTTATTTTTACCAGTTGAATACTTTTACCTACAACTGAGCCAGGGCACAATCCCTGTACCAATTACACACAAAAAAGAAAGGAAAAGAAAAGAAACAGAAAAGGAAAAAGGAAAAAAAAGCAAGAATGAAACCAAAAAAAACAAAAAGCATATGTGCAGGAGAATTTGCCTTGGGCTACTGAAAGAAAAAAGCTGAAAAAGCTAATTATATTAATGATAATAATAATAATTTGTAGCAGCAGTAGTAATAGTAATAGTAGTTCTAGTATTTTACAGTCACACACAAGCCTGTTTTTGTCCTCTTCTATCCTTTTATCTTCTTCCTGTGCTCAAGGACACACATTAGTTAGCGTGTATATGTACAAGGATGAACTGACCACTTGTAAGGACATGAATTGTAACATCTCTTCTTTGTTCAACACTCAGTCAGCGTGGAGCAGCACAGTCCATAACAACGAGCTTGTTCTTCAGCTCTGGTGGGGGGTGGGTGTTGGGGGGTAAGAAATGAGTCCTCCCTGAAGGAAGTGCTCCCTGCATTAATACAGCAGAGAACGTAAGTACTCGTTCCACTTCGCCTCATTAAGATGTCGCTGTCAGCAGGCCATCTCACGGCCAGTCCTCAGCTCGTTCTCTTAATGGCTGTGCAGATTTAATGGCAGCGTGGGCCCTGTTACGTGTCCTATCTGTGAGCTAACAGTATGCACGGCTCAGATCTTTCCTAACCAACATGAAAATGGATTTTTCCAGGCCTCTAATGGGACAAGCAATATCAGGGCAGTGATCTCTAACAATGATGGACATATTTCTTCAATTAATGCGCTTGACTTAACAAAAAGGACATCGAGACATGCTGTACAGATGGCATATGAGACACAAAGACAGTCTACCATAAGTTGCTCATAATATTCAGTTATAATTCAACAACAAAATTGTACGTTTATTAAACATGTAAGGAAAGATGTGCGAAGAGAGTTTTTAGACGTAATAAATCCTTACCAGCAGGGGGCGATGTCTCACAACATGGATAACACTGGTTTAAATCACACATTATACTCAAGGATGGCTGGAAGTAGCAGATAACCAAAAACCAAAGCTCCAACGTCTTCCCATTTAGCAAACACGCTTCATGTGATGTTTCTGAGACATAAACGGCACCTTACAGGCCTAAAAATGGAAGCAAAGTGACACTCTTGGGGTTGTATCTAGACCCAGCAAACACAACATGTTCGACTAACACTAGACTTTGGTTCTTCTATGTTCACTTACAAGAACTGTCTCTCAGCATTTCCAGTAGTTGGTAAGTGGGATGTTGTTTTCCAGAGGTTCCTTGTATTGGGATGGTTAAGGGAATGTTTATACAACCAAACTGAGACGTTCTCCAAAGGTTCTCCCAAAAGTTCCCACATTACAAATGTTAGGATAACTGGGAACCAATAATTGTTTGAAGTCTAAATTCAATACTTTGGCACTCAGAAAACTCTAAAAGTTCTAATAATAGATCTATCTATCTATCTATCTATCTATCTATCTATCTATCTGTCTGTCTGTCTGTCTGTCTGTCTGTCTGTCTGTCTGTCTACACGTATCCATTTTTTTACTGCTTATTGTTAGTCAGTTAGTCATGTTGTTACCACCAAAATGGATGACTGTACACCACAGTTTACATTTACATTTACATTTACATTTACGGCATTTGGCAGACGCGACTTACAAAAGTGCTTTGTTAAATTCTTGGAGTATCTGAAACTAGTAAGGGTAAATCAGGATTCAAAAACTCAGAACATAATTCTGCTAGAAAAGTGTCTGGCCACCTATCTAAAACTTTCTACACTAGCCAACCTGCAAAGAGAAGACGACAACAACCAAAATAGTCACAAAACTGAATAAGAGACAAACAGTTCACAATCATTTATTTTTCGATTAAGTGCTGGCAGGTGAGTTTTTAGCTGGCGTTTGAAGACAGAAAGTGACTCTGCTGTACGGACATCAAAGTAGTTCATTCCACCACCTTGGTGCCAGAACAGAGAAGAGAAGAACAGTTCCTGTAACTGTTTTTATTTCCTGAATCAGAATAGGTACATCTTTCCGTAGAAGCATTTTTAAGGCAAAACTAAAATTACTTCATGAATTACAATGAAACCCTTGAAGAATCATTGAAGAAATTTTAAGTGTAGCTTGAAATACAAGCCACTATACACCCATCAGTCATAACATTAAAAGCAGCTGCTTAAACAGCTGCCAAAACAGCTCAAAGCATCTGAAGGTGTTCTGTCGTATCTGGCACCAGGATAATAACAACAGATTCCTCTGTGGATCTTCTATGGGATCAGACCATGCACATCAGTGAGCCCTGGTTGTCCATGACCCTGTCTTTGGTTCATCGGTTTTCCTTCTTTGGACCACAGTGGAAGGTATTAACAACTGTATACTGGAACAAAAGGCTGTTTTTTTTAAGATGCTGTGACTCTAACCGTCTTTAGAAAAGTCACTCAGATCCTTACGCTTGCCCATTTTTCCTGCTTCTCGCACAACGTTGAGAACTGACTGTTCTCTTGCTGTTTAATGGCACTACCCTGTGAAAAGGTGCCACAGTAAAGAGAAAATCAATGTTATTCACCTTACCTGTAGTTGGTTTTAATGCTATGGCTGATTTGTGTACACAGTGCATGATCACTTTTATCCTTATCGTAATTATAAATCGTCGTTTCTTCACAAGCTTTAACCTTTTTTTCCTCTTAAAGTGGCAGAAATGTGCTGTTACAAAGTCACAAGACTGACACTGGAGACTCCTTGCATACGTTATATACACACACATCCTAATAGAAAACCTCACCCTATAACAAAAATCTCTATTAATTGTAGTTATTTAGTTATTCGATTATGTTGAACATACAACAAGCCCATTAATATACTGCTATATAAAGTGTGATTTAGGTGGAACAACTGAAAGTGAATCACCATCTTTCGACTAATTGGATTTGAGAATTTATGTGTAATATTATAGACCCTTCTATATATATTATACCAATGTATAAACTCTCCTGAAACTATATATATATATATATATGAGGAGCTTTTGAGCTCTGTCTCAGAGGCAGAACATCGGTTTGTTCCTGTCATTCACTTCCCATAAAGCCTTGTTCGGTGCTGTCTCTGTGCGATCAACACAGATACCGGGCCGAGCGCTGCGATCGATCCTCAGCAAGCCAAGTAGAAAAACATGCCTGACAAGTGTGAGTTACTCGTCCTCTCTGTCTGAGTGCAGCTCGGTTTCTCACATCTCACATCTCTTCTCCCGTCTCTCTATCTCTCTTTCTCCTCCCCATCATTCCTGATCACTATCACCTCTCACATCTTCTTCCCTCCTCTCCTCACTATCAAATATATCTTTTCTCAACCTCTCCTTTACTCTCATTTCCTCTCTGTAGCTCTGCTTTCCATAAAATCCTCCTCGGTATCTTCACAGGTCTCTCCTCATCACCACGTTAAAGGAATACTCTGAGCTTTTCTAATCGAATCTCTGTCAAACACACATCAAGTGTGTCTGATTACCTTGGACAAAACCATCTGACACATTTGCTCGGACTGAGGAAATAAAAGAAAAACATTATAACAGATATCAAAGGGCAGAAGCGTGTACTAGAATCAGTGAGTCAGTCAATCAGTCATTCTCTTTGTCCATCAGGGTCAAGGTTTGTTTAGTGCCTGTATAGAATCATTGGGGGCAAGGCAGGAATACCCCGAGGTCAGGGCACCAGCCTATTGCACAGTACAACACACAGACACACACACACACACAGAGAGACACATCCATTTACTCACACACTCACACCTTGGGCAATTTAGCACATCTAATTGACCTTCCATGTCAGTTTTTCAGGAGCTGGGAGGAAACCGGAGCAACCATTAAAAACCCACATGGACACAGAGAGAACACACCAAACTCCTCACAGACAGAGACCAGAGCGAGGATGGAACCCACAACCACAGATCCCTGGAGCTGGGTAGCACACACACTACCTCTGGCGCCACCGTGGTGGCCTGAATTAGAAACAAATAATCAGTAAACACAAAACACGGCTTGGCACTGGTAACGTGGCTTACTAGCAATAATACCCTGCATCCAATTGAACAAAACACGCATACGATATATCCGTACAATAAAAGGAAAACAGGTGGAAAAAACACCTGAAGTCAATGAGCAGGGGGCTGAAATGGGTGGGATGCGAAGTAACATGGCTGGGTGCGGCCATCTTGCTTGGCTACTGGGGGAAATGTGGTCCATCTGGCTGGAGCATGGCAGGGCCGAATATCTGACATAATGGTACTGTAATGTAACTTGGCATTAAATGAAACTAGAAATAGATAAAAAGTATTCCATTAATTAATGAATTAATAAACATGTGAAGTGAAAGTGATTGCACAAAGACGAATTTGACCTTCACATTTAATCCATCCATGTGAAACTCACACACTTGGCAGTGAACACATTGCCCGGAGAAGTAGGCAGTTTATTTTCACAGCACCCATTGAGCAGTTGGACATTAGGTGCCTTGCTCAAGGGCACTTCAGTCGTGCCTTGTTGGTATGTGGGATCAAACTGGTAACCTTCCTACCAGTTCCCTAACCTTGAGCCACAACTTCCCTATCATCACTGAAAAATTGCTACAAGTACAAAAATACTTCAAGACCTGCTGTTAATAATGATTAAATGTTATAATTAAAGAATCTGTAGTGCTTACACTCTTTAACTCAGCTTTACATTTAGTGTTTTGTAATAAAATTTAGGTTTTATATACAAAACTATACAGTATATTGCAAATATACCATGTACAGCTGTGACAGACATGAGAAAAATAAGAGAAAGTCTTGTCAAATCCAGTCTATTAAAGTTAAACCAGTACAAATAGGTCCTATAAAAAGGTTTTGTATCCACACAACCAGACCTACACACCATTTAACGTATACCACTGCGATTTTCCAATAATTACAACGACAACAATTTGCACACTCATTATCAAAGCCGCTTATCTTACTACTGGGTCATGGAGGAGTCTGTCTCATTGCTTTGAGCGAAAGGCAGAACAAAACACGCTGGACTGTCCATCACAGGGCACATTCACGTGTGTGTGTGTGGGAGGAAACCAGTGCACCCGAGGGATATCCACACAGACACAGGGAGAACATAACTCACACAGAATGAACCCTGGACACCTGATCAGGAACTGAATCTAGGCCCTTCTATCAGTAAAGCAACAGCAGTAGGCTGCTGTGATAGGAAATTAATCAACACCTTGAGAACAACCAACAATCATAAAGATATTAGACAGAGATTAAGATGAAAATATAAGGCGTAACTCTCTGATTATCTTCTCTCTAGGTCTACTTGCTGATAGTGTGTTTTTGGAACCCCGCTAGCACAGAAATACAGGTCGAGTTCCTGGAATGCTAGCTAAACCACTCGCAGATGCTGCACAGCAGGTCTCAGTGGCTGACTGTGCGTTTGTATTGTTTCCCAGGCTGAATTCATCCCACATCCAAAAGCGCAGCATATTGCGTTGGCCATTTCTATTAATTCATTTATAATGACGCATCATCCATTATGCTGATGCGTGTAACAATGACTGAAAGCTACCGCGGAGCTCATCTGCGAAACGCAACACGCTTCATAATGGCTTTTGTTTATATTCAGCAGTGTTAGCATCGTTGTTTAAAGCCAATATTTACCCTGTTTTCTCTCTCTCTCTCTCTCTCTCTCGCTCTATCTATCTTTCTGGACTGGCACATCTCACAGCGCCATCCTTCACCGGGCCGTTGTGAATCTCTGCAACATATTTACAGAGGCACATGCCACAAAGGACCGAGTTCACAATGCAGGCAAAGCGCCATCTCAGAAAAAAATGTCAGCTCGGATCACAATCTCGTCACTCAGCCTTGCCTTCCAGTCTCTCTATCTCTGTCTGTCTGTCTCTCTCCCTGTGACACACTACACACATACACACACACAGATGGAGGCATGCTCATTCAGTAGCTCCTCTCTCAATGTCTGGCCATTACATCACCTACAGCAACAAAACAGGTTCTCATATCGTTCTCCAGATTCTCATTATTTTGTTTCGCTACGGTTTTGGTCTTACTAATTTAGTAATGTGGCATTAAGGTAAAAGCACTGGACTTTAGAAGTGGAAGGTATCCTTGAGTCAACCTTTGAGAAATTTTGGGACATTTTTGCTTTAACTTAAAGGAGCAGTATGTCATTATTTTTTTAGTATAATTACAATACAATAAAATACAATAAATATGTGAATAATGCAATTAACCATAAACACACCTCTAATGACTTGATACTAGTCATGTGCTAATTGGCTCGTACAGTTTCAGGCATTTGAAATGTCACGTTTGTGTTATACCACATATAATCATGCACACAGAATATACACATACACACATACACTCGACCAACACCAAAAACCGGTGCAGAACAAGAACACTCCTAATAAATAAATAAATAAAACACATCTAAAAGACGTAAACGTAATTGAAATTTATTGCGGTGAGTGATGGAGAACTTTAATCAATGCATTAAAGAGAAGTAAATCAAAATGATGTAGCAATAGGACTCTCATTATTCATCCATTCTTGAGTAATATGATACAGTGATAGGTACAATAACAAGCTCTCTCTCTCTCTCTCTCTCTCTCTCTCTCTCTCTCTATTTCTCTTTATATTTCATTCACACCTCAGACATTGTGACATTTCTCCTTATCACACTGAAAACTACACATCAGCAGTAATCTGGTGTAACTGCATGTAGCCAGGTTTATATATATATGTATATTATCATTAGCCTTAGAAAAACGCTTACGACCTAAGCTTTGTGGTTTCATCATTTCACCCCTGACCTGCTCATGACACTGATTAATTCTTTCCGCTCACCAGCACACCAAGAGGAAGCATATGCAAGTGTGTATAAGCAATGCAGGAGGTATTGGTTACCAGATATACCCTGCCAACTTGTCTGATATCACTGTTTTTATGAGAGTTCATTTGTTCCTTATGCAAAATAACTTCTGGCTGCAATCCAGGTTTAAGTAATGCTGAGAAAATTAATCAAGTGAGAGTGAAGTGAAATGAACAGGACTAAGATTCTTGCTGCTACATGTAATTTTTTCATCTGCAGGTTGGAGGTTAGATAAATGGTTATTTTATAATAATTCTAAATCAATAAATCATTATTATTCTTAGGGATCGAAGCAATGTGTCACTGCTGCCATGAACTGGAAAAAAAACCCTTAAAACTTAATTATCAGTATCGATTTTGATCATTCTAGTGATTATGTTCTTATCACTGTGGGTTCTGTACTGCAATAGAGATGCTACCAGGTTGAAGGACAGAACTCCATGAATATTTATTAATTTATTCAGAGATCGTCTTTATCCTTGGAACACTGAAGGAGGAAAACACCCAGAATGATACACCAGATCATTTTAACATCCTTAAAACCTCCTAAATAACTTTATGCATATGTTTTAGACCAACATTATGACATTTTTTCTCTGAAAACTGTTCGCTGAAAAAAAAAATTTATTTATCTATTTACTTTATTTATTTTACTTCTTAAATAAATAAATAAAATAACAAAAAGGAAGAAATAGGGTCAGCCGTGGTATAGGTGGATAAGGAACCCGACTGAAGGACAGAACAGAAGCAGGACAAGATTAAAGGACAGAATAGATGAAGAACAGAACAGCTGGGACCAGATTGAAGGACAGAACAGATAAGGGACAGAACAGCTGGGACCAGATTGAAGGACAGAACAGATGAGGGACAGAACAGCTGGGGCCAGATTGAACGACGGAACAGATGAGGGACAGAACAGCTGGGACCAGATTGAAGGACAGAACAGATGAGGGACAGAACAGCTGGGGCCAGATTGAACGACGGAACAGATGAGGGACAGAACAGCTGGGACCAGATTGAAGGACAGAACAGATGAGGGACAGAACAGCTTGGACCAGATTGAAGGACAAAACAGATAAGGGACAGAACAGCTTGGACCGGATTGAAGGACAGAACAGATGAGGGACAGAACAGCTTGGACCAGATTGAAGGACAGAACAGATGAGGGACAGAACAGATGGGGCCAGATTGAAGGACAGAACAGACAAGGGACAGACTAGCTGGGACCAGATTGAAGGACAGAACAGATGAGGGACAGAACAGCTGGGACCAGATTGAAGGACAGAACAGACAAGGGACAGACTAGCTGGGACCAGATTGAAGGACAGAACAGATGAGGGACAGAACAGCTGGGACCTGATTGAAGGACAGAACAGATGAGGGACAGAACAGCTGGGACCAGATTGAAGGACAGAAAAGACGAGGGACAGACTAGCTGGGACCAGATTGAAGGACAGAACAGATGAGGGACAGAATAGATGAGGGACAGAACAGCTGGGACCAGATTGAAGGACAGAACAGATGAGGGACAGAATAGATGAGGGACAGAACAGCTGGGACCAGA
>JAOVVF010000029.1:2680353-2694024 GCA_028565595.1 Duopalatinus emarginatus | reverse complement strand
AGAACAGCTTGGA
This sequence comes from Duopalatinus emarginatus, assembly GCA_028565595.1. Lineage (NCBI taxonomy): Eukaryota > Metazoa > Chordata > Actinopteri > Siluriformes > Pimelodidae > Duopalatinus > Duopalatinus emarginatus. Next base: position 2,694,011 of record JAOVVF010000029.1, on the reverse strand, counting down.
CCAGATTGAAGGACAGAACAGATGAGGGACAGAATAGATGAGGGACAGAACAGCTGGGACCAGACTAAAGAACAGTGTTGTGTGAATGTTAATAATCGATATTGGAAAAGGGTAGGGTCCATGTACTGTCGTCTCTCTAAAGTATATGATTCCCCGAAGCATATGATTGCTACCAGAACAACATATTCATTCATTAATTTATCTATCCAACCATCGATCTATTCATCCATCCATTTATCTTCCATAATCATGGATACAAAGCCTACCTCTGGGTGTTGATCTGAAATACATCCTGGAGAAAATAACGTTCTGTTATGAAATCAAAGCACCTGCTGTATTTTAGGCAGAGGAGATGAGTGTCTAAAACAGAGATAAGTCTGTTAACACACTGAGGGACAGAAACTGTGTGATCAATCAATTAAAATAATGTTAGTCATATGAAATATATTTTAATGATGATTATAAATGACTCAGGGAGACCACAGAGAGAAGCTGAGGATCAGATCGGGCAGGCTTTATCTGACAAGCACCTGTATCTATGTAGCTGATTAGAGCCCAGTGTGTGTTTATTGTAGCATGGGGGACATAGTGTGTGTTCCCAATAAAAATGTAAGCAGCTTGTTATCTCTGAGAATATCAGTTGGTACTGACAGTGCACCTATTTGCCTTTTAAATGACATTCCCAGAGCGAGCTTGCTTGATATGCACTGCTGTGAGGCTCTTCACACTTTTCTCAGCCTGCTGTTTTTGAATGCTACCCAGAGAGAGAGAGGGGGACGGACTCATCAATGACCTGTCTAAGGGACTGTAACATCCCCCATAGCTGCCTTTCCACCACACACACACAGACACACACACACACACACACACACACACACACACACACACGAAAACACCAAAAAATATAACAGCACACACACACACATCAATAATACATGCATCTCTCTCTTTCCTCCTCTCTGTTTTTCCCTTATGCCTCACACATCTTTTTGTATACCCCCTTCTTTTTTCTGCATTTTCTCACTCGCTATCCGTGAGTCGCGTAATAAATATCCTTGCCAGGGTTATCTTTTCTGCAGGGGAGGGACTGTAGTCACACTTGAACCTCCTCGGGGGGAAAATATCCTGCAGGAAATAAGAACCAGGGGGTGAGAAGATGAAGGAGGGATATAAAAGGAGAGGGGGGGGGGGGGAAGAGATGGAAATCTAAGTGCCCATGTTCTGGTGCAGCCTATCACCTCATAACTCGCTTTCGATTTGCAGCGTGTCAGAATAGCGGACTGTCTCATTTAGTGTCAGCGTACTCGATCTGGTGAGAGTGCTACAGCTCGCACCACATCACCAACAGATGGCCGTGTATATTCGCGGTGGGCCACATAATGCGCTCTGACATTAGAAAGAGATTGTCAAAAAGACTGTTAGTTTAAAGGCTAATGTGTGAACGCTCGGCGACTTTGATTGCAATATTTCATCTGGTAGAAGTTAAAGAAATATGACAACGTTCCTGCGTCTGTAGCCTACAGTAGCTATGTGCAATTATCAGAGACAAGAATGTTGACATATTCCATCTGCAGAGACACAAACAGGAAGCCTGTTTTACTTAAAAACTCATTTTACTTTATAGTAAAAGAATTTAACCTTTGTTAAATAGGTTAATATGACATTTTTCTGATCCAGTTTTTAGTCAGAATGTACACAGAAGTGCCTAGTATAGATGAGCCTATTCAAAATACATCTGGCTGGCGATGGCGATTGCTGGCGATTATGGTATGGGCTTTTGAGCTTTATTTAGCTGGCATTCCATGGGACAATGTGCCGCCACACATGTCTAGAAATGACAAATTATGATTAGAGGAACACTCATCTTTTATTAGTTCAGGCTTTAACCATTCCAACCAAAATTATAAAACACACTTCTTGTGGAACACAGATATCCTGTATCTCACCTGTGGACTGTTCTGCAGGAAGTATGGTGTTCATTGCCTACAGAATACTTTCACAAGGTCATACATGCCATGCCCTGTGGGGAACCTACTAATTACCTACATTTTCATTTACGAGCATTGGGCAGACACTCTTATCCAGAGTCACTCACAAAAGTGCTTAGTCATTTACTTGGAATATCTAGTTAGCTAGTTCAGATAGACCAGGATTCAAGTACTTGAAGCAAGGATACTTCCAGAAGTCCAAAAACCTAAACGTAAACCATGCAAAACCTGTAAGGAGAACAAGACAGTAAATGCTATACTCAACTACAATACTCATAAATACAATAGTCACTGCTTTATTAAGTTCTGTCGAAACAGATGCATTTTATGTGTTTATAGACAGTTAATGATTCTGCTGTACAGACACCGAGAGGGAGTTCATTCCATCACCTGTGTGAGTCTGGATATTTGCCTTCCATGTATATTGCATGACGGAGGGTTAAGCTGAGTCGTACTTGAAGCCTTGAAGGACACTGGATGCACTGTACCAGTTACCTGTACCAATTTCGGCCAGGTAGCACAAGGTATGGTCCTCAACAAAAATTTCTGAAAACATGCAAATACAAAGGCTATCTTCTACACTGTACTGACAAGAGGCACAGGCACTGACAGATCACTATGACTGGCAGAAACAGTGAACATGCTTTGTATACTGGGTCTAGCAGACATAGAGGCCACACCTCTTTCCGTGGCACTGACAAGCAAGTCTTGGATGAACAGCCACAGAGGCCATATCCCTTATTACTACTTACATGCACATAGGCTATGCCTACTTTCGAGTGTCTGACAGAAACAGAAGCCATGCCATGGTCTCAAGCAAAAAGAAACAAAACTTTTTTTATTGGGATGAACAGGTATAGAGGACACACCTCTTATTATTACCTATATGCAAACAGGCCATGCCTACTTAATTGGGCCTAAGAGATGCAAGTGCCATGCCTCCTTTCCTGAAACAGATGCATCCAATACAACATAGGCCACAACCCTTATTACTACCTACAAATACTTCATTGGGATTTTCTAAAATTTTCCTCAGACTGACAGGCACTTAGGCCACACCCTCTAGCCTGACACTGACAAACACAGAAGCCACACCTTCATGAGTGGGACTCGTAGCACATAAACCATGCCTCTTTCACTGGGATGAAATGCATTCAGGCCACACCTCCTTCATTGGCCACACCTCTATTGTATTTCAATTAGACTGAAAGACAAAAAGGCCAATCGCCTTATTAGGAATTGTCTCCATGTCTCCATTGCACACTTTATAAATGGGGTCAATATAGTTCAGCACCCCATGGGTTCTGTATGGTTTATTCTATATTTAAGGGTTCTTAGCATCCTTACATATGGGAAACACGTTGCTTTACGATTTCACTTAAGGTTCCCTTCAGAAGGACAACATCTAGACAAGTTTCCTAGTAGGCACTATCTGCATGAACATGCATGAGCTCAGAGCAGCCTAAGATTGGCTAGCTTAACAGTGACTGTCAGGGAAGAGACAGCTTGTCCTCCCAGTCCGAGAGATTTCGCTTCCTAGACACTCACCCATGGACGACCTGTAAGCTTGTGACAACTTGGTGAATGTTTTTCTGTTGCTCTTTAGATTTGCCCTTTTCCTGTTTTTGAAGAATTCATTTGTATAACAAACACTAGTAATAAAGCCCTGAGTGGGTGGATCCACACAAGCCATATCACTGAACAATGTCTGGCCTGCAGACGCCGTTGTTTCTGTTGCATTTGCAGCGATGCACTGATCCAAATCAGTCAGGCTTTACATATGTTTAGCGTCATAGGGGGCTGCCCTGGGCGCTGGGCTCTTCTGACGTATTTACATTCCAATCTCCTTCGCAGAAAGCGCACTTTGCAGAGCTCATAAAAGATTTATCCAGTGGAGAAATGCAAGGTCGTGCAGGAAACCAGGCAAGAGGTGTGTACTAAAATGACATATCAGACAGGAAGACCATATTTATATTACAATCTTGCAAGAAACTCCCTCTCACCCTTCTATGACCTCTCCATCACGCTCTTACTAGACCATCAATTCAGTGATCATACTGCGATCGTACGAAACACTGCAGCCATAAAATGTAAGTGTGTCCTCTGCCTTCCCCTGACACCAAATCATAAAAGTGTGAAAGCCCTTGAAGAAATAGCTGAGGAAAAAAAAATCTCATTTAGACATATTTTTTCTCGAAATAATATTATAATAAATAATAATAAATAATATTTCATAACATAACATAACATAACATAACATAACATAACATAATATAATATAATAACATAACATCAGGCAGAATAAGCTAACGTTGTTTCCATTACAGCTGATGGAAGTGTGTCTTAACCCAAAACCAGACTGTCAGCAAAATTACTTCTTTTTATAATTGTCCACTACAATTTCTAACAAGCTGTTATTACATATCTGCTAGAAATAAAGAAATAAAGAAAGAAAGAAAGAAAGAAAGAAACTAACTATCCAAGTGCAATGTTCAGACTGAATCTGAATTAAATAAACTTCTAGCTGAACAAGAGTAATTCATTTCCAATAACAACACATCCAGCATGTAACATTTAATTATATATATGCAGTGTTTTGGGGTTGTGGGATGAAACCTCTGGTCTGGTCTCTAGTCTGGGAGTGTATGTGTGTATGTGGCACCCTGTGATGGATTGGCGGATGTGCCTAATACTAGTCTAATACTTGGAAGGTCCCCCACGAGGCATGGACTCCACAAGCTTGCGGCAAAATTCTGTAGACAATAAACACCAGACTTCCTGCAGAACACAGTCCACAGTTCTGTAGTATTTTGAGGCGTATTATTTCTGTGCAGCACAGAGCGTTGCATGGTCAGCTAATCTTTAAAGTCTCAAGGCACATGCAAAAAAATGCTGCAAATTGTAGGACTAGCCATCTGCCATTGCGCATCACATGACCTGATTAAAGTTCCCCTGAATGCTCATATCTGTGTCTAATTTCTCACTCATTAGCACATGCATGTAATCATAGCACTTTTTTCTTCTGTTATTATGCACGACCTATGCTACAGGTTGGGTTCTTGTGTCCTGTGTTAATGTTTTGCATGCTTTGAATAGCCTATGTAGTCTTCAGTAAAGTCTCTTTGCATTTGTATCTGACTCCCATTTAATAAGATGAGAAAATTACACCATTAGAAAACTACTACAACATGCAGTAAACAGTAATAAACTAAACAAAGTCTGCTATAGCTCACCCGGAGACTTGGTCACACTTGCTTCTTCTTTTTCTTTTGCATGCAAACCCCAGGAGTCTTCATTATGCTTTTTTGTCTGAGAGTAGCTTTTACCTAATTTATTACTTTCTTTACCGGCATACAAATATTTTTCTGCAATACTGTTTTTTGGGAAATCTAAAATGATTTTTTTATTTCAGTTAAAAATTCAAGAATTGATTAAACAAATATCTATAAAATAAAATCTATATATAATCGACACATTATACATTCTTATACGATAGAAATAGACATAATAAAAATACATCAAAGATTTTAAGGTGTCTGAAATTCTGCACAGTTCACATAAGCAGTACTCAAGAACAGGTAGTGTGTCTAAATACGTAGTATCCATTGAACAGTACACATCAGAAGGCATGGGTATGCAAACACACCACACTGTGGTCTGATAACCTATCCCATAATTCAGTTGGAGCTGCAAAGGCCTTCGGGGCAGAAGAAACTAACTATTATGATTATGTATGACCCCAAGTGATGTTAGGAGAAGCTTTGTGGAAACACATTTTGTCGGATTATAAAACGATCGATAAGGTTTGCGTCACGTGACGTTGGTAAGATGGTAGACTTAGTGCATCTGAGATTGCATGCATACCATACACTCTACGGCTTTACTGCACACTGGATCCAATCTAGTATGTACTGTTTAAGTATGCCATTTCAGACACTTAAGTTAAGTCTACTGTGTTTACCGGTGCTCACTGTTCTGTAGCTTCACTGTGTCCGTATTGATCACTGATTATTTTCTCTGTGTGCACTGCAAGCACTCGTGTGTAAATACCGCATGTTAGAGGTTTCCCACCCCTTACACTGAGGAAATAATGGCTGTTTGTTATTCATAGTTATGGTAATGCATGTGATAGAAGTGCTTGTGTGCTTCAGTGTAGGTCTCAGAACATATCATATGTGGGACACTTGGCTTTAAGCAGAGACATAAAGTGCATAATAGCTTTCAGTATTCAGAGATTGTATAGTAGCACCTGTGTAGCATTGCCGGTGTCGTGTGCATGGCTGATTTCCTTCTTCTTCTTTTACGTTAGAGAAAAATGTTGTAGATGTAGTAGGTGGAAAAATAATAGACATAAAACAAAAAAATTTAGTAAAAAATAAGCATAATAATCCATTTGAGGGGGACTGGAGTGGGCTGTGAATGCCCCCTGTTCCATCTGCCCTGTGTATCTGTGTTGAAGCTTTAATGGAGCAGAGGAGGTCACGGATCATACAGCAGGGCAGACGACTGTCACTGGCATTCAGAGTCAGAGTGGGGAAACCCAGCAGCCTGCAGCAAGACAGCGGAGACAATCTGATATGGTGGGGCTGTTATTCAGGCCACCAGCCACACACACACACACACACACACACACAGAGACACACACATACCTCATGCAATGATGGGAAAAGATAGACCAAAAGCCTAGCACACAACACTGGGGCTCATTTATAAAGCTGTAAATGTAAAGTGCCAAAAAACTGGTACAGAGACATGCAAAATGCATAGTTATATATATAAGTAAATACATAAGCTAGCGGTGGCTCCATAATGGTTTGAGGGTTGTCTAGCTTGCAGTTCATCTACAGATGTCTCTGACAGGTCAACACTATGTGTGCCTTCTTTCTGATGAGTTACACGCATTCATATACTGCAGCGGTTCTCAACCTTTTGCAAGCTGGGCCCCCCCAAAGCTGGTTCTTTGCAGTTGGGGCCCCCCTTCCACCTGGCACCGACAAGAGACTAGACTAGCGTGAATGAAGCTGAACGCGCGTGCAGGTGCTTATATAATAGGCTAGCCTAGCAGTTACGGGACATTGCGTCACAGGCTTAAAATACTGTATTAGTAAATTTGAAATGAAACTGTGTGTTTGATTTATTGTAATAACCTTGAGGTGAAGGACGTACAGACAACAGGTTGGTAGTCAAGACGTTTTACTGAACATTGAACAGCTCGCCGAACATGCCATTAACACACCTACACGCGCCACACACACCCGGATCTCACACACTCTTCTTCACTCCCTGAGGCCTTAACCTCTCTACCGCCACCAACAGGTCACTTCACAATATTACATTCCCATCTACTATATTTATTATTGTGTTGCAGTAGTCCAACCACTTGCATTTTCGACATGGGAATTTTCGTGATCCCCCCCCCCCCATCATAAAGACAGTGTGCCATCTAGAGACAGACATCCAGAGGAGCACTCATCTGAGTTTGGGGTTTTGATATTCCCACCTAAGTCGCTGGCAATCAAAGCTCTCAAACAAATCTAGGATGCCATGCAAGGTGCTGTGGAACAGAAATCCTACACCTGCAGGACAGAAAATTTCCTCAAGCCAAGGTCTGGAAGATCATAATGTCTAACTTACCATGATTCAAAACTATCCCGTATATATTAAAGTGGCCTAGAGTTATATCAACATTCAACAATATTTAAAGTCAGTTTTCACAGTTAACTAGATAAATAATAAATACAGTGGGTTCAGACTTGAGTGGGTCTCAGAACACGAGACATGTTCGTTTTAAACTGTCCGTGTGAAGAATAAACATTTTTGGTTAAAAGCTCAGTTTTCACTGTTTCTCTGTTTAGAGCACCGCCATGTCAATGAGCTTTTCTCTGACTCCATTTCTTCACGCCGCTGTTTCTCCACTCTAATCTCCTGTGTGTTTGTGTGACTGAGTGAGTGACTCTGTGTACCACGCTCATCATAATACATGCGATTGGTCTGACAAACCTACACCGTAAATGCTAGAACAGTGACGCCAAGAAAAATAGAAACACTAAAATTAATAATATTGATTATTTTACTGGTGTACCACTTTTTCTGGCACTTCAGGGTACAAATCATGTGTGCAGTGAACTAGCTTGGTAATTTATGTGTGATTGGTGTCATGTTTAGCGAGGCGAAGGAGGACAAGCATGAAGCTTTAATGAAAGTAACCAAACGCTACACAAAGACAGAACCGGAAACCAGATTAGACACATAAAAACACAACACAAAGTAACAAGGTAGCATGCCAGAACACAAGACTGCTCAGACACTAGCATGGCAGACACAAGACATAACAATGCGAGACAAAGGGTTAGATAGTAGTGCACTATTTTGGGTTCTGCCATTTTGTAGTCGTGTCTGCAAACACAGTACTAAATTTTCAGTGCACTGTAACAATCCCACAATGCACCAAAATATATATAGCGTTCAGATGATGTACACTAAACGCACTTGGAATACCCATAATCCAACACTTTTGAAGATTCCCACACGTGACACACTCTGCTGTGCTCTAAACAGTGTGTTGGATTTTCACACGTAGGGGATAGTGAATAGTCGCATCGTTTGGAACACAGCCTAAATACATGAAGCTAAATTAAACTTGATAGAGGTGTGTATGATCGGGTAACTGATGACGTCATGTCACCTGATAGGGGTTGTTGGGTATTGTAGTCCTGACAAGTGGCTTTTTAACCAAGACAAAATGTCATATGCAGGTAGTATTGTAGACAGTAGTAGTAGTAGTATTTATTTAGCATGAGTAACATAAAGGCAACATGCCATGCAATATGTAACATAAAGGCAATGTTCATTCTTTCATTCATTTTCTATGCTGCTTATCCTACTTTTAGGTCATTGGTGGTGCTGGAGTATATCTTGGCACTTATTGGGTGGAAGGTTGGAAAACTTGGACAGTCCATCACAGGGCTGATACACAGACACACAAATTCACGCACACACTTACACATAGGGACAATGAATGTTTTCTATTCACTTAACTGCAGGAAACCCACACAAACACATGTCAAACCTACACACTCCAAACAGAAAGGAGCTTGGTCACCCCACCAACTGAACCCATCTTTCTGTAAGGTGACAGCACCACCAGCTGCACCACCAACTGCTCCACCATGCCGGCTAAGGACATCACTGGGAGGCCAAACCTCATGTTGGGATTAATGTGACACACTGAAATGCAAAACCCACCGCATCATTCTTAGGTGCCTTGATGTCTTCAGTGACAATCAGTCAGCAAGGGCCTACTTGTCATATTTTGACTTTGTTTGCTGTAGTCATGCCACCCTCATATGTAATCAATGAGTCCTACTCAGACCTACTTAGAGACATGACTCATTTACTGACCAATTTAGAGCACACGCACTTACGAGACTGTTTAGTTGTCATTTTGTTGTTTGTGAGTTTATGAAGTTTTGTGGGTGTGTCTGAATGTAATTCCTCAGTGCTGGGAATACTTGTGGTAATTCACGGCTGGTTGATATTTTTATAAAACAGGCAAGAAAAATCAGGGTTTGTAACTCTGGTGGGAATGTTTAGTTCAGAGTAGCCTACGAAAAAATACAACTTTACTAAATGACTGATAAATGAGGTCCACTGAGAAAAAGATCAGGAACAAGAAAAGAGGAAAGAGATAGAGGAAGATAAAGCACAAGAGCAAGAGTGATGGAGGACACGCTGGCTGAACGAGACGCTCTGTTAAACCACGGTTTGGGAATTCAGAGACAGAATCCGCTGAAGTACGACTCATCATCTGCTCACATTTCTGGTAATCATTTATACAATAATGTCGAGTGTGTTAGAGAGGGAAAGAGAGTCGACTCGCCGGGTCTCGCGGGAAGAGACTGGAGTGTGAGACGGAGCAATGCTGTTCTGATGTAACACACTGGACACTAACAAACTGCTCACATTCACAGAACACTGTCTTTAGACATAGTCAGCTGAGGATAGCAAGTCTGTAAGTGTGCCTTTAGGGCAAAACACACATGGATACACACAGCAGTGATGGTCAATAACGACTATGGCAGTTTCTGGACAGAAAGGACTCAGATACTCTCATGGGGTTAGTAGGTTTTAGAAGTTACATTGTGCTGTGTGTGTGTGTGTGTGTGTGTGTGTGTGTGATGCCATCTCAGGCCAAAGTAACTTTCATATGGACACATCAGCAAGATTTTGTATAAACCCAGAGCCTTTAAAGTATAAACTAAATATAAAAAAGCCTCTGGTTCCAAATTTCTGTCAATATATTCTAATGTATGTGAGTAAAACATTTATTTTCATATTTTAAGGTAAATATTATAATATCATCTATTATTATTTTTTTTTCTGAGCAGCTTGGACACTGGAGACGATGGTAATGGTATAAATATATTTGTTATGGATATTTTTGAGTACATTTGTAGTCAAGTACTTACTTAATAAACAATTGGTTATCATTTAAGTGCACAAATTTAGTTTGTGCATTATTAAGAGCAATCGCGGCATCATATTCAGACATCAGAGAAAAGATGAGAGCACTTGTATACATCGCAGCTGTGGGCCTGTGGTTAGGGAACCAGCCTTTAGACCAGAAGGTCACCGGTTCAAACCTTACAACTGACACAACATGACCAAAGTTCCCTTGAGGAAGACAAGCATCCCGCAACTGCTCCCTGGGTGCCGTGAATAGGGGACCATAGCCTGTCTCTTGCCATAGCCCAGTATAGCCTTATTGTAGCTCGCCTGACACAGCCTGTTTTTTGACCATGTCTTTTGCCTCCTGTCTTGGATTTGTGTGCCTGTTTTTGAGCACTCTTATTAAAGAACACCTGCCCTTGTATCCTAAACCTGCCTCGGTTGAAAGACTCTGACATTCACAAGGTCATGACCACTTTATTTAGTGTTTATTTACCTGTGTGCTTGCATCATACAACAACCTGATCGGCTGTTATCGGTTGTTATAAATCAGACAATTGGCTTTTAGAGGAAAGGTTACATGGGCTGGGGGCAGCCGTGGGCTTGTGGTCAAGGAACCAGCATTGTGACCGGAAAGTTGCCTGTTCCATCTATATAAAATGACTGAAGTGTCCTTAAGCAAGGCACATAAGCTCAAACTACTCCCCGGGCACCATGGATAGGGTTTCCCATTGCTCCAGAGACGTGTCCTCACTGCTTCCCTAGTGTGTGTTTACTAGTGTATGTTTGTTTCACAGCACGAATGGGTTAATGCAGAGGTCAGATTCCTCTGTGTGCAACCACAGTGGTCAATGAGTGGTTCACTTTCACTTGTGTCATACATCCTCCATCTTTGGTGTTACGGACTTTTCCAATAGATTTCTATTCAGGATTCAGGAAGTGAAATTTCTCCTACTATAACATCTCTGACTGGTTCATGCTATTTTTTTAATCAGGAAGAGATTTCCTTCTAAGAAGTAAACACTTGTTGCATTGTATTTCACCATCATCAATGTGCCGCAGACACATCACACTGAAATACAATCCTTGTCCAATCCCAGCTAAACCGTATTCAGAGGAGAAGTGCCTGGAGACATTACACTACTCTCCAGGAGGCATTGGAGTTTATATAAAGGAGTGTCAGTTAAAGGTTATAATTGGCTTATTGTTCCTTTATTCCTACTACACTGAAGCCTTAATCTGGCAGCTTTTCACAATTATTACTCAAACATGATAAAAGTGTCTATGTGACTAAAAAGCCTTGAAGCTCACAGCAGGCCCGAGGCCTTATCAGTTTTCCCATGCTTTCAGCAAAGAGTAGGATCAACAGTAAGGCAAAGCTGGCACATGTATTTCTTTCTTTTTTTCCCTTTCTTTAAGTTAATTTACAGTCATTTCATCTACAGACTTTATATTTCCCACATAATATAACACATAAGTTACACAGCTCTAAGGATCTGGGGTTGTGAGTTCGAGCCTCATTCCAGTCTCTGTCTGTGTGAAGTTTGGTGTGTTCTCCCTGTGTTCATGTGGGTTTTCGCCAGATGCCCCGGTTTCCTCCCACCTCCTGAGAAACGCACACAGTAAATGAACTGGTACCTGTGGTGAATTGGCACCCTGTCCAGGGTGTATTTCTGCCCTGCACCCAGTGATTCTGAGTGGGCCACGATCCTGATGGACTCAGCAGATAAGATAATGACTGACTTACTGACTGATAACATATAAGCTTCATAATAGTGTGGGGTTTGTTTAACTGGCAACAGGACAATGTTCCGGCACGTACGTCTAGAGACGTCAAATTATCGTTAGAGGAGTCTGGGGTTTGTGGACCAGTGTAAGCTTGTGGGTCTAACCAGATGGGCTAACCTCTCTCCAAACCTATCAGTGAGGCTTAGGTGTCCATGACCCTGTCGCTAGTTCACAGACTGGCCTTCCTTGGACCACTTTTGGTATGTACTATTCACTGTATACTGGGACACACCCCACAAGTGTGGGTGCTGTTTTGGAGATGCTCTGACTCGGTCATCTAGTCATCACAATTTGCCTCTTGTCAGATTGACTCAGATCCTTGCTTGCCCAGTTTTCCTGCTTCTAACACATCAACTTTGGGAACTGACTGTTTACTTGCTGCCTGATATATTCAACCCCATGTTAGGTGTCGTTGTAATGAGATTATCAATGTGATTTACTTCACCTGTCAGTGGTTTTGTGGTCTTAAGCCAACAGTTAGTGAGAGGGATGTGTGTACAGATGCACACAAATTTCAGTTTTTACCAAAAATATTTTCTTGTGACTTTTTTACCTGGTATCTGGTGCATTTATTTAACAAAAAAAAACTCCAACAAGAGTGAATAAATCACAAATCTGTTTTCTTCTTTTTTTAAATAGACATGAAATAAAAAAGAGACCGTGTACACTATACACACATAATGCCGTCAGAATTGCAAAACAAGCGAGAAAAGCACAAGAGTGTTAGACAGTGCTTTTCGTTCTAGCACTAAATCTCTGTTATATAGTGTTCAGCTTTGTGTGGAAAAATTATTCTTCTATCCACAGACAAACAAGCACTTAAATAACACAAAATAGCAACGATTAAGTATTCTTCAGACTGTTGAAGCTGGTTGTTGTCTGACTCAGATATAATCCTGCAACCAAACAAATCAATGGAATCAATTAAATGAGCAGGTTCAAATGACTTGAGTTATTTACAAAGATGCAAATATTTTACAAATTACAAACATTTTTTCTTAAATTAAAGTAAACTTCAAACTGTTGGTTTTTGTTGAGTCAGTCATTTGTGTGCCTTTGTTTTAATGCTGGGATTAAATACACTATATGTATTTAGACCAGTTTTGACACAATTTTGTTGGATAAATTTCCAGCATCGGTGCCAACTGTGATCGCTCCATATCCCAAATAATTACCCAATTTTTTTATAATCTGAATTTGGATTTTTGATCAACTTGTTTATAGTCTATTTGAATTTTTAGAGCCATTTTTAGAAGCAAAAATCAGGTACAAAACGTCTTTCAGTTCAGTGTCAGAAATCCAGAGGCTATTAAAATTCAAAACAGGCCATGTGGTGTGATATAGTCAACAAAGAGCGATGTGACATCTGGTTTAAGATGCCCCATGACAGCCTGGCAAAAAGTCTGGTACATCAGAATCTTCTGTACCTTTCCC
>JAOVVF010000029.1:2635455-2646300 GCA_028565595.1 Duopalatinus emarginatus | reverse complement strand
GCGTGCGTGCGTGCGTGCGTGCGTGCGTGCGTGCGTGTGTATATATATGTTAAGCCGTCATACAAGCTGACATATATATATATATATGTGAGTGTATGTGTGTGTGTGTGTGTGTGTGTGTGTGTGTGTGTGTGTGTGTGTGTGTGTGTGTGGTTTGAGCCAGAGAAGGGACCAGGGCCATGGGATAAAGGAATTGTTTTACATAATTAAGCAGATAGGAGTGATTACAGAAGCTTAGCTGCTCAGCACTGAACTGCACACATTCTGCCTCATTATGAAGTTAAATACTCCGAACTGTCACTGACGGCTTAATTACGGCTCTGCAGCAGAACAATCACTTTAGATCCGTCGGCACAATCCACAAACCTGCTTCTAAACACACAGAATTAGCCCCCTGAAAAAAAAGGAAGGAAAAAAGGATGATGCTCTCTGTGTTTTTTTCTCCCTGTTTCTCTTTTACCCCAGAGATAAAGCTGGGGTAATTAAAGAGTCATTACGATGCTTCTCCCCTGCTGCCTGAGAGAAATGGAGAACATCATGGAGAACATTTTCACACACACACACACACACACACACACATACACACACACACACAAACACACACACACACACACACACACACACACACACACACACTATCTGAAGTCTCATTCACATTCTCCTCAGTGCTCTCTTTTCTATAATCTCTATCATTTTCAGTGTTGGCCTTCCTCCACTCTCTCTCTCTCTCTCTCTCTCTCTCTCTCTCTCTCTCTCTCTCTCTCTTGGTCTCTCTCTCCTTCACTCTCCTTCCTTCTGTATGAATTATTGCTTGTTTGTCACCTATGGGCAACTCTTCCCTCTGTTCCCTCTCTCTCTCTCTCTCTCTCTCTCTCTCTCTCTCTCTCTCTCTCTCTCTCTGCAGGCTTTATAGTGGCTGAAGTGAAGCTACCACTCACCTGCATACATTCGTTCTTTTTTGTTCTCTCACATGATTTAAAACGTCACTCACCTGGACCTAGTTTACTAAACAGTGAAGCTGGAGGTCTAGGCATTCAACAGCTCAATATTTTACTGCACACACACAGGAGAGATTTTATCAAACACACACACACACACACACATGCACACGCAGACACTACAAGACACCTGTCTCGGAGCTGCCAGCATTGCTAACAAACAAATCCTAGCAGACAGACAGAGAAAAAAGAAAGGGAGATAGACAAAGAGAGACAAAGATAGGCAGAGAGAGAGAGAGAGAGAGCGAGCGAGCGAGAGAGAGAGAGAGGGGGATTAAAGAATTCATTAGTCAGCAATGAACAGATTTCTGTCCACAGGCAAATAAAACAAATACAAAGCATGGGAACAATCACAACACAAGGCGATCGCCCGTCCAGACTGATGATCGACAATGTTCTGTTTAGACCAGCAGGTATATAATGCCCTGTCTACCCAGAAAGGACAGCCTGTGTGTTTACTGTATGACAGAAGAGCTCGAGACTGAGATACACTTTCTCCTACACTGTGAAAAACTGTAAAACCAGCACATGACATTTTCATCAACACATTCGATCAGCTGAAAATATACAGAAATAGAAAAAAAATTGGTTAGGGACATACAGCCCCCCTCACTGCTAAATATAGAACAACCTGTCATTGGGTAACACTCGCTATAACATGCTGTGTTCCGGCCCACCCTACTAATCTACACACCCTACTTACCCCACTGACCCCTCCGTCCTACTGACCCACAACCCTACTCACCTCCACACCCTATATATAGAACAACCCCTCCAACCCAGCAGGTCTTTTGGGGTGTGTCCCAGTATACTGTGGTTAGTACCTACCAAAATTGGGTACCACCCTGCTGATCCCACACCGTGCTTACCAACCACACTACTAACCACCACACCTAACTTTGACCTCTACCACACTGACCTGCCACCCTGCTGACCCCATACCCTACTAATATCCACATCCTACTTTCTCCCACCCCACTGACCCCCCACCCTACTTACCCACAACACTACCAACCTCCACAATTTTTTTCCCCCACCCCACTGATCTACCGCCCTATTAACATCCACACTCACACACCCACTCCACTGCCCCCCCCTCCCCGCCACCCTGCTGACCCACCACTCAACTAACTTACACACCCCACTGACCCCCTACCACCCTACTAACCCCCACACCTTACTTTCCTGTGCACCCACACTCTACTGAACCCCACACCCCAGTAAGGTTTCAGAAGTAAAGCAAATACTCTTTGTCTTTGTCTTTGACATCCTGTGTCCTATGTCGATCAGGTGTCGAGTTATGTAGCAGTGCTACAGTTAGCACCTCAAGTGTCTCCAAACTCTCCTTCTCTCTTCCTACAAAACAGACACGGCTTCTCTTTCCCAAACCTGCAGTGCTTGTTTAGCCTACTCGAGCATGCATTTGTGTGACAAAGCAGAATTGCTTTTCCGGTTTGTTGTCCCCGATACAGATATGGGTTTAAAAATCTGAGCAGAAGAGAAGGAGCGAGAGCATGAGAAAGCACCGCTTCAGTCCTCGCAGCACTGCGAGAGCTATCAGCCCTGATTTACTTCACTTACAGTACAGGGTGGGAGCAGAGTGACTGCACATCACACCTTCCCTTCTGCCCTCATACTGCACAGCAGGGCACAGATCACAGTCTAATCCAGGTCTGCCAAGAACGTGTCTGATTAGTGTCTGGAAAGCGTCTGAGAATGAGAACGCTAAATCTGATTTCGTGAGAAATTCAGAGAAATATAAACAGTGGCAGTGTGTTTGGATTATGATTTATGAACATATCATGGGGGAAAAAGTAAGATCTCTAATGACACATTGATCCAAACCTTCACTCTTAATAATCTTCCAAGTTACTTGAATCGTGCAAACTATTACAGGTTCCCTTTGGGATCAGACATACAGTTTATTCATGATAGCCTTGGCAGCTTCCTCTAATAGAGTTTTAACCCAATGTGACTATCTCTACTGCTCCTATTATCTGTACCTGTATGTGGATTTGGATTAAAGTGGGCGGAAAATGAGTGTGTTCTCATTCAAAAGACCCCCAGAAACAAAAACACTGAAAACCAAAATTAAAAAATAAATAAATAAATAAACAAACAAATAAATAAAAACACACATACACACAAAAGAGCAGTGGAACAAAAGAAAGGTCATTTTTATTTACAAATTATAATAACAAATTGTTGTCATGGTAACATCTATGTTCAATCAGGACTCTTTCTCATAACATATCACAGCCTGTGAACATGGTCGCCGCGTCCACCTCCCAGAACACACCTCAACCTTCATCCTTCACCCAGATACTAATTGCAAATATGCCTGAATACACACAGAATTATAAAGGAGATGGTGGGCATTTAATCATTGCACAGTATCACTCAATGCACACATTGGTGCCATAACAATAAAACCACTGACAGGTGAAGTAAATAACAGCGATTATCTCATTTTTAGTGGCACCTGTCAAGGGGTGGGACGTATTATGCAGCAAGTGAATTTCTCAGTTCTCAGACCCCATGTGTTGGAAGGAGGAGAAATGGGTAAGTATAAGGATTATGATGTCTAGACCTTTTGGTCAGAGCATCCCCAAAACAGCAGGATTTGTGGGATGTGTCCCAGTGTACAATGGTTAATATTAAATGCTCTAAGGCCCAAGGCTCACTGATGTACATTGAGGTGAAGGCTAAACTGTAGGGTCCAATCCCACAGATGATCCATAGAAGGATCTGTTGCTAATGTTTTGGTACCACTGAACACCTTAAGTTGACTTGTAGAGTGAAAGGCCTTGATGGGTCGGAGCTTGTTTGGAGCTGTTTAGGGTTTAGGTTTTATTATTATGGCTGATGACAGTATCAGTCTATGCCAAGTCTTGCATATCTTGTATTGTTACTCTGATTTTGATTTGCTGTCTGAAATACTGTTTGCTGATCGCCTGACCATGCCTACCCATGTTTAACTCTTCTGCATAAAGATTTGGATGTGTTTGCTTGTGTTGTTAATAATCTCTCTGTGATAGCACTCAGCTATACATTTACTTCACTTAACTTCAGCCTCAGCTTCATCACCCGAGGTTATACTCGCTCTCATAAATCATTAGACATCTTGTGAAACTTTCTGGCAAACCTTTTGAGCAACATCTTTACTAAATTATGGGTTTGTCGTATACAGTACAACTAGTCATTTGACTTCAGCTGAAATTCAGGTGAAGTTTGTGCATGTCAAACCAGTCACAAAAAGGTGAATTTCTGTGCATTTATTTGTTTGTATTGTATGTGCTGTTTCAATTCAGCATTAAGCTTTCAATAAAAATGCATTAAGCATTAAAGCAACAAGCATTATCTCAAAACACAGAAATATATATATATACACACAAATGTTTCCATCAAAATAAATAGTTTCGGAACCCAAAAAGTTTGTTCTTATCTAGTAGGTTTTTCAGCATCTCTACATCTGGGGCCTTGTTTCACACACAGTAGTTTCTTGGGTTTTTTCTATCTTGGATACAAACAAACATCTGTAACAAAAGCAAAAATGCTCACAGGTAATCCATGCATGCCACCATCTTGTTACTACGGTTTACTTCTGTTGTGTGATGTGCAATATCCTCCACTGACGATACTGATGACTGGTTTCAATGAAAACCAGTGCAAATGTGACCGGTTCAATGTTTTAAGAAGCCTGAATGGAACCAGTTTGAAAAGCATTTTTGGTCAAAAATGGCTATAAGTGACACTAGATGCAATTATGAATAATTCTTCTGCATTATTTTTATAACATGAAATTTGATTTTGTTGAGTTTTGACTGATGGTAAGTAAATCCGTTCAGTCTTAGTTTTACTGCAATGACTGTCATATTCATGGTTAATAAGTATATCTTTATACTGTCCATCTTCATTTTTATTGTATGTATTGTCAGGCCAATTTGGTCAGACCGATTGTAGAAATATGTTTTTTGGAGTTAGCATGGAAGTGTTTAGGTGAGGCTACTAGAGGATGCTAGTAAAACATTTATATCATATTAACATACATGATTTATGTCCTGAGAGATATTTAGGCTCAAACCTGGAACCTGGAACCTCAAAGACTAGAAGTGGAAAAACTTTTTCATTGCATACCTTTTTCTGGTAAGCTTTCTAAAAAATAAATAAATAAGTAAATAAACAAATAAAAGAACAGTATTCATAACAATCCTCAGCACCACCACTTCTTGCATCATTGGGCTAACATAAAAAAAAAAAACATTTGCTGCGGAGATTTCATTATAATAAAAGTTACACTGTACTCCTATTTCGAGAGACATGACAGGTGAGTGTCTATGAAATTGAAAAGACTTCACAGTGCCAAGTCATTTGTAACCGATGCTGAGAGAGACAGCACTGGCCTTCTAAAGTCCATGATGATCTCCTGTGCTCCAGTGAGATTTTTTTCCTCCAGGTCAGGAGGTTGGAACAAAGCGTAAATAATGAATTCAACTATAAAATAAAGTAAAGAATAAAATATAGCATCAAACCACAACCTAGCTAGGCAAAAATGAACTTAAATGGTTTAAATGGTGTTATTCCTAAAATACGACCACTCTATGGAGCATAACTCAAACTAAAAAAGCAGATACTATACGTTATCCTACTGTTAGACCTGCTTTCTACATGTAATGTGACATTATCGTTATCATTCCATGCCTGGTATGTGGAACAGAATGGTATAATCTATCCTTCTTATAGATATGTAGATGGGTAATGACCTAGCCAGTGGTTACTGGATGCGAGAAAGTTTAATCCTGCTCTAGTGAATGGCCTTCAAATGGGAAACTGTGGGATTTTTCTATTGTTATATATATATTTTTATAAGTATATAAATAAATGTAATTTTAATGCTTAATGGTTTTCTCAAGGTAATGTTTTTCTCACCAGTATAAACGCTGTTGTAGTCAACATGCTATTTAGGCTAAAATGTATAGGGTACAGTTTTCTTGTACATATATATATATATATATATATATATATATAATATAACCTGGAGAGTCAGGATGGAGAATGGGCTAATTTCTAGCCCAGAAAAATGTAAACCCATCATGATACAAGATAGATCTCCTGCAGTGCAATACTGCAAATAATATATTTTCTAACATAAAGAAAATGACCTAATTATCCCAAGAATGAAAACATTGCAAACTGCACTTTTACGGGAGGCCTCCAGGTTTTCCCCCACCATATTTCACCATTATCCCCCTGAAATGTTTCACATAAGAAGCTAGCAAGGATTAGAGTCAATTAGCATGAAGATCCTGTAGGTTTTTTTTCTTTTTATGCAAAATAGTTCGGTGAGGATCATTATCTCCATCTCAAGCCCATCATTAACGGGAGGAAAATAATGGCAAATGAGGCATCCATGCAGCGATGCCTTTTAAACAGCTTTCACAACTATTAAAGTGAAAAATATCAGAAAGAGACATCATCTTATACTCAGAGCTCTGACATCTGTAGCACTATTGTAGGAAGTTTTCTTGTTTGGGGTTCTTCAGGTTGCCAAATTGGTGGTGTAATTCTGAGATGAATCAAGCCACCATACGCATCTAGAGATGGTGAATTACTGTTAGAGGAACACTCATCTTTGCTTGAGATTCTGTCATTCGCACCAGTTCTCAATGTTTTTGAATACATCTTGGATATCATGCAATGTGCTGTGAATTGTGGACCGTTCTGCGGGGAAAATATGGTGTTCAGTGTCTACAGAATGTTTCTGTATTTCTGCAGTCCTTCACACCATTGGGAAACCTCCAAGTTATTAGACTGGTGTTCCAGGTTTTTGGCAGGTCAGTGTACATCAGGGCTTCTTGAGCTTTTTGCAGTAAAAGAAATTCAACTGACCCCTGCAAAACATCTTTTATAAAAAATCATCCTCTTATGTTGGCATGCACTGACACTCGTGGAGACAAGGTGGACACAGTTTCAGGTGTTCTGATAATAGTCAAAATAATAGTCAAACTGTCAAATCCAGACAAACAAAACCAACACAGGCCAATTATTGTACTTTGCTTATTGCCCCGAACAGTGTCAATTAGCTGTGCACTACGGACGTCTGACGGTTATTGCCGATGATCAATGCGGTTACTTAGAGCACAGTTTTCCAGCAGCCTCCAAATGAGGTCTGTTCTCCAAAATCCATCTGAGAGAAAACCTTTATGGAGAAACTAAAGGTCAAAAAGCTTGGCCCAGGTACATTAATGTGGTCATACACACACACAGCCTGGCATACAGTATGATCCATCAATAAATGACACTGTAAAAATTATTAGTATTGTCTTATATCTGTACGTTTCTGAACCACTCTATAATGATTTATACTGTAACATCTATCTGACCACAGTAGACCTGCACAGAATGTGTATCATTAAGTTAGTTAAATAGATGTTAATCCCGAGGGAAACTGTATAAGCCGACTTGTTTTAGAGTTTGGGGTTCCTAAATTCCTACGCAGATCTGTCAACCTTCAGCACAGCAGCACAACTCATTAAGGGCTTAGTAATAGGCTTAGTTGGTCAGATAGATCAGGTGTGTTAGCAGTAGGGAAAGCTACAAGCTGTGCAAGGCAGGGAATCCTGAAGACTGAGTTTAGAACACCTGGATTAAACCCATTCAAGTAAAAAGACATTCAAGATTAAGTCTTATTAGACTAATAAGTCTAAGAACTCAATAATAACCACAGTCATTTAGATAATGGTTCATTGTGATTTCGAGCACTGATTACTTTCTGAGCAAGAAGTTAGTGGACTCGCTGACTATGCTTCAGGAACCCCATTTTCAGGACCGCTGATATATGGGATCATGCAATGTAAAAACCAAATGTATTTATACTGGAAGTTTGAGAAGGTCTTTCTATTATATTTAACTGCCTGGAAAAAAGTCGCCATTTGGATTTAGACTCTCTGGAGTCAGGGTGATGATCTGGGATTGATTTAATTGGTCAGGTTGAGGCTCAGTAAAGTTATATGACAATAAAAGTCAGTTGAGAACCTGAATGCACTGAATGACCAGAATTTAACATTAATAGATTTTTGTCTTCCCCAGTGGCATGGCCATACTCCAGGACGATAATGCAGAAATTCTTCAGGCTCAAATAGTGACAAAGTGATTCAGGGAGCATGAGGAATTATTGTCCCCCAGAGTCCTGATCTTAACCCTATTGAAAGTTGTGCGGATGTGTTGGAGAAGACTTTTCTCAACTCTACCATCACCAACAAGATTTTGGAAAAATGGATAGAACTCTGGATGGAAATAAATGTTGTGGTGTTGTATAAGGTTGATAAAACAATGCCACACTGAATGCACCTATAGTCAAAGCTAAAGATGTCCAGCAAAATATTACTGTGAATTTTTTTCATGGATGGATGGAGCAATAGATGTAAGGATGGATGGATAGATGGATGGGGTGGCTGGATAGATTTGTGAATGGATGAATGGAGAGATGGTTAGAGTGATAGATGTACAGATAGATGAATAAATGAAGGAATGGATAGATGAACGGATGGATGGATGGGTAGATGGGGGATGGATGGAGTGATAGAGAAATGGATGCATGGGTGGCTGGATGGATGAATGGATAGATGGAAGATGGATGCAGTGATAGAGGAGTGGATGGATGGGTAGCTTTACAGTTTATGGTGGGCTTATAATGGTGCATACGCTACAGTTCAGTTTTCTCACTTTTTGGTATGTTGTGACCATGAGTTAAATAAAAAAGTGTCCCCCCCATCATTCTGCACTCAAATCTTCATACTTGTGCGCAGCCAAAGGTTTGTGGTTAAGGAACCAGCTTGGGGTGGGGTCCAGTGGGGTGGGGTGGTGCTTCCAGAGAGTATCAATTAATATCAGAGAGTTCAAAACACCTGCAAAATTGTTGATTGCAAAGTGCATGAATGTTGGACAGTATTCCCATGTTTTCCATTTCATCCCATTGTCCAGCTCAAATACCTTTTGTAGACTGATAAAAGATGTAAAAAAAAAATCTCATACCCATTATACGACCCGAGTGTCCTCAAACAGTTATGTTTGCATTAACCCTTCCTTTGTGTTGACTCTCCGTTCCAGTTAATGACCAGGTGTAGGTACACCGCTCAGACCCAAGCACATCAGTCTGGGGGGAATAAAACTCGAGAAAGGCTGTCAGGGCCAGAAAATGACTCTCCATCCCTCTATCTATTTTTATGTGTGGAAAAAAAAAACTCTTCATGGTCAGCGAGTTCTATTTATCTCCTCTCTGTGCTTCCCAGGTCGATCAATATGGCGGGTTTTAGAGTCCGAGAGATGGAGTAGAAATCATCAAGTAGGAAAAGGAGAGATAACAAGAGAGAGAGAGAGAGAGAGAGAGAGAGAGAGAGACGAGAAGATAAAAAAAGGGTGTGGGGGAAAAATAGAAAGGAGATGTGGCTTGGGTTTTATTTACACTTGACGTCTCTATTGGCAAACAAAGCATGAGTGATATCTGCAGTTACCCACTGTCACGCTGCTGATTACTTTGTGTGTGTGCGTGTGCATCTGTGTGTGTCTGTGTGTGTGTGTGTGTGTGTGTGTGAGCATTTGTTTGTGTGTGTATGTAGATTACTGGACAGTTGAGAGAGTTGCAGCAGAGTGGGAGGAGTCATAGAAAGACGAATGCGGTGCCTGTGCACTGTAATCAGGAACTCATTTGCAGGACCTGCTGTCTAGTTTCGCTCTCCTTCATGTTCACACCTACACCAAAGACTGCAGAACGTCTTAAAGCAATCCTCTTCTGGGACAAGACAGACCAGAAAAGCCCCTGGCTGTTTGCTCCATAAATGCTAGTGCGATCTTTGGGGAGAAAAGGATGTGTTCAAATAAAGGTTAGCATAAACATGAGCACCAAAAAGAACCAGAACGTATCCCTGAGAGGCTGTTGTCATGGATACCGGCTGCTGTCGCACAGTCAGGGTGGGGAAGACTGATGGAGGGATCAATAGACGATCAGAAGGATGAGTTTTCAGAAATGTCTGATTTTTTTTTTTATTATTATTACATCAGACTCCTTTCTTGCTTTCATTCATGGGTTTATGATCAGGAAGGTCAGCGTCACAGACTCATATATTCCTATGAAAAGTAAAATATATACACTGAAGTGCCAGAAAGACTGGCACAGACAAGCCTATGCCAAAATAAATGGCATTCCATGGGACCCATGGTACATCTACAAACGTCTCTGACAGGTGAACAATATATGTGCCTCCTATCTGATGAGTTACACCTGTTCACATCCTGCATTCATTCTAATGGGTTTGACCTCTTCTAACAGGACAATGCGACACCAGACTCGTCTAGAGATGCCAAATTACAGTTAGAAGAAGATTCATCTGAGTTTAGGGTTTTGCTGTTCTTACCTAAGTCACTAGAACTCAATGTCATCAAACACATCTGGGATGCCATACAAGGCACTGTGTAACACAGAACTCCTACACCACAGGGTACAACAAAACTGTGGACCATTCTGGAGGAAGTGTGGTGTTCATTGTCTACAGAATAATTCCACAAGCTTCTGGAGACCATGCCTAGTGGGGGACCTACCAAGGGTTAGACTGGTGTACATGTTTTTCAGATACCTTTATGTCTTGTTGGGAATATTCTAATTCTGAGATGAGATCTTAAACACCATCACAATGTCTTAATTACAAGGTGGGAACTCAACGATTTTGCACTGAGCCTGAATTAGATAATAAAAAGTCAACCAATAGAAATGGAGCATCAACAAGAACACCAATCACAGCATCATCAACAAGAACATCAATCACATCATCATCAATAAGAACATCAATCA
>JAOVVF010000029.1:2614210-2624390 GCA_028565595.1 Duopalatinus emarginatus | reverse complement strand
GGGGGGGGCAGGTCGAACGAATGGTATGGGAGAGGTAGCAGTTAATGAAGACCCTGGTTTGTCTTGTTTTTAGAGAAAACACAACTTAAAAACACCATTCCTCTGAGCATTCTGACCACAGTGCTTGGCGTTTTTATTTCCCATCGATTGTTTTTTTTTTTTTTTACACATATTTATTTTTACATACTGATATTTTTTGTTCTCATCCAGAAAGTGAACTGTTTACAGAGTATTCAAATGATCTGTAAATAACTGTACAGCATATCAAATTAGTACCACAGATACTATACACACAGTGAGGACAGGAAGAGGTGGAGAATCTGTTCAAGGGCACTCTTCACGCCTCTGCCCCGCCCCGGGCAGATATTACACGAGATACCGAATGTTAAGTAAGGATTAGCACCAGGATTAGCACCAGAATAAGCCTTCAGGTGGTTGCTGAGCACCGTCAAGCTTGTCTTCTTCCTTTACTCTCCATCCCGTCCTTTCAGGACGCAAATACAAAATAATACAATGACAAGAACAATCTGTAGCACCACAGTAAAGCACAATTTCACACAATGGTTCAGCGGACAGAATAAACAGGGGGGCGTGTTACAGAAATGTCCCGATTGATCTGTTTAGTAGTTCCTTATGATAAAGCTTATTTAAAAAGGTCTAACTGTAAAAGCTGATCTGGCGGCACAGTTTATACCGGCGCTATGGTATCGTTTCCATGGTAAAAGCCCATGCTCAGAAAATCGTACAATACGTAATCTTAAAATGTTATTGGACTAAAACATGTAAACCTAAATTTGTTTGTTTTTGTAAAAACTTTAATGTTTTACTGATGTTTAATGAAGGAGTCTCCAGTTCCAGCACTGGCGAACCGGCAGTTTTCTGACAAGCTTCTGACAAGTGAAAGTGAATCACTCATTGACCAGTGTGCTTGAACACAGAGGAATTTGACCTCCACATTTAATCCATCTGTGCAGTCAAAACACACACTGGGGGGGAGTGAGCACACAGACCCAGAGCGGTGAGCAGCCCTTATCCATGGTGTGGGGGGATTAGGGGGTAAGGTGCCTTGCTTAAGGGCAACTCAGTCGTGTCTTGTCAGTACAGGTGTTCGAACCAAAGACGAGTTCCCTATCCTTGAGCTGCGACTGCCCCCAGTTTAATTTCTGAACTCGAAAGTTGGACATTTTTGTAATACAACCCCAAGACTAAAGCTAAAACTACGAATGTATGAACATAAGAGAGTTTTATATATAAAAAAACACCTTTTGGAGGAGAGCAACACTGTGCAGTAAACCCATCACTAGTTATCGCATGCAGATGACTCTATTGTGTAGAACTACAGACTAATAACATGCCAACCATGTGACCTGATCTGATAAAGCATGAGCAACCTACGTTCCATCGTGGAGTGGTTACTGTAGATATTAATCAGCTGCTGTTCGCAGCCCACCTGCTCGACGCTGTTTATTTATCATGACAAATTGATTAAAGATGAGCAAGGCTGCGAAGCTGACATGTGACAGAAAGCAGAACAATTAACCGGATCCGGGCGGCGTTTCCTTGTCAAAACCGTTCTGAGGTATAACCGCTTCCGTCAGCGCTGTCGGGTCGGCAGTCGAGGCGAGGGAAAATGAAATATTTAAACGTGTACTCCTCGACGTTGTAGCCAATCCCTCAAGTGGCAAATTAATTTAGAATGACATTAAGGAAAAAAAAACAAAAACAAAAAGCAAGCCATCCATGCCACCAACATTCAAGTCAGCTTCTACAGTGCGGACTAAGTGGCCCGTAACCCGGATCATGTGGGGAGGAGGGGGGTGTGTGTCTGACTCTCCATGTCAGGTTCAAGTGCAGGTGTCTTATTAATTCATTCACACACCACAGACGAGCAGAGACAATAACGTACAAGAAATAAAAAAAAAAAATACACTGAAGTGCCAGAAACACTGGTACACCAGTTAGTAGCCCACCAAACATATCTTGGAGGGAATGTTGTCCTCATGATGATTTTTGTTGAGGCCCCAGCATTGAATTCTGATATTACTTGAGGCAGTGTTGTACGTCTACAATGTAAAACGATTCTTGCCAGCCGATGATGGTCACATTCACCCGGAGACTTTACAGCCACAGTACTGTCCTAGGGTCGTATGTGACAATCCACTTCGCTTCTACCTTTAAAATGCTGTGACCCATCTCACGAGCTCCAGCTATTATACCGCATCGAAAATCGCTTAAATTAGGATTAATTGCCATTTTCATGGACTAAACTGCACTAGAAGCTTTCAGAAATGTCTACACACTGATGGCCACAACCACTGATGTGCATAGCTGGCGATGCTATGTCGTCTGTACCAGTTTTTCCTGACACTTCAGTGTATATGTCCACACACATGAAAACTTCCACTTTTCTGCTTTGGGTTCCTCAAGGGTCGATCCTGGCACCTTTACTGTTTTGTTTAGAAAAAAAAAGAGACAAATGCATGCCACAGTACCGCCGCATGCACGCTACATAAAAAAATAAATATTACATGTGGTACAGATGAAGTCCTGAGTCCCGTGTCTCAGTCAGTTAACCGTTAAAACACACAGATCCGATCTGGAAGCCGAACTTCTGGTTGTTATTCCCAAAGTCTGATGCAGAAACGTCGAGCAACGGGAGCAGCTCCGATCTCGGAGAGTTGATCTCCAGCACCGTCCTGTCCTGGCCTTTACGTGTCTGTGAAAAAAAACACATGACTCAGAAGGATGCAGATGCTCGATTTAAACATGAATATTTTATTATTAAACCTTGTCATTGTATTCATTATATTTTATTAACGATTTGATTTTTTTGTTAATCCTGTAAACAGAAGAAACGTGTATTAAAGGATGTCCTGCTAAAATGTTTGCCAGAAAAACTTCTACAGACTCGCCTATGCAATAACATAAGCTAGTGGTGACTCCATAATGGTGTGGGGTTTGTTTCACAGACATTTCATGTCACTCTGGTACATCTACAAAAGTCTTTGATGGATGAACTCTGAGTGCCTCCTTTCTGATGAGTTACACCCGTTCATGCCCTGCATTCATTCTGATGGGTGACTTCTGCAGAAAGAAATGGTGTTCATTACCTTTCCACAAGCTTGTGAAGTCCATGCCCTGGTGGGGCAAATATAAGTTCATTTTTAACAGCAGGAATGAAATTGCTTCATGAATATTACATGTACTTGTAAATGGATAAAAAGTACTATGTGTTGTACAATATGAAAACATAATTTGTGTTGGTGTTTTTTGGAAAGTAATAATAAAATGTTGAGGTGGTAACTGTAAATAAAGTTGCTTTATGTTAAATTGGATCATTGGTTAATTTCCTGGTAGCTCAGTGGTTAAGATGTTGGACTTCTGATCAGAAGATTGGGGTTTGAATCCCACCACCACCATGTTGGGCCCTTGAGCAAGGCCCTTGACCCTTAACTGCTCAGTTGTATAAAATGTGATAAATAAAAGTCGCTCTGGATAAGAGCGTCTGCCAAATGCCGTAAATGTAATTTCCTATAACAGCTGTGTATTATTTCTTAGAAAAACTGGTCTAACACTTGGTAGGTCCCCTTGAGGGCTTGGACTCCACAAGCTTGCAGAAATATTCTGTAGACTTCTGCAGGACAGTCCATAATTCTGATGTATTTTGAGGTGTAGGATTTCTGTCTCCCACAGCACATTATGTGGCCTTCCGGATGTGTTCAATAACTTTGAGATCTGGTGATTTAACCCCAAAACTCAGATGAGTGTTCCTCTAATCATAATCTGGAGTCTTTAGATGTGTGTCCTATTGAAGGAGGTTAAACCAATCAGAATGAATGCAGGACATGAACAGATAAGCAGTAACATAGTGTTTACTAGATCCTCTGCAGTTTGTGTGCTAACCCAACTGCTCAACGCACGATGCCATATCCACCACCCTTCACCTGGCACTCACTGGATTAGACAAAAGCACTGGGGGCCCCCAAGGCTGTGTGGTCAGTCCATTGCTGTTCACCTTGCTGACTCACGACTGTGCAGCAATGCACAGCTCGAATCACATCATAAAATTTGCTGATGACACAACTGTGGTGGGTCTCATCAGCGAGAACAACGCGTCAGTATACAGGGAGGAACTTCAACGGTTAACGGACTGGTGTAGAACCAACAACCTGCAAGTACCTGCAGCGGGTAGTGAGGACAGCTGAGAAGATCAGTGGTGTGTCTCTCCCCACCATCACAGACATTTACATCACATGCTGCATCCACAAAGCAACCAGCATTGTGGATGACCACACACACCCCTCACACACACTCTTCACCCTCCTACCGTCTGGAGAAATGTACCGAAAAAAAAATGGACATAACTGCACCTTTATTGTACATCGTCTTGCGTCATTGCACATGCAACAGCACACGTGCACTTTACGTTCCATTGTGTAGATTATTGTTCTGTGTAGCTCCTCGGTCCTGGAGGAACTTTGTTTCGTTTCACTGTGTACTGTACAACACTGTACATGGTTGAAATGACAATAAAACTACTTGACTTGACCTGTCAGAGACCTTTGTAGATGTACCAGGGGTCCCATGGAATACCAGCTAAACAAACCCCATACCATTATGGAGCCATGACCAGTTTATGTATTTTGCATGTGCTCATGCATGTGTACCAGTTTTTCTGGCACTTGTTAAAGTGTAAATGATCATTACTGAAAGAAAGGTTAAAAAAAAGTGTGCAGCAGTTAAAATGATAAAGCACTCATTGAAGATGGATGAATGAGTGAATGAATGAATGATCAGTTGTAAATCTTCTCCATTACTCTGTAAACAGGGAATATGATCCAGCCGCTCACTCTGAGTCTAATCACTTGCACATCATCTGAAAGTAACACTTTCAATTTGCTCATTTTGCATTCGCACTTTCTTTTCAGAAAATCGCTTTTATAATTGCAAGACGCTTGAAACGGAAAAACGCAGCTTGTATCTCTCTGCTCGCCATCTTTTTTTTTTTTTTTTTGGGAGGGAATAATTACACGCTTGGTTAAAACTGCAGAATACCGCCTGAAATATCTTTTTTCCCTTTACACAGATTGAGATCGACTGCGGCTGTGTACTCGCTTTGTGCAAATACGCCGTCACGCTGAGTTGAAATTGCTGCAGGAACTGTGGGAACTTTCACAGACGGTCTCTCCGTGAGACAGAGAGAGAGAGAGAGAGAGAGAGAGACAGATGGTAATACCTGGTGGATTACTGTGCTTTTAATTCAAATAATGGATCGAATAAAAATAAATAAATAAACAAAGGAACATATTTCCTGCTTATCAGGAGTACACAGATCTGTTACAGGGTAAACAAGATAAAGTCAACAGGATGGCATTTAAATAAGAAGAATGCAAAAATGACATTTACATCAGAAATGTAGAGTTCAGCACTGGTCTGTGGGTTGTATTACAGGTGTATAAAAAATGACTGGATGTAATAAAATCTACACTATTTCCCTAACCGCATCGAGTTTATTCGAGTTCAGAGACGCAGCACTGGGTGAATTTTGGATACACACGCTGCAGTCAGTGCTGACTTACATTGAAGAGTCAGAAAAACTGGTGTAGATTAACCTAGGCAAAATACGTAGGCTGGTAGTGGATCCATATGATATAAAGTTTAGCTGACGTTCTACGGGGTCCTTCTGACGAGTTACACCCGTTCATGTCCTGCATTCATTTTGATGAGTTTGATGGACACTGTACCACCACACATGTCTACAGACACCATATTATGGTTTAAGGAACAGTCATCAGTTTGCGGTTTTGCCTTTCCCACTCCATCTCAATGTTATTGAACACATCTGTGATGCCATGCAATGCGCTGTGGAAGACAGAAATCCTACACCTCGGGATCTGACAGAATTGTGGACTGTTTTGCAAGAAGTATGGTGTTCATGCCCTACAGAATATTTCCATATTTCTGCAGTCTTCTGCTCCTGTGGGGGACCTACCAACTATTAGACTTTAGTACCAGTTTTTTTGGCACTTCAGTGTCTAATATTATGAGTGATGCCATTGCCTCTCCATTGCCACCCATGAAAACCTGCTCTCTTGCTGTCACTTAGCTGCTGGGTTGTCGCATGCTGTTGCCTTAGGCACATTTGCCCCTGTTTTTTCATGGTTTTATGTCTACTGAAGTACATGAATGAACGGGTGGACAAAATCCGTCTCCAAGCAGATTTTTGCCAAGATCGCGGGCAGACTGCTGAGAGGGTGATTGGCTGCAACCTGCCATTCCCTCCAGGACCTGCATGTCTCCGGGACACTGCGGCGAAAGATCGTGACCAGCCCCTCACACCCAGGACACAAACTCTTCCAAAAGCTTCCCTCCGGCAAGAGGTTTAGGTCTGCTCTGACCTAAACCTCTCACCGCCAGTACAGGTTTTTCCCCGACTGCGACCAGTATCATCGACAAGACAGGGAAATAAACCTCACTGAAATCAGCTCCAGCCCATCCAATGATCAGACATAAGATTTAAACCATCGACAACTCTTCATCTCATTACAGTGGCACCTGGGAAGGGGTGGGATAGTCTAGCTTTAAGTCAATGGGCAGGTCTCAAATTTGATGTGTGTCCAGGAGAAATGGACAAGTGTAAGCATCTGAGTGACTTTGACAAGAACCAAATTGTGATGTCTAGACAACTGGGCCAGAGCATCTCCAAAACAGCACGTCTTATGGGGTGTGCCCTAGTGTACAGTTGTTAATACCTACCAAAATTGGTCCAAGGATGGACAACCAGTGAATTAGAGACAGGGTCATGGGAGACCGAGGCTCAGTGGTCAAGGCTAGGCTAACCGGTCGGAACCTACAGAAGATCCACAGAAGGATCTGTTGCTCAAGTTCTGGTACCACAGATACCACCTTCAGAGGTCCGAATGGTTTTAATGTTATGGCTGAATGGTGTATGCACAGCGATGACATTGCACATTTATTCTCTATTCTCCATTTATTCTTTAAATCTATTCATTTATTTATTTATTTATTTGCACACTAGTAACCTAAGTTTATATACTGCACAATTTAACTTACTATTTTTTCTCATATATTGTATTATTTTAACGATTTATTATGGTTTTAATGTTATGGCTGAATGGTGTATATACCGTGATTATTTATTTATTTATTTAGTTGCACATTGCACACATGGAACCTGTGTTTATATATTGTATAATTGTAATATAATTAATTTAGTTATTTAATATATTGCATTATTTATTAATTTATTTTTTATTTTAAAATTTTTGGTCCATTAAATGATTCTGATTATGGCACTGATTCTGATTTTGTCCGTGTGGGATTCGTGTCATTCAGGTTTACTTCTCGGCTCTGGATATACCACAGCAGTTTCTGCTATTAAAACGACCAAACCAAAACAAAAAACTGAACACTGCTGATATCTATAATAGATAATAATAAGAGAGTGTGTTCTGAATTTGAATCAGAACTCACCTGGCATCCGTCGTACAGAGGTGTTATGAATGGACTATTGTCGCACGTCATCTCTTCGTCGTTGTTGGCGCGGAAACGCAGGGCGTGCTGGTGCCCGTGGCTGGTGGCATCGTACCAGCCGGCTGAGTTCTGGCAGATGTAGGTGAAGCTCTGTCTGGCTGTGGCGCTCAAAAGCTTCAGGAAGGTCAGCTGGACTACAGGGACAGGCAGGTCATCAGCGTCTATGTAGGAGAACTGCCGTGGAGGGGGTTTGAACACAAAGGAGCAGGTCATCAGTATAAAGAGAATGCATGGTTTGTACCTACTACTCATTAGTGAAACCCGATGCAGGCAGCCAGTGTGTACTTCTGAGTTTGTGTATTATTCACCAGAGACACACAAGTGTCTACTCATAACAGCGAGCGTGGTGACATTTTGACTGAACGAATCTGTGTGACAAGGTCACACGTGTCAGATTGTATGAATGAGCTTGTGGTGAGCAAAGCCTCTGCCGTGGTTCTGAACTCTTCTTTAATGAGCTGGGACTGATGGAGATATTTCATATGCGCTCGCAAGAGTTTAGCCTGAGGCTCAGAATCGCAGACACATACTAATTTCTCCTCCAAGACCGCATTCATTATTTATTTCTTTATTTTTTAATTCCATTTACTGCCAGACATGAAGTTATTCATATCACTCAGTTATTTCAGTTTAATCCCAGAGCCTCTTCTCTTCCCTTAATTACATATCAAACACTGAATAATGGTCTAATGATCCTATAGCTATAATAAGAACTCAGTACATAATTATACATAATACATACACACAGTACCTCATTTTCTGTGTACGACTGGCTTTAACAAGAAGGACATAACATCAGCACTTGTCCACTTTTTGGTGTATATTAGTAATTGTCCACATAAAAAACATCATAAAGGCAAAAAAAATGGACTGTATGAAAGTTCTTATGGGAGTAGCAACTGTGTGAGTATATAAAACACACACACACACACACACACACACACAAACACACACACACACACATACACACACACATATATATATATGTCTATATAGGCTGTTGTGGTTGACTGAACAAATCAGTAAACAAATCCTAAGTGACCTCCCAGGACACTCCCAGACTTGTGTTCTGTTTGCCTGGATGCTTACTTAGCTTAGCTAGCACAATGTAATAACATATTGTGTGTTACGATCCTCATCTAACCAAGTTTCTAATCAATGTGTACAAAGAGCTTCATGCAGACTTTCAGCCATACTGACAGCCACGTTTGAGATAAGACGTGGGATTTGAAGAGACTTGTACCTGTTTGCCCCTCCTGTACCGGCTGTACCAGCTGCCCGGCTTCTCTTTGCTCCAGGCTGCAAGTTTTACCTGGATTAAATGATAGAGACACAGATCAGAGATCCAAACCGCAGGTATGTGTGAATCAAGGTTGGCTGTACGTGACTGTGCTTGGGGACCCACCGCTTCGATTCGTTTATCCGGGTGCAGGCAGGTTTCCCCATCAGCCGTGAAGTTGCAGAAGACCTTGATGGAATCCTTATGGCAGCCCTGATTTGGGTCAATCCAATATTCACCTAAAGATGGGGGTACGTTTGGGGGTTTAGCAGTTAAATTCTTCATTTAGAGGGTAATATTATTGAACGTGGAGCATTACAGATAAAAATAAAATTATGATCGTTGAATCGGGAGGCACCAGAGAGTCAAAACCAGATCGATTTGCTGTAAAGTATTTATTCAGGAAGCCTCAGGCTGTTACTTCTTACTGAAGACTTTATAAAATAGAGTTTGATATACTATACGATTATGTTTGCATACCCAATATGTTAAAAAAGTGCTAGCCTGCTGGCAGGGCTTGGATCGTACCATCTTTATAATGGGGGTGGCACATCATTAGTTCCTTGCAAGTGCGTGCCGGACTCTCAAAAGTCCCCAGCGGCTTCCTCATCCGCTCCACCTCCAACTTCATGGAGTTCAGAGAGGCAAACACCTCCTCCATTCCCTCAGCATCTTCCAGAGGTGCATCGGCCTGCAGGAAGTCCTCCATGTTCAGCTCAACCTCTGCTTCTTGCTCTTCTTCCACAGCTGCAGCTTCCGCATTGGATCCTCCTCTGGCCCGGTCAGAGTTCCTCCTACGTTTCTTGCGTCCCTCTCGGATGGGAAGTGGATCGATCATGGTGGCTGGTGGACCCTGTACAAAGCAGACTCAGTGAGAGAGGTCATACTGATAGTTGTATTGTACTTTCACAACTTTCAATTTCAGAGGGGGTTAAAGGTGCAGTTTATTTATAGTGACCCTTATTCTCTATCAGGTACATTGCCCCTGCCATAAAAATACTGACTGGCCTTGTTGTTTTATGCTAATAATCTTCTGTTTGCTTAAGGATGGGACAGTGCTGAGCAACTGTACTGCAACTCGGGGCTGAGCTAATTTCTGGGCCAAAAAAAGCTAGCTAAATCCAAGTTCCAATATGTTATATACAACAAGTTATTTTACATTTGCAACTTACTCATACTTTATATAATTTTATACATTACTGATTATAAAACAAAAAAAATAGAAAGTTAAAAAAAAAGTAGGGCTGTCAAACGATTAAAAAATTTAATTGTGATTAATCTCAGAATTTCATATAGTTAATCGCAATTAATCACATTTTTTAATCTATGTAAATGAATAAGGCTTTA
>JAOVVF010000029.1:2599323-2609807 GCA_028565595.1 Duopalatinus emarginatus | reverse complement strand
ACTACTACTACTACTACAATAATGTCCTCTTTTACTACTACTACTACTACAATAATGTCCACTACTACTACTACTACAATAATGTCCACTACTACTACTACAACAATAATGTCCGCTAATATTACTACTACTACTAAAACCAACACTTTTATTACTACTACTAATATTACTGCTGATACTCCTCCTCCTCCTACTCATATAAATACTAACATTTTTCTTCCTACTATTACTAATACTACTAATACGTCCTCCCCACGTCCTCCTACTACTGCTATTAACTATTATATCACTATTAACACTAATATTACTACTATTCCTACTACTACTTTACTACTACAATAGACTACATAAATTCTAAATTAATAGGATAAAAGTTAAACAACTAGTACTTCTATCACTACTACAAGTAATAATACACTGCCTCATCAAAAAAGTCACACTCTAATATTACAGTTGGTCCACATTTAGCCTTGATCATGACATGTATTCACTATAGCACTGTTTTGACAATATCAGACAACACCACAATATATGTTTCTCTCCTTCTCCCTCTCCTCCTTTTACGATTATTACTACTATTTCCATACTACTATTAACTACTAGAGTAGTAGTTAATAGTAGTATGGAAATAGTAGTAATAGTTGTAAAAGGAGGAGAGGCTACAACTACTACTACTATTTCTTCTACTAGTATTAATACCAATACTCCTCCTACTCTTCCTCCTACATCTACAACTACTATAACTATTTCTATTACTATAATCCATACCAATACTGCTCCTCTTAGTACTACTACAACCATTTCTACTATATGGACTACTACTATTGATACCAATACCAATACCAAAGTAACTCATCCACCTCAGCCAACACTTGATTCAAATTATACAGGCTGGGTAAATGGAAAACCCACTACAGACAACTGATACTGGCATTCATGAAGCCTGAAGTCTCACTAGAGCTGAAAGCTTAAAGACTGATCTCACGTACTGGGTTTCCTTTGGGTCCATCCTCTCCTGGCGGGCCTCGGATTCCTGGGGGTCCGGCAGCACCCGGAGGACCCGTGTCCCCTTTCTCACCAATGTCTCCTTTTTCACCCTATGAAGCAGAAGGAGTGAGAAGGTCAGACACTTATCTTGAGGACGGCGAAGAGAAAAACTGAAGGAAAGAGATGAACTCACAGGAGGGCCTGTTTCACCCGGGTTTCCTGGATTCCCGGCCTCTCCGTCTTCACCCTTTATATAACATTTTAATATTTTTACCTTTTAACACTCATTGTTTAATTGCATGATTTTGTAGTTTATTGTAGTTTATAGTAATACACTGATATTGGTGTTACTATGTGTTATTATGCAGTGTATTGTTGCATGTCCTTGCTCACCTTTTCTCCTACTAAACCAGGCTGACCGACTCCACCAGGCATCCCCTGAGCACCCTGAAACCATGGAGACCAGTGTGACTCTCTTTCTTTTTTTTACAAATACACCAAAACCCCCCTCCCTCCCTCCCCTAACTCACTCATTCACTCACTCACTCCTTCATTTACTCACTTCCTTCCTCACTTATTCACTCACTTCCTCC
Source organism: Duopalatinus emarginatus (assembly GCA_028565595.1). NCBI lineage: Eukaryota > Metazoa > Chordata > Actinopteri > Siluriformes > Pimelodidae > Duopalatinus > Duopalatinus emarginatus. The sequence goes on along the minus strand of JAOVVF010000029.1, from coordinate 2,608,227 downwards.
CTCCCTATCTCTCTTACTCACTCATTCACTCACCCATTCATTCAATTACCCAATTACTCACTCCTTCCTCCAATCTTACACCTTCATTCACTCCTTCCTTCACTTCCGTCCTCCCTTATTCTCTTACTCACTAACTCATTATTACACTCACTCAATCAACCACTCCCTATCTCCCCACTTCATTCACTCACACAATCAATCATTCATTCACTCACATCCTCCCTCACTACTCCCTGGCTCATTCATTTATCTAAGCTGCTTATCCTACTACTAGGTCATGGTGGTTCCTGGTGTCTATCTCAGTCCTGGACAGGTCAGCAGTCCATCCTGTTTAATACATTTTGTATTTGGATTATTTCTTGCATTTTCTTCTGTAAATGTTTTAAATACATCTAAGACTTTCCTGAAAAGCACCACCGGTAAATGGTCAAGCGAGCACCGCACTGACCACTTTCTCTCTCTAACCTACAATGGTTAACTGTTTGAAATCCTTTAACACTTTCAGTCTCCTCTCTCTCTCTTTCTTTCTCTCTCTCTCTCACACACACTCAGACACCATGCATCATGCCATTGTTTTTAAGGATTAAAAGGTGTGGTTATTGATTCCACACCACACACTGTCCCTAAAGACTTCAAATCACATCATATTAAGCCGGAGCTCTGTATTGATGCTGCTTTTCCTGCTACTGCGATCCTGCACTGCGGTGCTTGTCCTTGATTTGATGCTAAACTGAGGTGAGTGTCAATGCATCTGCTGGAGCATGAATCCTGTATAACTGTGTGCCTTTAATTGCAGAGCTTTTGTCTGGCAGGGTGATGAGTTGGTAGCTACAGTACCTGCAACTAATCACAATAATCACAGTAATGCAGTGTCACTAGTTGTATCTGTTTCGTGCTTGAATTATCCAGATCTACATCTGTATTGGGCTTTAAAGTGGGCGTGGCCTAACTTGGAAGGGTTTTCATTTTTTAACAAACAGATGTAAGAACAGGACGAACGAATAAACACTGTGAATTTGTTATTTCCGTATGATGTATCCATGTCCGTTTTCATTCCTACATCCCTACTTTTACAGAGCCACCTGTCTCGTCTGTCTTGTCTCGTCTCGTCTCGCCTCGTCTCGCCTCGTCCCACCACCGCGCTGCGGACTTCAATTATTAACAAGCACGGGATGTTAAGGTGGCCATTAACGGAGGTAAATATAACTCCCTCTCAGGTACGAGAATCTAAAGCTGCTTAATTTTTCATAGTGAAGTAAATATAACTCACACACCGAGATCATAGTCGACGAGTGAATAATTCAAAATCATGAGAAGATGAAGATACCGAGGGGTGCGTGAACATACTGCCAACATTAGCTAGGTAATTATAAACGTTTGTGGTGCATTAATTCCATCTCAACCGCAAAACAGGGGCATCTATATAGCAGTCTGTGGATATATAGCTGGTACCGTGGCTGGTAGGAGAAGCCATTAGAGCTGAGGGTATGTCAAATAAAGGCTACAAAGCACACCGGGCTTGTAGTCACCCGGAGAGCAGGGTTATTATTTCAGCTCCAAGCAGCCGTCAGCGCTATTCTCCTGCCTCATGGGTGTAAATATGTCCTATATTACAGCATTGTAGAGACATAAGGACACTTACCTCTCCGCCAGCAGATCCCACAGGACCTCTGGGACCGTGTTGTCCTGGAGGGCCCTGATGAAATGAGGAAGAACACATATATTTATCATTTATTATGCATCCAATCACATTACACTTTCTCTTTAGCCCTCTCCTTGGCCTGACCCTTTTGCTGACAGACCTGCTCCGTCTTTCTGTTTCATCAGCACTTCTTGCAGTCAATGTCAGAAAAGTGGTTTTCAGAGCAGCTCATCATCGCTCGCTGACACAGCGGTGACAGGCCATTGCACGCAGCCTCATTTTCCCTCCTACATTCTTTTTCTGTCTGCCGCTCTTGCCGTGAGTTTTAATGAGCACCATCTCACCCATCTTACATTCCTGAATTACGGAAATTTCTCCCTGCCAGTCATCAAGCCAACTGGTCCACTCGATTACCATAACCCAATTCTAGCTTTACCCAAGGCTACAGATAAACCCAATCATCAGTACTGACCCAAACCCCAACATCAATCCTAAACTCAACCCAACCTTAACCCAAGCTACAAGTAAACCTGACCATTAGTACTGACCCTAACCCCAACCTCGATCTTAAACCCAACCCTAGCTTCTATCCTAACCTTAACTCAACCTCAAACCTAAATCATTCAGCACTAACCCTAATCCCCAAACACTAAACATTATAATTGACCCCAACCACAAGATCAATCCTAAACCCAGTCTTAAATCCAATCCTAATCATAACATTTACTGCATTTGGCAGACGCTCTCCAGAGCGACTTACAGGGTTATTAGTATTACTGGTAGGCCAACATAGTGTTAGGAGTCTTGCCCAAGGACCCTTATTGGTGTACCACAGACTGGCTACCCAGATCAGGAATCGAACCCAGGTCTCTCACATGGGAACCCAATGATGTTACCACTGTACCACATAACATCAACCCCAGTCCTAAACCAAAACCCAACCTATTGGGTTTTGCCTATCTCCAACCCGAGCCCAAACACAACACAACACAACACAACACAAAAGACAATATCTAGACACCCTAATCCAAATCTCAACCTGAACTCCATTTTCCCTGACTACATTTCAAACCCTAACCACCAGCCCCCAATACCAACACCAGACCCATCACCTAATCCGGAAACTCTCTCACCCAATAAAACCTTTAGTCCACAATAGTCTACAAGAAGAGCTCTGGAAAATCTCATGATCCCTAGGATGCCCACGTCACAGCAAGTCGGCCTGGCTTTGTTTGGTCTACTGTTGTATATTTTTTAACACATTGTCTTCTCCAGCATTTGTCAAACTGCTTTCTGCATTCTTTCATGCCTGAAAGGGCCGTGAGAAACCCGCCACAAAAGAGCACGCTCATTAGATCGTCCAAGCTCACAGTAATCTGATTAAAAGATGTCACAGTGCCTTCCTCCACACCTTCAGCAAAGCCCCTGTTTCCCATCCATATCCATATTTTGATTCTACTATCATTCTGGTATTCAAACACACACACTGGAGACATGGAGGCATTGATGAAATGTTTACATGTCTGCTAATACTGAACGTCAACATAAATATTTATCCTTCCACAACTAATTAATGGTTTTGGAAACATCTGAGTACCAAAAGTAACGTCTGATAACCAAAAGGTTTAGGAACTGAACCTGACAGACGTTAAGTCTTTTAAGAATATGCTAATTTATTTAATTTTGACTGAACATGCTTATTTGTTTTGCTTCTAGATCTCATTAAGATACTGGCTCTCATTAGGAGACTTCATTTGATACGTGACTTTTTTTTCTTTTTCAAAATGTCATTCACGCCCCTTTGGGTCCGTATCCTGGATATGCTCAACATACCTCCGTAATCTGTTTCGTAATTATTTCTACTAAACACATAACAACAACCTTTCATTTGAATAAAAATAAATGTATGGACTGAAATGATGGCAGAAATGAACTGAAATCCACTCAGATACCAGAAGCCACAAAACACTTCTAATTCTAATGTAAGATGCAGAGCTTAATGAAGTTCCATGCACCATGACTGACAGATCCTGGGGATCCACAGAGGCCAGAGTTTGGCAACTGAGTGTTTGTTTAATACTGCCAAAAAATAGATTGAAACTCGGATCCTACTGATAATGAGAGCAAAATGTAATTAATTTGGCAGGACAGAATGTAATACTATAAGTATAAGGCACAGTGGTTCAATCACTTCACTTTTACTTTCACTTATGTATGCTGCCACACCACAAGGCCAATCGATTAAATCACTAATTACCATTTATTTCTGAATGAACAGAAATAAAAATATTAGACAGAAAACAGAGAAAAAAACAAGGCTGAATTTTTACCAGAGGTCCGACGTGGCCGCTCTCTCCTTTCTCTCCCGGGGGTCCAGGCATTCCCTGTTCACACACAGGTACAGGTCAGAGTCAATGCATTAAGTGCACCGATTGCACGAGATGGAAATTCAGATGGATTTCTGTACCTGAAGGCCTAGTGGTCCGGTGACACCAACAAATCCTTGAGGTCCTTCATCACCTTTCTGTCCATACATCCCCTGCTGCCCTCGAGGCCCTGGCTCCCCGTCTACACCCTAAATTATTTCAGTACTGTCTTTAAAATTCTGACATGGTTTTGCATTTTTTTTTGTTTGAAAATTATTTCCAATACACCATTACAGTAGTAATCATAATTGTAGACATACCGGTAATCCAGGGGGTCCAATAGGCCCTACACTTCCAGTTGGTCCTGGAGGTCCCTAAGAACCAAGAAACAAGTTTATGATGGTTTTGTTAATCAATATTACACATTAAAATCTCATTAAAAAGCACATTAATATGGCGCACATTAAAAACTCATTCTTACCGGGTCACCTTTGTCTCCTTTGCTTCCTTTCTGTCCTGGACCTCCTGGCTCTCCCTATAATTTATGCATTTGTGTAAGTCTACAGGATTGAATTACCATCAGATCATACATCAGCTCAGATGAATTACAGTATGTTTGGCACATACACATGGCAAACTATGATAAATGTAGTGAATAATATGCTAGAAAATATTCTCGGTGAGGCTGTTTGTGCCACAGTCTCTGTTTCACCCATCCTAATACAATTTAACACAAACTAGAAGACACCAAAGCTTTGTGAAAATCAGTAATTTTCCAATTGGCATTAAAGCTAATCAGATCATAAATTAGCTCAAATGTGCTCAAATAGTATCAGATGATTCATTACATTACAGACTGGTTCAGAAACAAGACAATATTAGGAATTTCTAAAGTGTCCTATATTGCTGGCTCATTCAGTATCTGTATACTTATTATGCAACTAGCCTTTTGTGTGATTGTTGTCGGTGTATCTGGGCCAAGCTCTTTGACCTGAAGGTTTCTTCTCAAATGCATTTGGGAAAAACAGACCTTACTGAATTTGGAGACTGCTGACAAACCATGATCTAAGTAATTGCACTGATCACTGGTAATAACCATCATGTTAGTGTGGTACAGTGGTAACATCATTGGCTCCCATGTGAGAGACCTGGGTTCGATTCCTGGTCTGTGCTACACCAATAAGGGTCCTTGGGCAAGACCCATAACACTACATTGGCCTACCTGTAATACCAGTAACCTTTGTAAGTCGCTCTGGATAAGAGCGTCTGCCAAATGCCATAAATGTAAATGTGTCTTTACTTCGCCAACAACTGACTCTGCTTGGGGTGATAAATAGAGTGCCTTTTAGGCATCAGATTTAAGGATGCTGATTAACTACCTTTATGTTGGTATGAGTGCATTTTTTTCTCAGCAACGGTTTGTAATTGCTCGCAAGAAACATCACCCAGTGATAGCAGCAGGGCAGCCAAATGCCAACCGTTTGTGATAAGCAGCTACTGATTCCATCAAAAATACACAAATTTGTAATAAATCAATTACAAATAAATATAATTTCCACTAGGGAAAGTGTGCCCTAGTGCATGCTGTTGGCCAGCTATATGTAACCCTACTAATGTTTGCATATTTTTAAAACAACAGCAAGTAAATCATGTCATGTTATGAAGTAAACACAGCTCGGTATTCTCTCTTAAAATCTTTAATAATTATTGTTAATTATCCTGAATAATTATTTAATACTAAACAAGAGGGGCATTAAGACTAGTGCCACACACCTTATCACCATCCTCTCCAGGTGGACCTGGTGGTCCAGCAGGTCCTGGAAGACCGATGGGCCCCTGTTCTCCATCCTGTCCAGCAGGACCTGTAGGTCCTTTTTCTCCCTAAGAAAAAAATAAATGTAGTATATTTAAATTTTAAAAAAAAACAGTCTGACGTTAACACAACACTGTGTATAAAAAAGTCCAGGTTCTTACCGGTTCGCCCTTCTCGCCCATTGGTCCAGCAGACCCAACTACTCCAGCATTGCCAGGAAGACCAATCCCACCAGCTGGCCCAGAAGGCCCTCTCTCACCTGTAGGACCCTGCAAAAATGTGTTGCAGGATCAATGATTCTAATTAAACTCGGACAACATTTAAGACCCTGTTCCTAATGTCTTCTCTGATAATGTCTTATACCTTGTCCTATATGCTGTCCTTTCTGTCATCATTTTAGACCCTGTTCTGAAAGTGCTCTTCGACATTTCAGACTATATCCCTGCTGTCCTCTCTGTCATCATTTTAGATCCTGTTTCTAAAGTCATCTCTGACATTTTACACAAAGACAATGTTCTTTAAAAATTTAGACCCTGTCCCTGCTGTCCTCTCTGTCATCGTTTTAGACCCTGTTCCTAATGTCCACGTTGACATTTTAAACCCTGTTCCCAAAGTCATCTGTGACATTTAAGACCCTGTTCCTAAAATACTCTCTGATAATGTCCAATCTGACATTTTTGACCCTGCTCCTAACATCCTCACGGACATCATTTTAGACCCTGTTCCTAATGTCCACTCTGCCATCATTATAGACCCTCTTCCTAATCTCCTCTCCAACATTACAGACCTTTTTTCCTAATGCTGACATAATTTAACAGGTCATGTTCCTAACGTCCTCTCTGACATTTTAGACTCTGTTCTTAATCTCCTCTCTCTGTCATTATATAAGACACAATGTTCCTAATGTCCTCTTTAAGACATCATGTTCTTAATGCTGTCATACATCACTGGAGTCCCTGCTCCTAATGTCCTTTCTGACATAATTTTGGTCCTGTACGTTAAGTCCTCTCTAAAATCATTAAAATGTCATGTTCCTAATGTGCTCAATGGCATAATTTTAGAAACTGTTCCTAATGTCCTCTCCGACATCATTTGAAACTCTTTTTCCTCTGTCCTCCCTGGCATCATTCTAGAAACTAGCTGACATTATTGACTCATCTCAAAGTGCACTTACAAGTGCTCCTGCAGCACCAGGAGGTCCTTCTTCGCCTTTTAAACCAGCAGGACCCTATAGATGCACACAAAACATAAACACAGTCAATAATTCAAGCAGTAAGAAACTTTGTTGCCTACAGCAATCCTACGTATTCTCGAGAATTCTCGACACAGTGCATACTGCCAGTCCTGCTGCCTGAGAAGTTAAGAACAAATAAGTAAAGGTGTGTTATACCGTGCCGCCTGGCATGCCTCGGCTGCCTCTAAACCCACGGCGCCCAGCAGGGCCACTCTTTCCAGGAATCCCCATGGGGCCTGGATCACCCTTGAAACCAGAAAACACACAGCAGGTCAATTTTAACAATTTGCTTCCTTGTTGAAATTCATCAGGAACATCTTCTAGACCCCTGATAATAATGACATGGCTTGTTTGTTAATATACAACTGATGACGACGATGATAATGACAAGAACTGCTCGCTCACCTTGGCACCTTCTTTGCCCGCGACTCCAGGCAGACCTTGCTCTCCAGGAGGTCCTGGTGCCCCAGGATGACCTCTGTCCCCATTTGGTCCAGTCTCTCCAGTTTTGCCCTAACAGAAACCATACAAAAATGAATTTCAATTCTAGAGTATAACAAATATAATGTATAAAAGGATGTTTGGCCACCATGTACTCAGCCTTACCTGTGTACCGACCACTCCAACAGGTCCTGGTGGTCCTGTTTTTCCTTGGAATCCCTGCATAAAGAAATGTGGTGGTCATATCCAGCATATTCCCAATGCATACATTTACAGGGCTGAACTGCACAATTGCAGTAAAATGATCACAATTCTTGCTAGAGATCTGGATTTGACAATCAGTAATGAAAATAAAACTCACCGGTTCCCCCCTTTGACCTGGATGACCTGGCAGCCCGTCCTTTCCTGGAGGACCCTTAAAAAGTACAACAACAGCTTAGAACAGAAACACACCGACCCTCTTAGATAACATGTTATAACAACAAGCTGTTATAATGATCTATAATACCTACATTTGGTCCCTTGGGTCCTGGATATCCGTTCTGTCCCTGTGGTCCTTGAGGACCCTATGACACCAGAGCAGAGAATACAAAGAAGAAAAGAAGGACATATTGTTGCATTTTTAAGACTAAACCAGACTAAACCTTTTCTGTTTTGGAAGTGAACCATGATAATGTTCTTGATCCCTAACATCAATGCATACAAATACATTTATAAAACTATATGAGGTTAGTAGAAATATACCTTGTCTCCTGTGGGACCTGGTGGGCCATCGTGGCCAGACGAGCCCTAGTAACACAGCAGAATTAAATATAAGAAACTTGCCATGCATTCAGAACAATTTTATTGGAAAGCTGACCTTCATCAAACTTTCACAGCTCCTGCATTTTTTATAGAGTTGCACCGTAGTGTAAGGGTTGTTAAAATACACACACGGACAAGGCCGATACAGAGAGAACGAGGTGTAGATATCCTCACCTTGGTCCCGGGTGCTCCTGTCGCTCCTCTTGCCCCTCTGCCTCCGCGTGCCCCCTGAGGTGGAAGTGACATCGTCATAAATCACTAACTTAGTACGCAGCTTGACCTTATTCAGTGCTATTTCAAAATAACGCTTTAGGCCTAGTTTTGTTAAGCACCTAAGGTGTAATCAATCAGCCTGCTCTAGCAATTTAACAATTTAACGACATTTGGGAAATTTAATTGGTTTTTCAGGTGTTTTGTGGGATTTTCATCACACTGTACAAAACAGCATCTTTACTGTGCCAAATAATGGTGATCATAAGTCAGTAACACTAATTTAGGCAGCCGTGGCCTAGTGGTTAGGGAACCGGTCTCGTGACCGGAAGGTCGCGGGTTCGATCCTCACCCAGGGCAAGACATGACTGAGGTGCCCTTGAGCAAGGCACCT
>JAOVVF010000029.1:2538390-2553281 GCA_028565595.1 Duopalatinus emarginatus | reverse complement strand
GTATGAGTAAAGTGTAATATGTTAAATAACATTTCTTTGTAATAAAGTTTGTCTCTATTTTTAACTTCTTGGATGCCTGTATTAGCTTTTATTTTGTTTGCATTTTCATATAGAAGATTAAAAAAAAATAAAGATTTATAATAAGATAATCCCAGTTTTACACTGGTTGTACCACCTGACATGGAAAGTGTTTCAGCCTAACTATGAGTCCAACCTAATTATTTGTATCAGTATTAGAGTGCAATTTACAAACCTTTTCACTTATGAACATTTACAATATTAAATTAATTGTTATTATACCTTTGTTGAAAATCTTAATAAAAGTTTCAAGCTTACGGTTGCGCCCTACTAACGTTTGAGAACATACATTTTGCTAACAATTTTAAAACTCCACATTCGGTTTATTTAAAAGGTGTTAAACAAAAAATCATGCCACATTATATTATTTTGAATTTATTATCATTAAAACAGAAAACTTTTATTTATTATCATTAAAACTTTTTTTAGCCTGTTGATTTGTCTGAACAGTTCCTGACATTTTGGAGGTTTGAGATGCCAAAACATAAAAGAATATAAATTATTAGTATGTACTGAATTAACTGTGTATTCACAGTTTTTTATGGAATAAAATGATAAATGTCATGAATTAATTACATTTATTAAAAAAAAAAAAACCACTCAAAAAAGACCCTTTGCTTCATAGCATGAAGAAACACTCACTTTCCATCAGCCAGGTTGATCTTCTTAAAGGTTGGGTAGAGGTCAGGGGTCGGCTGTCCTCTGTGGTCCTCATAGAGAAAGACGGGTGATCTGCCCAGTTCCAGACCCAGCTGCTGCACGCCCTGTTCATCATACATGGACAGCAAGAAAAACTGGGTGTTTTTCTTTGCCCGTACCGTCGTCATAAGGGAGAAGTTTTCAGGAAAAGCCGAGTCTATCAGGACACACCACAGAGATACAGATAGTCATAATCAAACACAAAACATAGTTGTTTCTCTGGTATAAGAATATGCGTTTATATGTTCCACAACTATAAATGGATATAATCTACCATGATGTATTCCCTTTATAATCAGCTATATAACTTACATAACCATACATAATTATTGTTGAGACAGGATAAAGTTGGAATGGCATTAAATTGGTGAGGTTAGTATAAGTGTGTGTTTGGTTAACACGGTTGGGAAGTGTGTAAGCCTGTGTAGTTAGCAACAATTTAAAACATTACTTTAATAACTTGTAGTAAAGATTTGCCTTAACCTCTGTGCAGCTCAATATCATACCATGCACATTTCAAGTATATCATATGTGTATAATATAATATTTACTATGTATGTTTAGCTAATAAAAATCAGACACTCGGGATTGGAATTTAAATTGCACCTTTATCACAGATACGTGTGCTCACCTGGGAATAGTTGCTGGGTTGGAGCACTGAGTTGAATCTTTTTGTCTATCCTGAAGGCCATGTCCACTTCTTCTGTGTCACCTCTTTGTGTGCACAGCCCCGCCTCCAAGGCCACGCCCTCCATGAGATCGGACAGCTCCAACACACGAAGGACGTCGGTCACTTTACCTAAAATAAGAAACGTGAAGATCTTATATGCACAACTTAACATAATGCTGTAGGCCAGAGGTCGTCAATCTGTTTAACAATCAAGAACCCATCTAGGAGTGGTGAAGGAAGGACTACATGTACATTCTGGCTAATATGTGTGGTCTTTTGTCCACATGCTTAATAGAAGCCTAGAAAGTATAAACTTCCTGATTGTGTAAGCTTCTTGGCATGTTTTGCAGGATACCAGTCCCAATGTAGACCTCCAGTGACCTCCAACCTGTCAACTGTTTTGACAAGCGTTCATTAAAGAAACCGAAATAAGAGAAATAATGCATTTTATTCGTATCTGTATTATTCAGTTATTCAGTTAGCTAAACTATAAAAACCTGGATTTGTAGTTTCCTCTCCCATGTGGTAAACTGCAATAAAAGTAGGACATCATGCCATTTGGAGGTTTGGAGGCGGGGGGGGTGTCTAAGCAGTGCACGTCGCTCTCTAAAAGCTCAAAAACGGCAGCTGTGTTAAAATCAGTCCTGCAGGTGGCCGAGCGCAACTGTCATTATAGGATAGAGTTATGGCACGGTCTAGCCTGATGATAGTTAAGCCACACCTGGCACCTGTCTGAGGCTCTGTTCAATGAGAGACTCATCTGGTGCTCTCCACCCTGGCTAGCATCCTCTCTGACTCGTTTAATGTTTACTCTCGACTTAAGCCTCTTCATGCGGAAGTTACCACAAACGCTTTACAGATCTTTAAAGGCTCTTTTTGCACTGGGACTGTTTCACTTCATATAACTCAATGTACAACTTTAAACTATTACTAATAATTCAGTGTCAAAAACTATTTAAGAAACCACTACAATATACAATACTGAATATATATTCATTATAATAAATATACTAGGATTTCTGAAAATAGCAAACACAGAATATACAGTAGAAACACCAAGTTAGCATAAACATTTAGCTGGCTAGTTAAGCTGCTGCTAGCAGAATAGCATACTTGCCAACTGAGATCACTGCTAATAAACTAGCATAAAGTCGTTGCGTGTTAACAGAACAAGGTTTTCAGCTTTACACATTTGATAATCTTGTAAAAATGATTAATGATTAATGATCTGTTTTTCATTGTTACTTGCTAACATAGCTAGCTGTTTAGTTAACTGTTTAGCATACTAGCTTGTAATTGTCTTTATTTTCTCAGCCTGTCAAAATATGCCACATCAATTATGATTTGTTAATCATTATTATTAGCTTAAGTTGACTGCTAGTATGTGTCATATGCTAACAGAAATGTTCCTAAAGTACAGCATAACATACATGACTTAGTATTAGCTTAAGCAGATAGCTGGCTAATTGACTGCTTGCTGTCATGTGTTAACACAAATGTCTTTAAAATACAGTATAACAAACCTGACTTTCTTATTATTATGATTTAGGCTAGCTAGCCAGCTAGCTGACTGTTATTAAGCGACTAGAGTGCCATTGCTGCCGATTTACACAAGTGGGATTTCAGTTCTTTAAGTTTTCATTTTCCTCCAGTTTACCTTTTATAGTAAATTATTACTTATTATGGGGATTTAGTTAACTGTTGTCAAGTCCTGTGGCTGAATGTCATCATTTACCTTATCATTTTGCATTTGAATTAGCGCTTTTCTAACATATTTGACCGAACCTGTATAATCACAATCATACAAAATCATACAAAAAACCATACAATCATACAAAAAATCAAAAGTAGAACTTTAAATAAATGTTTTCTGCTGAGAGGAATCTATATCTATATCTATCTATATATAATTAAGATAAGTGTTTTTGTCTTTTTTGTTGTTTCTTTTTTTTTGTTACTGAGTTAAATTGTCTCACACATAGGTACACAGGTTTTGGTATCTAGCGCATTTTAGGACTGGACCCTAATTTTGTATTACCCCCTGCTTCTACTCCCTTTTTTAATCACTGTCCTTTACTTTCATGCAGCAATTAAACATGTGGGAAGAGTTTGCTCATTGCTGCCCACAAAACACTGTTGGATTTTTATGGCTTTATTTATTTGCTTAGCAGATGCCTTTTATTCAGGGCCTCAGCGCAGTGCTACACAAGGCATGGCAACAGACTAAACAGCGAGAGAAGTGAGAAAACGGCCAAGTTACAGTGCAGTGCAGACCGTCGGGTGTGGATTTAAAGGTTTCCAGACCGTGGATAGAAAGAAATAAACAGCGACTGTAAATATATACATACGCAGAGCTGCTCTCGATCAGATGCATCAGCCTTGATACAGTGGGAATTATTGTTTTAATTCTTATTAATTATCATAATTATTAATTGAAATGTTTGCCAGTTTTATAAGTCTAACATGCTGTAGACCAAAGAGTCCACAGTGGGGGACCTGCTTAACTGTAAAGACACAAGACTATAACACACATTTATAAACATAGTCAGTACCATTCATTGACCACTGTGCTGCACACATAGAGAATTTTGACCTCTGCATTTAATCAATCCATGTAGTAAACACACACTAGAGTAAACACACACTAGTGGGCAGTAAGGACATATGCCGGAAGCAGTAGGCAACCCTATCAGTGGTGCCCGGGGAGCAGTTAGGTAAGGTGCGGTGCTCATGGTCACTTCAGTCATGTATTGTTGGTTGCAGGGATTGAACCGACAACCTTCTGGTTACAAGGCTGATTCCTTAAACACAAGCCCATGACTGCCCAATAGAATGTTAACCACATTATTTAAATTTATGGAATAAAAATTCTTATACTAACTGTATCCATAGATTTGCAAATTCTTAAACTTTTCGCAAAATGTATTTATTAGTTAGTTAGTTTGTTTGTTTGTTTGCTTGCTTGCTTGCTTGTATAATCACTCACTAGTTTATGCAATCATTCAATCATTTGGAAAATTGGACTACTTTACACGTTGGACTACTGCTGAACAGGTTTTTCTATTATTTGTCAGGTCCTCCATTGGACATAGGTTCCACAAGCTTGCAGAAATATTCTGCAGGCAATGAACACCACAGTTCCTGCAGAACGGTCCACAATTTTGCTCTATTCCGAAGTGCATGGCATTCCAGATGTGTTTGATAACACTAAGATTTGGTGTTAATGGAAAAACCTGAAACCTGAAAGATGAGTGTTCCTCCAACCATGTATTTTGCATAGGCTTGTCTGTACCAGTTTTTGTGGCACTTCAGTGTATATGCTTTACATTTTCCTTTACCCAAATAATGCCGCTGATTAATGACTGTGTAAATCACTAACCTAACGCAATACACTAACCCACACCTCAGCACCTTCCTGGACCCCACCAAGACATAATAACATATTCACACACCCAGACATAGACACACACACATACACACACACAGTTTGTCTTGCTATTCCTGCCCCTGGACCTTTCATTGACATAATTATTAATCAAACTGATTAATGCTATACCTAAACCTAAACCTGTCCTACTGGGGACCAGCCAGAAGTCCCCACAATGTCCACATGATCAGAGATTCATATCCATATGGGAATGTTTGCTTCCCTCCAAGATATAAAAACATGTCCCACACACACACACCCACACACACACACACACACACACACACACACAGATGTATTAACAGGACAGTTAGGAGGAGGTGTTTAGGATTCAGAGCAGCCTTATAATCTTTAGACTAATTATGGAAACTCAGCAAAGCCTAGTGTTAAAGCCAGGAATACCCGACAGTGACAGCACTGCTGAATAAGTCCTCTCTGTCCCAGAACTAACCGAGCTCAACGCCTCCTGGGAACATCTTCAACACACACAGTGATTTAATCATGAAAATTACAGGACGAAGCATCAGCTCTCAGCACACACACACACACACACACGAACAATCACACAGTTACACACACATAGATATACGCACATACATGGACACACACAGTTTCACACACACATTTACACAGACACACAGTTACAAACACATTAATACACACATACAGTTACATGGACACACACACAGTTACACACACACAGATAAACACACACTGTTACAACACATATACACACGAACAATTGGACAAACACACGCACAATTACACACATGCACTCACAGTTACACACACACACACATACAGTTGCACACACACTCACACGCAATCACACACACACACACACACACAGTTACACAAAGTTTTACACACCCACACACACTTTGAATGAAACGGCTCAGCGAATGAACGGTCCACACCACAGAGCTCCACCACAACAGACTCAAACTGACATCGTACTGCCAAATATCTGACCTCTGACCTCGGCTAATTCGCACGACAATAAAAGAGAGAAGCTGAAAAGGACCAGAGACGAGAGGGGAAATGTCTCCTCGGAAAGGGAATTTTTACACATCCACAACATCCAGAGGGAACGTGAACATCATCATAAATAGTTCATTATTTCAAGCCGTCAATCACCAGCTTATACATAACATACATAATAACATCAGTCTAGTCTGAAACTTGACACGTCTTCCAGATAACTGAAAAACCCAATGTTATCATCATCACAGCCCCAAGAGGACAGAACAATGGACATCATGAACACCAGTATTAAAAATCAAACAGTCTCTCTCACTTCCTATGTCTCTGTTTTTAATGGGCGTTTGCCTGAGCTTGAGGAGATGCCCCTCCTCCTACACTTTTAGAAAGAAATCCCAGAGGCAGGTGGCGCCATGCCAGGCTCAGGATCAAACCTAATCCCAACACGCTGCTCGCTTTTTCCTCCTGCCAACAAGTCTCACACCTGATGACATCTGTTTCACGCATCCAGCCAAACCCGAGCAGCCCGAGGCGGCTCTACCTGTGAGTTTCTTTTCATTTAGTTCATAAACGGCTCTCTGGCAGCGAGCACCACATGCGTTCTGTTTATAAATGAACCTCCCTCACACAAGGCAGGTCCATATTATATACACAGAAGAGATACGATGAGATACGATCTCCTCCTGTGACACTACACCTGCCTGGATGTGTCCGTCCCTACAGGTCTCGGACTGCTTTCTGGTATCACCTCAGATAAACTGATATCTCAGATCAAGGATTGACGTGGCTCGATCTGAACATTCCAGTCCTCGACTTGTATGGATTTATTCCCAATGCATAAAACATGAATTCAGACTTGCAACGAATACTGAATAAAGCTTGTCGTTCACCCTCACATCCCCCCTCAGCACATGATCATCCATGGCTCCAGGGTTCCATGGTTTTGTCCATGCGTCTTTCATTTTATTGTCTCAGACACAAAAAAGCACGTTTCTACCCCATAAACAAGGACAAGAGCTTAGAGAACAATACCTGCACTTACCAACATAAACACTCACAGCTCAGCTATGTTCCCCAAAAAAACCCTTTACAAACACGCTGAAGCCCAACACTGGAAACTCCTTTCATAAATGTCACCATAGAAACAATGGTTCCAACTATTAACCACAGGGGCAGCTGTAGGCTTGTGGTATAAGAAACAGCCTTGTGACCAGAAGGTCCCCGGTTCAATCACCCTAAACCGGCAAGACACAACTAAATTGCCTTAAGCAAGGTACCTAATCCCCAACTGCTCCCGTGGTGCTGTGGATAGGGTTGCCCACAGCTCTGGGAAAATGTGTATATGTTCAAATTCCTCTGTGTGTAAGCATGGGGAGAAGATGCAAACTCCACAACTCGAACCCGGATCATCTTGCTGTCAGGCAACAGTGCTAACCACTACACCACCATGTCAGTACTATAAAAACATGTATTTATGTATTTTAAAGTTGCAGCACTTGCTGACCAATCAGTTTTAAGAATTCGACAGCACTGTGGTATACAGGTCTTTAATACAACGTCTTCTGAATACGAGTCCGAAGACTTTCCCGTGTCTGAAAATGCCTGACAGTGAAAACTCCTTTCATATTACATACACGTCACCATAGCAACGATTCTTATGAAAAGTGAAAGTAAAGTGATTGGCCTACTGTACTTGCACACAGAGGAATCTACTGTGTTTGCACACACTGGGGGGGCAGTAAACAAACCTGGCAAGAGAGGTGGCCAGCTCCTATCCATGGAGCAGTTGGCGGAAGGGGGGGGGCGCCTGCTTTAGGGGCTATAGGGGCAGCCATAGGCTTGGGGTTAAGGAACCCATGTTTGTCTAAATCAAGCAATGTAATATTTATATCTTTACTATTTGTGGTTTTCTTAAATGTTTACATGCCTTTTACGGTCCTGCTTTTAGATTTTTCTATTATACTACATTACTAAAAAGCTACTGAGACACCTGCCATGTCATAGAAAAGTGAGCATCATATCACCTAACTCTGGTCCCAGGTTCCTGCTTCTTAAACCCATTTCAGCACCAGTAATCCTGAGCTTATGGAGCTCTTCTCCCACAGCTAGCTATCTCTTCCCTCTACTCCACACCCTGATTTACACACAGCAACACACTGTCTACGCATGACCTGTCGTAAATTTCAACCGCAACCTTGCAAGTGTTACAAGGCTGTACTACTCCTACACAAAAGAGGGGAATGAAATCCAACACAGGACTAGACTTATTCTGTAGCGTAGCTTTTTAGGATTATGTTTGTGAAGCTGGAGCTGGAGCATTTCTATAACTTGGGCTTAGAATGACAGCTTTCATAAAATTAGCCTGGCTGTGACCTCTGACCTCTCAGGACAACAGGTCCCTTTTACATATCGGCAATCTGCAAACCTGCAGCAGCGTTTGCGCCGTTTTAACACCACTTTGTATATGTTATAAGGGGAAAACAATCAACAATTGCATAGTGCTGGAGTTACCACAGTCAGGTTTTCTTTAACATCACATCCTACAGTGTTTTACTCCTCTTATACCACAGCAATTTGTCAACAATTACATTTTATATTCATTATTAGTGAGCAGTAGTGTGCAGCCGGTCTTGTAACTGGAAGGTCACCGGTTTGTTCCATTGTACCAACAAGACATGTCTGAAGTGTGCTTAAGCAAGGCACCAAACCCCTAGTTTGCTCCAGACGCAATAGATAACTACTGCCCCCCCCACCCCACACTCCATGCAAGTGTGTTCGCCGTCCCCTTGTGTGTGCATTCACTAGTGCATGGATGGACTAAATGCAAAGGTAAATCTTTCTACAGGCTTATAATTTGGTGTCTCTAGATGTGTGTGACGGCACATTGTCTTATAGAAATAGGCCAAATTTATTGAGTATAGCTCATCAGAATGGAGGCACACACAGTGTTCACCTGTCAGAGATTTTTGTAGATGTACCAGGGGTCCCATAAACAAACCCCAGACCTTTATGGAGACCATACCTGCGTTTGTATTTTGAATAGGCTAGTCTGTACCAGTTTTTTTGGCACCTCAGTGTCTACATTTCGTGTCTAAAGACAAAAGTGTTTGTGTCCTGATTTTCCATGTTTTTAGCTCTGTGAATGAAAATGAAAATGCTACTAAAGAAGCCAGGCAGACAATTCAGCTTTTCATTCAGTGAATCATGTGTTTAGGAAAAAAAAAGGAAAGAAAAGTCGAACGTCCCCAGCTGACATTTCTGGAGTTTCAACCCCATCCACCACAATGTGCATGAAGTAAATATGAAAAATCTGTTCTTTCTGAAGTGTGTCATCACTAAGTCTGAATCTGCTTTAAGTTATCACGGGCTGTCAGTTACAATAAGAGGCATTCATGATCCTACATAAATGTTGCGTCCTCATATGTACCTCCTACTCAAGCAGATTTCCCTATACATTAGTCCTTAACGCTAGATCAAGACGTCCTCGAGCCCTGGAGCTGCATGAGAGTTCAATTAATAGGTGAGATGGAGCAGTTATGGTGCCAGCAGGTGGTGCAGTGTAATGTGTTTGTGTATGTATGTGTGGGAACCAGAACATGTCCTTCTTCTCTATCTGCTGTTTGCTCTCTTGGTGTTTGCTCACTGTGAGAGGGCCAGACTGCTCCAAAGCTCCTGCATCCACAGAGGAAACACCTGCAGCCCTCAGCACCAGATACCGTCTACTCTCACACTATCGCTCGTATCATGCAACATACAGATTTCTCCCAGCAGACCAGACAAACTCGCAAAAAGAATGGCTTTGTTATTCACACGGTCATGTAGCACTGATGCTGGGCCCTAAAAACACCAAGCAAACTGGCAGCCATCGCATACCATCGGAGATATGCATGAGTCACGCATTGCTGGCCTTTCTCAGCAACCACTGTACACCAGTTTGGTCACTGGAATTACATTAGATGCTGAGAGGAGAAAGGGTTTTCTGATCTATTCAGCTGAGGAAATCTGTTCAGGAAATTGAGTAAACTCTCTCTCTCTCTCTCTCTTACACACACACACACACACACACACACACTTCCACTCATTTGTTTTCTGGTTTCTAGAATTCTATGTAGGAGAATTCTGAGAATCTCATTTCTAAGGGTCTCACTTTCCGATGGTCTCACTTTCTAAGGGTCTCACTTTCAGGTCTCACTTTCTAAGGGTCTCACTTTCAGGTCTCACTTTCTAAGGGTCTCACTTTCAGGTCTCGCTTTCAGGTCTCATTTTCTAAGGGTTTTACTTTCAGGTCTTGCTTTCTAAGGGTCTCACTTTCAGGTCTCGCTTTCTAAGGGTCTCACTTTCAGGTCTCACTTTCTAAGGGTTTTACTTTCAGGTCTCACTTTCTAAGGGTCTCACTTTCAGGTCTTGCTTTCTAAGGGTCTCACTTTCAGGTCTCACTTTCTAAGGGTCTCACTTTCAGGTCTTGCTTTCTAAGGGTCTCACTTTCAGGTCTCACTTTCTAAGGGTCTCACTTTCAGGTCTCACTTTTAAAGGGTCTCACTTTCAGGTCTCGCTTTCTAAGGGTCTCACTTTCAGGTCTCACTTTCTAAGGGTTTTACTTTCAGGTCTCGCTTTCTAAGGGTCTCACTTTCAGGTCTCGCTTTCTAAGGGTCTCACTTTCAGGTCTCACTTTCTAAGGGTTTTACTTTCAGATCTTACTTTCTGAGGGTCTTACTTTCTGACAGTCTCACCTTCTGGGGGTCTTACGTTCAGGTCTTACTTTCTCCTGTAAGAGGTTTGGGGACAGTAATTCAGAAAGCCCAGTTACCAATATTGTTTTGTTAATTCTTTTGGTGTAACTTTTTAATACTTATATAATATAGAGACGTTTGCAGACATACCAAGGGCCAGCCCTACCATTATAAAGTCACCACCAGCTTATGTATTTTATATAGGCTCATCTGTTCCAGTTTTTCAGTGTAGTTGGGATATGAAGTGACAAGTCATCACCAGTGACGTTGTCACAGACAGATCAAAAGAATCAAGGCTACGCGACTTTATCTTCAGCTGTTTCATTGGTGACTCCAGCTCATGTTCCATATGACTTCCTGCCTTTTATGTGGTTGTGCAGGGTGAATGGCTGGCTGGTGTGCCTTCAATTCTTAACATAACAACTGCATCTTCTGAACTGCTGTTCAGTTTAGCCCCTGGTGTCCACTCCAGCAGTGCAGCAAGAGGACACCATGGACTAACCTCTGATGACTGATGCAGGAGTAAGAGTAGTTGCGCTTGTCTACTGTTTTATAGATAACCCTTCAGCTTTGGAAACAATAATAAAAGCCTCTGTGCCTTTCATGCATGAGACACCTGCAGGGAATGACCAAAGGCAGAGGTTTTCCACAAACAATTCTGTCACTCGAGTGCTGCACCGGGTTACACTACACTGCCAAAAGGGAATCCCCATTGATATGTGCGACGTCGTCCAAGGCAAGACGTTAGGCATGTTTGCACAACCTGAGACCTTGGATCTCTACACGAAAGACTACCGCCAACAAAAAAAGTGAGAATGTGTGTGTTTAGGAAGACATGGTTTTGCCTCTGCAGACCAGATGTTTATACAACTGGTTGTAGATTGGACAGGGGCGCCGCTTGAAGCTGGTCCATGTTATCTGTGCATACGATATGCGCTGGTAGGATTCCAGTTTGTTACAAGATAGAAAAGACCAAGAGCTCAGGCCCAGCGCTGCAGGGAGGTCCGGCTCGAAAGCACAGATCTCCCTGAGATCTAACCAGTAGTCTTCATCCTATCCACCCATCAGTTTCTCCTCTGATTTGTTTGCTTATATATATATAAAGGGATCAAAGGGATAGCACGTTTTCTTGTGCAGACCGTGTGAAACGGCGAGATCACACACAGGGGTGGTAATGCACGTCTAATGCACGCCTCTGGTTTTTGCCGGAGTGGGAGAACACATGCTGTATGTCGACATAAAAAAACGTGAAATAAAATGGGAAAAAAATGGCATCCTTCTTGTCATGTCAGAAAAGAGGCAGATTAGTTAAATGTGGGCAGGAAAAGGAAAACTGAAACATCACAGCTTGCAGGAATGCCTTTTTTTCCAACACAGACTGTGACAATAAATGTGTAGTTATGTGCATAGTTACACACAAGCAGCTTTTTTGCTTTATCAGTTGCTAATGAGCTCACATGTTGAACCATATGTGCGTTAATCATAAAGCTCTGATAACGTGCCAAGAATCCGACTTAAATGTCGGCCCAACAGGCCTAAATATGTCAGCGACTGTTACGATTTAAAACAGTGCAATCCCTGGTCAATGTTTTCATGCATTTCATTCTTTACTCTTATCAGTGTCGTAGTAAATCCAGAGCCAATCCCTGGATATGAGGCAGGAATGCACCTAGACCGGACACCCACGTTCATATAGCTTGATAATGTTCCAAATTAAAATACATACTCAAACATTAGATATTTCTTTAGAAACAAATCTAAAGTTACCAGTTAATTGCTAAGATCATCAGATAGACTGTATAAACCAATAGCACAAGGTTGTGCAAATAAAAGACTGGACATCCTTCCAGTTGATACACACTTGAAATAATTTTTTATGCCTCAGTCTAAGTTAACGGAGGATAATAACTGCGAGTTAAAATCTGCAGTTGTATATCAAGAGCAAGTTTGTCCTCCTGCAATGGACATTTAATTCCTTTGTGAATTTGAGCACTGGTGCTGAAATGTTGCAGACAATTTGAGAACATATAGATGGGGTAAAGGGTGAAGATTGCAAATGATATGAGTAGGGAAGATGTGATAGTGAGGTAAAAAGAATTCATTAGTTGTGAATCTGTAAATCTTGGGAATATGTGCTAATAGAAGAGAAATAGCAGTTTAGTCATAGAGGAACTGGTCATTATTAATTAGCAGCCAAATTGTCCTTTACTGTTTTCTTAATGCCACTTCTCACATAGTTGTGAAAAACCAAACTAATTAGCTAGCTAACATTAGCTCCTAACTGAACTACAACACCACTTACAAAAGAACCGCTCAGAATCACCTGATCTGAGTTCTGCTCTGATCTGGGGGGCAGCTGTGGCCTAGTGGTGTCCTCTAATTACTCCCCAGGGGCCAGGATTTGGGGCTGCCACTGGTGTGTGTGTTTCACTGCCCGGATGGGCTAAATGCGGAGGTTGTGTCTTGAAACTGACTCACAAATCAGATCTCAGAATTGTGTAGGCTATGAATTCCTTATGCTAACCATTGCACATACGGGGCAGCTGTAGGTCTGTGGTTAAGGAAGCTGTCTTGATGAACAGACTTGACTGAAGTGCCCTTAAGCAAGGCATCTAATCCCCAACTGTTCCCCGGGCAGTACAGATAGGGGCTGCCCACCGCTCTGGGGCATGTGTGCTTACTGCCCCATAATGTGTGTTGACTAGTGTGTGCATGTGTGTGTTTCACTGCACAGAGGAGTCATATGGAGGTCAATTCTACTGCACAGTAGAATATATACATGCAATGCAGCTGCATTACTTTATTCTTTATTACTACTTTAGAGTCGATTCCTCAAAAAAGAGTCATTTAAAAGAGAACCAATTCATTCATTTATCACTCATCACTAATGTATTTACGTGACATGACTCATTAAACACTGTGCTTGCACACAGAGGAACCTGACCTCAGCATTTAATCGATCTGAGCAGTGAAACACACACACACACTAGTGAACACAGACACTAGGAGGGAGTGAACATACTTGCCTGGAGCGATGGGCAACCCCATCTACAACGCTCCGAGGAGCAGTTGGAGGTTAGGTGACTTGCTGATCTACCAAAGTAACATCAGGCTGCGTCCCAAAACGCATTTATTACAACAGACTACAGACAAAACCGTACCACACGTGTCCACTGTCACTAAAGATACTCTTAAACACACACTCAGTACTCTATTAGGATATGATACAGCTTGTCTCCTTTAAATGTGACGTCACAAATCAACTCTGCCCCGTCTAGAGAATTCAACCGATTCACAGAACCGATTCATGTGTCTAATAAGTGATTCATTTCAGTAAATATCTATTAAAAAAAGTTTTAAAAAGTGACAGATGTGGATCTCAGAAACTAAAACAACAAGCAAGATGTTAAAGTCTGAAACCCATCAGAAATATCAACCAAAACATTAAAACCTTTTAGATCTGTCAATTAAATCATAATTCAAGCAACTCCATGAATAACCTGCAAGTGTGTGTGTGTGTGTGTGTGTGTGTGTGTGTGTGTGTAAGGATGAGTTTTTACGACTTAAGTGTCAGAAGCAAAAAAGAGGGGGAATTATAAACGTTTGCATTATTTACCCCTATATACTTATAGACAGTTCATATTTACCCCAGAGACATTTACCCCCAGAGAGGGCACCTTATTCCCAGGATTCCCCCTCAGACCCCTGTAGACACTCAAATAATTACTAAGTACCCCCTCTAAACCTTATTACCCTTGGCTACTTTCCAGCCCAGGTTATTTCACCACTTCAGACCCTTTTTGCCCCTGGTAAGTTATTTACCCCCTCTGGTACTTTACCCGCATGCGTTGTGGCGGTGTGTAGAATGATGAGAAGAGCCAGGATCGCTCTCTCCTCTCTCCCCGTCCCTCGGGTCATGGTAGACGGTTAAAAACAGCGCAGAGCTCCCGGTAGAAGACGCGGTGGTTTACACTGAAGCCATGCGGGGAGAGGAAACAGAAGACAGCGCAAAGTTACGGTGCAGCCCGGTGAAGACGGGACGGAGAGTCCAGTTTAGAAGTGTCCTAGCTCCTGAAGTGTCCTGGCTGCACTGTGTCCCTCTACATCCAGTCTCTCTCTCTCTCTCTCTCTCTCTCTCTCTCTCTCTCTCTCTCAGTGATGCGCACTTGTGCGCTCCCTCCCCAAAACTTTCCCTCCTCTCTCATCTCATCTCATCTCATCTCATCTTCCCTCCCACGGAGACTGAGGATGACAAAAGGGTCATATTGCATCCTGACGTCCCATATGGCGACCTGTGTGTGTTATA
>JAOVVF010000029.1:2522527-2535664 GCA_028565595.1 Duopalatinus emarginatus | reverse complement strand
TCCACATTTAAGCCATCCGTGCAGTGAAACACACACACCAGTGAACACTAGGGGGCAGTGAACACACTTGCCCAGAGTGGGGGGCAGCTCCAAACCATGGCGGCCGGGGAGCAGTTAGGGGAGTTAGGTATCTTGCTCAAGTGCACCTCAGTTATGTCTTGCCCTGGGTGGGGATCGAACTCGCGACCTTCCGGTCACGAGACCAGTTCCCTAACCACTACCCCCCCCCCCAACAAAAACACACACACACACACACACAGTGGAGTCACAGTGGGGTCCAGTGGAGTCCATGCTTCGTGGGGGACCAAGTACTGATAATGATTGCTTTTCTGCCACTGCTGTACATATTATATCTCATCCAAAATGCAAATGATTTAAGAGGATTTTGATCTCCGCTTTTCACCAATCGGTGCAGTGAAACACAGAGCTGCAGGTCACAGACTCCATGCATGTCAGCTACATATAAATAAAACAGTTGCACCTCTGCACATATGTGTTATAGCCTAAAATCAGATTTATTTGGTCAAGTATGTTTAAACACACAAAGAGTTTGGTTCTGGTTGTTGGTGTCTGTATAGACTACAGATAGTATACAGGTATTGTACCTATACAGTATACATATGTATGTGCAACATGTTTGAGAATGAGTTTGTGACGTATGAGTATTTGTACAGTACAGTGTTATTTATAAGGGTGATGGCATGAGGAAAGAAACTGATTGTGTGTCTGGGTGTTTTTGTGTAAAGGGATCAGTAGTGCCTGACGGAGGGGAGAAGCTGAAAAATTAAATCCAGGGTATGAGGAACTGGTGATGATTTTCTCCTCTCATTTTCTGGTTCCTGAAGTGTATAAGTCTTAGAGGATGAGCAGAAGAGCATCTGGGATTTTTTTTTTCAGCTTTCCTAACTCTTCTCTGCAGCCTGTTCCTGTCTTGTTCTGTGCCTGCTCTGAAACCAGATCGTAATGGAAGTGCGCAAGACAGGTTCAATGACCGTGGTGTAGAGTTCCAGAGGCAGACCATAATTCCTCAGAATTGTGGCAGAAACTGCATCCTCTGCTGGATGTTGGAAGTTGATGTTGGTCTTCCACTTTTTGGGAAATGTTGAGGAAGGAAAAAAAATAAATTAAATATCGAGGCTTTAAAAAAATAGTGTATCAGCAATATTGGGTGCCAAAACATTTGCACATTCTTTGTATACTTTTTATGTTTTCAGTCTGATTTATTTTGTAAATATATGATAATTGGTGTGTGTAATGTGTGTTTAAGTGAACGTGAACTACTCTTTTGACCACTGTGTAGTGGAATTGACCTCTGCAATTAACACATGCACACAAGTGAACACACACTAGGGGGCAGTGAGCACACATGCCCAGAGCAGTGGGCAGCCCCTATCTGTAGTGCGTGCTTTGTTCAAGGGCACTTCTGTCAAGTCTTCTTAATGCGTGGCTCACCTGGGACTTTCCGGTCCCAAGGCATGTTCCTTAAACACAAGTCTGTGGCTGCCCTCATCTATCTATCTATCTATCTATCTATCTATCTATCTATCTATCTATCTATCTATCTATCTATCTATCTATTCTTGATCACAGTAAGAGTATTGAATTGAACAATAGAAATAAGATGCTATAATCACTGACACAGTGTCCACTCATTGGACTGCATTGTTATAAACAATGCTGACCTTTAACCCCTCTGGTCTTTCTGTGCAGGGAATCCTAGAATAGTGGAATGGTGAGAAGACAGTAGAAGTGCAGGGAGGTTATCTACCCCATCACTCCGTCTCTCTTACTCGATGTGTCTCCACACTTGCTGCAACAGGAGTGTGACATTGTTATCACCAGAAGGCATCTTGCATGATGGACAGCAGACTGGGGTTAGTTACCAAGATAAATGAGTCCTTATCCATACATGGAATGAGAGCATTGCGGATAGCAGGATAACACTCGCTTCTCTTCTGGGCGTTGTAGATCAGTGGAGGGATATCGAGAGTGTTACAGAGAGGAGAGAGGAGAGGAAAGCCTTGCCTTCTAGAGTAAAAGAGAACACACTCACTGGTGTTCTGAACTGGGGTTGTCTTAATTGGTCAGACAGAAAGACGATCTGTAAAATTATGTTTCAACAAAATCAAGTCAGCTGCGTACAGAATGATCACATTTTTCTTCCTTCTTGAAATCTTGGATATATTCCTGGACCACAATTTCAAAATTCATCTTTTTCATATAGTGAAAGAGTGATTCAGGGAGCATGAAGTATGAAAAATTATTTTCTAATATAAATTGATCACAACAGAGTCATGACATTAACCCTGATGAAAGTCTTTCAAGTTTGCTGTAGAAGTCTTTATGGAGTGGTTTGACTTTCCAGTTACCAACAAGATATCGGCCAAAAACCTAATGAACACAGGTCAGGCACTGTAGATAATGCTATAATGTAAGGAACTAATGCATGAACATTAATGAACATTCTTTAATATTAAATAAAACTATAAAAGCATAAACATCTGTAATCAGTGCCTGATGCTCTGGTGTAACAGGATAATAACAGGAACACTGCTTTGCATCAGACTGCATCACATGACCATGTTTTTGGTTATTTTTTCATTACAGCTTACCCTTAAATGGGTTTATTTCTTAGTTATGATCATGCTCGAGGACACACCACAGTGTCTATCCAGAGCCATTCCTACACTCTTACAATACTGTGTATATTGTTTACCAAAAAACTATACCAAATATCAATACCAAATTACAAATAATAAAAAGGACAGGAAAATACATCCTATGTGTCTATGGGATGCCATTCCATCCTAGTGTGTCACACACCATAATAGTCATTCAAACCTGCGGGCAATTTAGAGTAGTATTTTTTTGGCAGAGTAGAGGGAGTAAACCTAGCCACAACCCACAGGGGCAGTAACCTGAGTCAGGCACCCTGGAGCTGTGAGACAGCAACACCACCCTAATACTCTGAGACCTCAGTGATCTGACATATGTAATTCTTGCCTTTAGCCAAATCCTATGACTATAAATAAGTGATTTAGGTTTCATTTCCATAATTCAAAGGATCATGTATATGTGTACATCTCACATATACATATACATATACCTCAGTGTATCAATTAGAATGGTGTCTATAGTTTTGCACATTCCATATTTACTACCGTTGAATGGTACACCAATGTAATATTTGGTAGGCCACATACAGAGCATGGACTTTACAAGCTGGCAGAAATATCTTATAGGCAATGAACACCATGCTTCCTGCAGAACGTTCCACATTTCTGAGAAAACCCCAGACTCAGATGAGTGCTAATCTAACCATAATTTGGCACATTGTCCTGTATAAAGAGGTCAGCATGAATGCAGGACATGAACAGGTGTAACTTGTCAGAAAGGATGTCAGAGATGTTTATAGATGTACCATTATGGAGCCACCACTGGGCTACGTACTTTGGGTAGGCTTGTTATTCCAGCACTTTAGTATATCTCACAGATAAATGATCATTTGTGTCTGTAATGTCATGTAATGTCTGTATTGTCAAAACAGTTTCCCAGCAGGATCAAAAACATTTCTATCCTTCTTTTCCAAAAGTTGAAGGTCCAAGTCTACATGTTGGCCATTCACATGACATCACAGGATATCATCTTTTTTTTTCTAAGCAACATCAAGGAGACATCCTGCTGACGTAATGAGATTTCTGTTGTCTTTAGAACATTGCTGCTTTTATAATTCTTCGAGAGAAAGCAATGAAGTTTGTTTCCCATGAAACTAGAAATAGTCCTGCTTTCTGATCACTGTTGGTTTATTTACTGATCAGTTCTCATCCTTCATCTTTGTTGCTGGAATTCTGTGATAACAGAAAAATGATGGGAAATACAGTGTCTTTAGATCTAACACTGTTATAAATCTTTCAGAAGCAGGAGCTAGGAGACCAGCCAAGAGGCAGGTTGTGGAAATATATGAGTGTGCACAAAATGTAAAATAAACAAGAGAATGGCTCTGGAGAATGCCAGTTCTGGTCTGAGGTATATCTAAATACACACATGAATACTTAAATACAAATATCTTCAGGTACAAGTCCATATTATCACCCCTTTGTACAGGGGAAAACCATTTTTGAAGAATATGAATGCGTCATTTGAGTGAATGCTTTGGCTGAACTGAAGAGGGTCAGTCCAACATATTGTAGTGCTGAAGATCCAAAATGGAGAAAGTGCTTCTTAGCATGAGATTTAATGTATTGTAAAGCGGCTGGATGACAAAGTAAATAGTTCTGACTGATCACTTTTATCCTATAATAAAACACTTCTATTCTGATCTCTGGGCTCACTAAATATTTCCATGAGGATGAAAATGATGTGAATCATATGCCGTGACCTTCATTAGATCTCCATGCAACATCTCCACCACCATCATCAAACCACCAAATGAGTTCATATTGTTTTGCAAGAATAGTGTTCATCCATCTCCAGTAGAGAACCAAAGACTTGTAGAATTGGTACCAATGTGTATTGAAGCTGGTCTTGTGGCATGCAGTGGCCAAGCACCTTAATCACGTCATGTTGGTTTTTCCTTTAATTTGTCACTTGTCACTGTAGTCGAGCATACATGACACACACACACACACACACACACACACATATATATATATATATATATATATATATATATTTTTTAAAGCTTTAAAGGATGTTTTGGTACATTTTATGACATTGTCAGAGAGTTAATTTTTATTTACAAAACTGGCTTAAAACAGAATGATCTATCAAAGTTAGGTGGCACAAAATACATGAGTATTGTTCTGCTAAGCATTTAGTCCCAAGGTTTTCCCATATGGAATTTTCTACCCTGTGGCTGTTATATATGAAATAAAGATTCAGTTATTCACCCAGTTTGATGCACAAGATTTGACAACTCTGCTGTCATTCAGACTAAATGATAACAACACCGTAACCCAGACTAGGAGCTTCTAAAGATGGGTCAAGTGGCCATTAATAATACATTTACATTTACATTTACAATTACGGCATTTGGCAGACGCTCTTATCCAGAGCGACTTACAAGGTTACTGTAATACACCTCGATCTCTCTGTGGTGAAAGTGACATGGCTATGGCAGAACTTTAGAACACACTGTGGAGGACACATAGGACATAAGGTCCAACCCGTTTCACAATCTCTTCTTTTCCTCCCTCATTTTGCAGCCCACATGCACCCGTGTTCGCTGTTCAACAGGGATGGATTAGCTATGAACACATTCAAAGTGCAGCTCAGGAAATGGCTGCTAGTCAATATACACAGGCAGAGGGTCACTGACAAATTATGAAGAGTAGGCGTAATAAAAAACTTATGTGTACAATGATGTGGGTTCTTTAAAAACATTTTCCTTGGGGTGGAGGGTGTAAGGTAATGACATCTGCACATGATATTAAAGATGATTGAAGAAAAGCTCATGCTAACATTTTTACTTTACTATGAGCTATAAAAAGATTGTATTTTTTGGACTAATTGAGCTATGTTTTTGTTGTGTTAATGTTAATAAAAATGTTTGATACTTCGATATTTGACAGGTTCTAGGAAGGTTAAACGCTATAGTTTGGTTTTTCTTTATAAATAAAAATTTGGCTTAAAATTTGGAAACGTTACTGCAAGGTTGTAGGAAATGTTCTCAGAACAACTAAAAACTTAATTAATGTTCTGTTAAACTGGAAGAGTCCAGAAACAACAGTGTTAAAATAAGTATCATAGATGTTGACTATGCCTAAAGAAACATCATGATATTTAGGAAACATTTTACGGAGCTGTACATTTTTTTAAATAACTAGTATACAAAAAAAGTTGTCTATAATAATGTTTTGCCAAACAGGGTTTTTGTAGTAACATTCCCAGTTACTTAAACTACAATAACATTGCAGGAACATTTATATACAGTGAGTTATGTAAAAAAATATTTTTGTTATGTTACGTTTAAATTTAAGTTACAATCAAGATGAATGTTTCTTGAATTAAACTATTTTAACATTGTAAAAATGTTCATCAATTTTAAACAGATATGTTCTTAGAACAAAAACACCCCAAAACACACAAAAAACATCAATTGTAATGTTAAAATATTCCCAACATTAAATTTATAATTAGACAAAAAACATATACACACATGTTATGTATGTATGTATTTTTTAATATATTTTATTTTAGATGTTATGATACATTTTGACTTAAGTTAGAATTAACATTAAAGTCCTAGATGGAAAACTATTGCAGCAACATTGTATTAAAACTTATTTATTTAATATATTTAAATGTTTTCAGAGAACATGACCATGATGTTTACAGTGTTATGCTAAACTTTGACACTTGCATTGTATTTAAGATGAACATTATTATGGAAAGTATTTTAATATTGTAGGAATGTATATAAATGTTATAGAGAGACAATCTCAGAAAACGTTCAGGAAATATTTTTGTAACCTAAAATTTGGAATCTGTTGATTGAAATATGAAGACAGGGAGCATATGAGGTCTTTAGCAAGGTGTGCAAAGGTCAGATTAGTGAAATCTGAAGTCAGTGAGATGTACAGATTTTTCACATGGATTTAAAAGTGATCCATCAAGCAAACAGCGAAGTCCTTACACACCGTCCTGAGTTTCAGCTCACATTCTTTACAGGTTTTAGCGGATAGTTACTAAGTGTACTCAGCAGTCTGAGAAATTTTACCAAGATGTGCTTTTACATTTTACTAAAAATGTTACACAAAGTGTACTCAGCAGTCTGAGAAATTCTCACAGTCGGTCTGAACTGCTCCGTCATCCTGTCATCATGTCAGGTCAGAAATCCCCTACTTCCATGGGCACATCCAAAATTAACCAGCATTTGGGGTGGAGATGTGATGAGGTTGTTGGGGGTTTCGCTTTGGTGGGCCGGCGGCGGCAGCAGTGGGGGGTGGGGTGGGGGGAGTCTCCATTCAGACAGCATGGTCTTGTTTCATCTTTGTCCCAACATGCCTTGTTTGTTTTGTCTGAATAATGTGACCAGCACAAAAGAAGCCAGTCGAGTCCGTACATTCTTCTCTTCTTTTCTTTGTACGGTCGGAACATTAATATAATAAAAATTCAGCTCAGTTAAAGTCACTTTCCTTTTTTTCTTTCATTTGCTTGAGGCTATGTGTGTGAGCGGATGAGATATGTCTGATGAATAATTTAGCATATTTTGGCTTCTGACCATTTGCTCACCTTGGTGATGGAGAAATACTGTGTTACATTATTACTAAATAAGATCAGACGTAATTAAAGTTGCCTCACCCATGGCAATGTATAAAGTAAGGTATAACTTTTAACTTTGGCAAAATGCAGACAGTTCTGGCATCAGTCTGTTTTGCTCACATCAGCATCGATCACAGGAATTCTTTGTGTGTGTGTGTGTGTGTGTGTGTGTGTCTATAGTGTTTTTTTTTAAACTGTTTATTAAAGTAAAAGTGCATTTCAGAACAAACTGTGCTGGTGATGTGATGGTGAAGTCAAAACCATTTAATATAAGTCAAATAAATAAAGAATGACGTTACACACCCTCACATGACCATTTGAGTTTCATAATAAAGACGGTACACCGCCCATCTGTCATGCAGACTTAGCATTAGTTATTATGTTTTCTTGCTTGCTAATGGCTAAAGTGCTTTTGTAAATTTGTTACAATTACCAATGTTAATGCTTAGGAGTTTTGTTTTTTATTTGTTACGTTTTACATAGAAAGGTCAAATTTATAAAATCTGAAAAGTGGCTGGCAGTGGTTAGTCGGGTTAGTGTTATCACAGGAACAAATACAAGACCTTGTTTTAGACAGAATTTTTTTTTAGGTTAAACCATCAAGGAAATGCCAAAAAAGTTTATCACACTAAAGATGCACCAGATATGTACGATTCATAGTTAATACTTTTATCTACAGGCTTTAAACTGTCTAAGGTAACTCCTGATTACAATAGCAGGTCATATTTCGCTCAGCTAATACACAGTTCTGGCGACTAAATAATTCCTGGACAAGCTGCATTGTGTTGAAAAAGAATGCATAATGCAATCAAATCACTCTAATTCTCTCTTAGAGGTGTCATAAATGTCATGCTGATCAGCCAATCATGTATTAAACAACACTCTGACAGACAAAACTAAACATGCCTGATCAACCAATCATTTTGCTGATCTTAGTATCATTTAGGTCTTGTAGTGTCATTACATCTGGTTTAATTTTAAGATGTTACTTGTGTAGGTTATATAAGGTGTTGGTTGTGTAAATAATCTTGCTTGGCTGCCAGTAATTTTTGGACTCTGTATCTGGATCCGAGAGCATGGCAGAGACAAACCAATAACATGATGCTTCCATCAAAGTGTTTCACTGTGGGTATGATGTTCATGCGGCACTTTAAGGAATTGCAGTGCAGTTAATTGATCATTTTTCTCTACGTAACTATTGTTCCTGCAAGTCTATCTGAGTGACTGCTGCTTCTTTCTTAAACTGATATCTTAAAAGATGTTGCAGTTGACTAATGATGAAGGTTAAGAAGCTTCTTAAAGTTCTCAGGTACAACAGTATTAAACACTCTAATGGACAAAGCTAAACATTTCTGATCAGTGAAGCATTTTGCTGATGTTAATAGAACTTAGCTCTCATAGTATCATTACTTCTTGTTTAGTTTTAGGATGTGACTTGATATTGGTATTGGTACAAGGTATTGGTTGTGCAATATTACATTAAATATATGGCTTTCATTAATATATAACCTAATTGACAGCAAGCCACAAAATTCTGCTTTAAACCTGTGTGTTTACTTACTACAATGATAAATGCACTTTGTTTCTTGCATTTAAAAATGCATTGTACTTAAAGGCCGAAGCCAGCCATTGCTTACACAGTTATTGCTGAAGTAATGAGATTACATTAATAGAAAAGAATTTAAGTATACATTTACTGTTAGTAATCTATCTCTGTGTTGAGAATGAACACGCAATTAAAGAAAAAAGAGGCTTAGTGCACCCGTCTGATCCTGGTCCACATTGTTTTTCAGTTTCAGAGGTGGAACATGCCGGAACAGGATAGGAGGACCTTTAGAAAAGGGAAATATGCATGTGAAGTTTCAAAGTTATAAGCCAACTCTTCTCATCCTGCCAAAATTAAATCTGTAGCAGATCCAGAATATTCTCAACAGTAAATCAACTCTAAATGATAAATTATGTTGTTCCATCATCTTTCTGTTGAATTTTTGTGTTGCATTGTACTTTCCTCAGAACAGTACTTGCAAACATCTGGTTCTCTATGTTTTCCAAATAGAGCCATTTTAATACAGTACTCTTCTCTATGCATGACTTTTCTCTAAGTGCTATGAGTGCAAAAGGTACAGAAAAAGGTGGCTGCTTCACTTATTTTGGAAAAAGCACAGGGTGCTGACAATGAATCTGCCAACTTAGATCCTGGATGTAAAAATCTTTTCTCAAACAACTAGGCCACCTTTATCCATTGACTTTATTAAACATCAGTTCTTTTTTCAGATCATTCAGGGCTGTATATACTGTATGCATGTATTTATCTTTTCTTCAATTACCTGCTTTTCCTTCAAGTACTGCTTGCAGAGAACCAACTGCATACCATGTTCTGTAAGGATCTGGCCGAGTCAGGTTTAGACACAAATACAGATTCTTTAATGAACAAGATGCAAAGAACGATAGGTAGACAAAAAAACAATACACAATCCGAAATGTGTGGTCACTAGACAGGTGTGGTTCAGGTGAGGTCCAAACAGGATAACAAAGACTTGGCAAGAAACTAAGTCAAAGTCTGTAGCAACAGTGATATGATGCTCCCACCACCATGCTTCACTGTAAGCATGATGTTCAGGGGACACTGTTCTCTGTATGACTGTTGCTCCTGCTACTTTAAGGTTGTCTTAAACTCTGGACACTTGACCTTATATCCACATGCCTCCAGTTTTTGACAATAAGGGAGAACTAGCTTACTAGATATTGGTGGGCAGTGTCAAGGGCCCAGTAGTGGCAGCCTGGTGGTGCTGAGGCGTGAACCCCAGACTTTCTAATCAGTAATCCAGAGCCTTAACTATTAAGCCACCACTGCCCATTTAGTTAGTTTATGCTAATTACTGGTCTTCTGTGACACTGAGCTCTACTTATGCTGTATCATGGCTGACCGCATCACTATACTTTACTGAATAAGTAGCTCTACCAAAGTTGAGACATTAAATCCATTTTTCACTGATGTATCCTTTACAGATTGCAAACTGACACCAGAGGGAACACAATGAAAGATGATGAGATGTAACACATCCAAATTTGCACCATATGTCCTGATTTACCTGTGATTTTTTTTCTCTTTCAGCACCAGCTGCTGTAATCCTCATATTTTTTCCAGATCTCTCTCCTGATCACTGTGGCACAGATGGAGCCTCCCACTCTTACTCAATGACGCTCACTCCATCTCTGCCTCCTGATGCAGATAAAGTGTCCGTTTCTGTCTTTTATAGGTCACTTAGTGGATTAATTTCACTTGATTTCATCCCAAAACATTGCTCAGTTTTTGACATTTTCCTCTGTTTCAGTTGCAGTGGATAAAAAAGTGAGGAAAAAGAAAGAAAAAAGAAAAACGTTTTGTAGTAGAGAAGCGCACTGTAAAAGGAATTGTATCATACTGTGTGTGTGCAGTGTGGGTCTATCTAGATTATTTGCCAATTCCCATGCCACAAAAATACACTGCAGAAATTGCTGTGATAATTTGGTCATAAACAACTGAGTCTCCTGCAGTTCCTTGACTTTGTCTGGTGATTTTGGCATCAACTGTTACCGACAGAAATTCCTGAATCTCATTGTCTCTCCGGTTAGATATATTTGAAAGTGAACTATTTTGCCTTACTGTGTTTGCACACAGAAGGAATGTGACCTCCGCATTTAACCCATCCGTGTAGTGAAACACACACACCAGTGAACACTAGGGGGCAGTGAACACACTTGCCTGGAGCGGGGGGCAGCCCCAAACCATGGCGCCTAGGGAGCAGTTAGGGGAGTTAGGTGCCTCGCTCAAGGGCACCTCAGTCGTGTCTTGCCCTGGGTGTGGATCGAACCCGCGACCTTCCACTATGCCACAGTTAGATAGTCTTTGTGTAATTGACTCTACTTATTCACTCTTGGATGTTTGTATTCTTCCAGTCTTGTGTCATTTTGTATTGCATTGAAATCAGGCACCTCTAAATGCTGTAGCTACTTTTATACAACAATTCTATAACCAGAAAATTAACAGCGTGTAGTTGTCATTTCAGACACAGTCTGACCAAATGTTTATTTGAGCTTATTTGGACATTAGATGTAGAAGAAGAAGCCTTTATTTGTCACATATACATTACAGCATAGCATATCCCAGCTTGTTAGTAAGCTGGGGACATAGAGCAGTGTCATCCAGGATACAGCATCTCTGTAGCACTGAGGCCATAAGGACCTTGCTCAAGGACCCAGCAGTGACCTCTTGACAGTGCTGAGGCTTGCACGCCCAACCTTCTGATCAGAAAACCCAGAAACTTTGTTATTAGGAAGCTGGTACAGTTGATGTCTGTTTAATGTTCGATGCAACTGATTCAGACATTTGTATTTTCACATATGGCTCCTCAGGGTCTCGATATGTTCACCGAAACAGACTTAAAATACACCAGAAGACTATTTTGTATTTTTTCCCTGGGGCCCCCAGAGCCACCAGAAGCAAACTTTTAAACTGTAAGTATTATTTTTATTTATCCTTTTTTATATTATCCTATTTTTATATTTATTTATTATCTCTTGGTATCTGTTCAATTTCTTTGTCTTAGTTTCGAACTCAGCAATGTTACTAGGTGGAATAAATCCATCACAGTAAACCCTGGCTGTAATTGTTTTAACGTCATAAAACCGTGCAATTTAAAGCAGTATGCAAACACAACACAGATTGTGTAAATAATTCCAGCACTATATTTTTGTTAATGTGTGCATCCCAGAGGCTGTGCTCAAGTCACCGAGCTGCCAGATCCACAGCAGGACTTCTCAGTGTGGTGTTAATTAGAATAATTACTGACGCAAGGGTGCTTCACTTGGTGCACATGCTGGGCTGAGACGTTTACTACACAAACAGCCTGGAACCAGCCTGGAACCAGATAGAAACTAATGCCATAGACAGCTTTTCCTTCTTCTTTCATTTCATCTCCCGTGTTTGTTTGCCTTCTCTTTGCTTTCTATTCTCTGCCTCTATCTTTTACTACTTTTCTCTTAAAAAGGCATGGGGGGGTACTTTCTTTTTTGTCCCAGCTGCTTCTTTTTTTACTCCTTCTTCTCTCCGCTCTTGTGAAGTTTGCATTCCTCACCTCCTCAGCAGACAGCACACAATAGAGGAGAGAAAGTCACTCCTGAACTGCAGCAAACATTCCACTGCAGCCGGACTCTCTCTCTTTGTGTGTGTGTGGGTGGGTGTGTGTGTGTGTGTGTGTGTGTGTGTGTGTGTGTGTGTGTGTGTGTGTGGCCTTCCAGTGGCCTTCAGAGAATGGGGTTAGTGTCCAGTTTGCTTTTGTGAGCCGGGGACAGAAGTGAACAGTCTCACGCCCTGCTAAGAGAGAAGGACACTCCATTTGAGTATGCTGGTTAAACCAGGTGAAAATAAAAATTAAAAAAAGCAGAATAAACATAGCGTTATGGTTGTTGGTGAGTTACTTAACCAGGACAGGAATACAGGAAAAAATTGTTACATGTAGTATAATATAATGCTTCATTGGACATACCTATGAAGTGTCCTATATATACTTATATATAGGAATTATACTCTGTTCAACTCAGTT
This sequence comes from Duopalatinus emarginatus, assembly GCA_028565595.1. NCBI lineage: Eukaryota > Metazoa > Chordata > Actinopteri > Siluriformes > Pimelodidae > Duopalatinus > Duopalatinus emarginatus. The sequence continues at coordinate 2,522,816 of JAOVVF010000029.1, read as the reverse complement.
TTATTTATGTAGCTTGTTTAACAGTGGACATTGTCCCAAAGCAGCTTAACAGAAATATTTTCATCCAAAATCCAAACATAAATTTTACATTTATATCAGGGCTGTCGAAGTTAACGCGATAATAACACATGACCGCAATCTCAAATGATCGCGATTAAAAAAAATAGTGCCGTTAACGTAAATTCTAATTTGGCCCTGCGATTCACCCGTAATTCATGTTGAGGCTTGTCGTGCGCTGCTTCAGTAAGAGTAAGGCTGCGTCCGAAATCGCATACTTCCGTACTGAACA
>JAOVVF010000029.1:2502056-2510721 GCA_028565595.1 Duopalatinus emarginatus | reverse complement strand
CTCTCTCTCTCTCTCTCTCTCTCTCTCTCTCTCTCTCTCTCTCTCTCTCTCTCTCTCTCTCTCTCTCTCTCTGTCTTGCTGCCTGCCTTTAAGTGATCGCCACCATGCGGGACCTGAAAAAGAAGGACAAGCTGGTCCAGGCGGCAGGAGACGCTTTTGGAAACACTCTGACACTGCTAGCCCTGGACGTGTGCAGTGACGAGTCAGTTCAGAAGTGTATCAGCACAGTTAAAGACAGACGCGTTGACGTCCTCAGTTAGGTCTCACCTATCACCTATTGACTGCATGTCACTGGCTTTGCACTGCAGAGACTAACGTCTCCTTTACACATTAACCTGAGCACACAGCCTTACAGACTCTGACCTTGACCCAGTATCATTAATCAGTCACAATGCTGTCCATCCTCTCCGTCTCTCCCTGCAGTAAACAACGCAGGCGTGGGGTTACTCGGCCCCGTGGAGAGCATCGGCCTGGACCAGATGAAGGCAGTGTTCGAGACTAACTTTTTTGGCACCGTGCGCATGATTAAAGAGGTCATGCCTGACATGAAGAGACGCAGAGCAGGACACATCATCGTCATGAGCAGTGTCATGGGCATGCAGGGTAATGTGGGTGATGTTCACAAATACAGATCGTCTCGAATAGAGATGGCACTATACCACCTTTTATTAATGGATATTGATACTGAAATATTTAAAAATCCTTATTTACTTATTTATTTATTATTAAATTGGGGATTTTAAAGTAGAAGCACTTACATTAAAATTTAATTAATAAAAATGTAAAATAAATACTCTAGCTTGCATAAAATAGTAAAAAAAAAAAGCTAAAAACATGAAAAATTAAAACATAAACATAAAAAAAAATAAAATAAAGCTGAAACACAGCTCAAATGACAGCTTGTTTTAAAGCTGAAAAATAATACATTTAATAAAGAATAAATAAAAAGAATAAAATTAATAAACAATGGATGAAAATTAATCCTAAAATTAAAAAAATACAATTATGTCACTTTAAACTGTATATAAACATTTCTAGTTAAAAAAATCTAATATTTTCATATCAGATCCATTCGCTGATACCTAATCTACCATTGTGGTTTGTATCAGTCCTATAACGAACCCTAGGCATCAGATTGGTGCCATCTCTAATCTTAAAGCATCAATTCTTATGAATTTATAGGCTTCCTAAACCTTATACTTCTAGTATCTTAGAACAAATGTTTGTGTCCGTCTGTGCAGGTGTAGTGTTTAATGACGTCTACACGGCCTCCAAGTTTGCCATCGAGGGTTTCTGTGAAAGTTTGGCAGTCCAGCTGCTCAAGTTTAATGTCAAGTCTGTATACTGGCCTCTCACATTGCTATATAAGAACTTGAAGGTAGATGAAGTTCGGTAAATAAAATCTACAATTCTCTACCTCCCAGGTTGTCTCTGATCGAGCCTGGCCCCGTGCACACTGAGTTCGAGGCAAAGATGATGGAAGAAGTGGCCAAGATGGAGTTTCCAGGAGCAGACGCAGACACAGTGAGATACTTCAAGGATGTGTACATGCCGTCCTCCATCGATATCTTTGAGGCTATGGGGCAGACGCCAGATGACATTGCTAAAGTAAGCTGAAACCTCTGGTGTGGGTCAGAGTGTGTGTGTTATTTATAGCCAAAACATAAACTACTAATTAAACCACATAGAAGAAACAAGTTTAAACGAAATCTACAAAATTAAAAGAATTTTAAGTTACCTTCAATTATTTTCGATTTCTACTGAAGGTGCCAAGATGTAAGTGCAATCTAGATACATGTCAGTTTTTCATTTCAAAATTTTTCTAAAGTTTTTGCATTGCAATACATATTATAATTTGTCTATATAACAAGAAACCTAAATTTAACCTCTTACATTTATATTATATTATATTATATTATATTATATTATATTATATTATATTATATTATATTATATTATTCAGTAATTTAATATGAATATTTGACAAAAAGTTCAGGTGTGTTTCTAATTTCCAGTGCAGTGAAGAAAATGTGATGAAGTACACCCTAGGATGCCCAAGTTTAAGAAATTATAATAGTGTCCTTTTTGATGCCTCATGCCCAATAAACATGTTGACATGCCCTATAGAAAGCCTCTTGTCTGAGAAACTCTAATGATAGGATGCTGCAAGTGCCTCTAGGGTGCCCCATGTCTAGGAATACATAATGAAGAAACCTGAGAAAATCTGAGAAACCATGATGAAGTGCTCTCTATTATGCCTCTATGTTGAGAATCAATGATGAAGTGCCCTCTAGGGTACCCTATGTCTGAAAAAATGTGATAAAGTAACCGCTATGATGCCCCATGTCTGTGAAAACATGATGAAGTGGTTTTCACACTCTAGGGTGTGCATATCCAAGAATATACATACACCTATGTGTGTATAGAAGAGTGCTGTAGCGGCTGTCACTATGCCTGAGTAATCATGATGAAGTGCCTGCTAGGGTGTCTTTTTGTTACGATTATATTACATTAAACCCTAGCATTATTGTGCAGAGTGCAAATACAAAGCCAGTGAAGTGAGGCAAGCATCTAAGCAGAAACAGAAACAGCAATGCAGCAGCAAATGTGCCCTCTAGGGCACCTCTATAGTAGATAATATGTCCTTTTTATTTTGATTTCTCAGTGGGTCATCATTTAGAGTTAGTAACCTCAGTCTGCAAGTCTAAATGTTAGATATGTAAGTAAATGTGGAGTTTCACAGATTCACAATTAGGTTCTGTGCCGACTTCAGTTCTTAAGCTGTCATTCAGTTTATTTAAATTGTCTATATGTAATTCACCCCACAGACAGGTTCCTGGGGAGCATCTAGAGCACCACCTTTAAAAACAAGTACGGCTTAAGCTAGAAAATATCAGGGCTTAAAAGAGAAGACTGAAGAAAAAGGAATAATTTCCCCTTTTGTCAAATATAATACGACCATTTACATATACTTTTGTTGTTGTTTTCTCCTGTAGTGCACTAAGAAGGTAATCGAGTCGAGTCGCCCTCGCTTTAGGAACCTCACCAACAGCCTTTACACCCCCATCGTAGCCATGAAGTACGCAGACGAGACGGGCGGCCTGTCTGTACACACTTTCTACAACCTGCTGTTTAACTTTGGCTCCTTAATGCACATCACCATGAACATCTTGAAGTGTCTGACCTGCAGCTGCCTGCGTAGACGCACAATATCACCTGACTGAACACACATACACAAATACACACAAAAAGCAAATATGCACATGCACAGAAACACACACATACATATACACACACAAACACCTACAATGGGTACAAACTGCTACACTGGTAAACCAATACTCAATGGGTCCCCCATGGGACATGGACTCCACAAGCTTGCAGAAATATTCTGTAGGCAATGAGCATACTTTCTGGACACACTAACACACACACTAACAAACATGGTATGAGACCGATATGAACTCGTGTTGATTACAGTGTTTATGACTGAATTGTTCCTGATTTCTCTGTTCTAAGATCCTTCAGCTTCACCTTACTAACTCAAACCTAAACACTACTCAATATTAGCAGATGTTAAAGAGTCAAAGATAAATAAAAGCTAAAGTAAACCAGCAGTAAATTATTATATTATATTATATTATATTATATTATATTATATTATATTACATTACATTACATTATACTATATTATAAAACGGTTTAGAACCCAAACTAAAACCAATAACTCTATAAGTAATCTTTAAGACTACGTTTTACCCTTAGCTGCTTGTAATTAGCTGCTTTTATGCATTAATGATTTCAGTGAAGTCTGTTGTGAAAGTGTGTATCGTATTGCACTGTACTGTGTTCTATATTGTCTCATGTTTTTGTTTCTAGCCTGATTTGTATATAATATATTTTTTTATATTAAATGTGAATAATTAGGAGATATTGTAGACTAAAAGTTGTTTAATTTTGAAATAAAAGCAGGTTGTGATTTAATAGTGAGGCTGAATTACTCCTTTGACCACTTTGTGACACACACACACACATACACTCTAATGAATGCACACTAGGGGGCAGTAAGCACATTTGCCCAGAGCAGTGGGCAGCACCTATCCATGGTGGACAGGGAACAGTTGGGGGTTAGGTGCCTTGCTCAAGTGCACTTCAGTCGAGTCTTCAGTCGATGGCAGTGATTAAACCAGGAATTTTCTGGTCCCAAAACTGGTACCTTGTCTCAAGCCTGCCTGAAATGATCATACAGGTTGTACTTTTATAATTAAAAATACAAACACCACAACAGGGACGAAGATTCTAGAGGGTTAATGTAGCAATATTACAAGAGTAATGGATCAGGTATGCATTAAAACCATCAAACATAAAAAACACAAACCCACTGATGGCTGACATGAATGAAAATTCCTTAAAATCAAAGATGTAAGTATGAAAAATGGGCAAGTGTCAGGAACTGAGTGAAGAACTAAATTGTCATGTCTGACTACTGTCTGGTCAGATTCCATAGAAGATCAACAGAAAGATCTTCTGCTAATGCCTTGGAGCCAGATACCACAGAACACCTTCAGAGGGCATGTGGAGCTCATGCATCAAGGAGTTAGAGCTGTTTTGGCAGCTGTTTAGGCAGGCAGATATAATGTAGTGGATGACTGGTGTAAATGTTCCAGATGTAGAGTATGCATCTGCCTGTGTGTGTGTGTGTGTGTGTGTGTGTGTGTGTGTGTGTGTGTGTGTGTCAGAGATGTTCACAAGTCCAAGTCAAGTCTCAAGTCAGTACGACAACATACACAGCGCCTCTACAAGAAGTCAACACAACATATACATGCACCTTTACTTCTTGAGGAGACTAAAGAAGGACCATCTATATATATCACATATCTATATGCCAGCTCTATCTCATATTTAACACACTCTGTCATTATTATACTGTTTTTTCTAATTGCGGTTTTCAATATTTGCACTCTTGTGACGTTGCACGATGCTACTGTTTGCACTCGACAGTAAAGTTGAATCTTTGTATCTATCTATTTCAGTGTATGATAAAAACAAACTAGAAGTGATATAATTTTTGTTTTGTAAAGTGAACAAAAACTGCTGTTTACATAAGAATATAACTTGCTTTACAACTTAGACTTAAGTAGGGGTGTCAGTAGGCTTGGGAGGTGTCCTAAATGTTTACATGCCACTGCTATTACATTTCAAGCAGATCAAATTTCAGAATGTCTTTGCACCGAGTCTGGCTCGATTAGGGCGCATGATAATGCCCCATTGCCATGATACTGCCTTTCATAGCCACCTGATAAAGACGTGAAAAAAATTCCCTGTAGGCAAGGCTACCACACACAGTACTCCAGCCGAAGCCATGTCACCCCCGTTTGTTTACACCTGAGGCTTCTTTCTGATTTCCCACTCACGGTAAGGGGATATCGTCATCAAATCAGCAAAATAAAAATACAGGAAAATTGCAATATATTCACACAAAGAAAGTATTTGTTCTATAACTTTCGCACACAGTGCCTGGATAACGGACTGACTCTTATTGTCCACAAGTTAATGTGGACGAGTGCCAGTCAAGAGTCATTAGGGACGAGTTTCAAGTCAAGTCTGAAGTCTTTTTCTTGGCGACTTGTGACTTTGACTCGAGTCGCTCACTCAAGTGCCCATGTCTGGAGTGTGTGTGTGTGTGTGTGTGTGTGTGTGTGTGTGTGTCACTCACTGTCCCTCAGTTTGTGAGAGACAGATATATATTGCTCTGCTAAAACATTGCTAACACAGCTCTGTCTCCACTGTGTTACTGTTGCACTGTGTACAGATTCATACCTCTGTAGGGAGCCATGCTCTGGTCAGACACAAGGCCAGCCACGATACAGGGTTAAAATCAGAAATATATTTACAAAATAGCATATTAACAAAACATGGATGTCATTATATAACTTCATATTATGGTTTCTCGGTCAAATTCTGTAATTAAAATAAAAATCACAGCTAGACCGGAGGCACAGTCATCACATGAGGTTCCACCATGTGATATATTCATTTTTGCATGATGATTTTTGTATGTTAATTTCTTACATACATGTGGCTTGCGATATTGCCTCACAAAAAAATGTTGCTGCTCCAAAACAGATTCACAGTATTTTGTTTTGACCTGTTACATTGATATACACTGAAGTGCCGGAAAAACTGGTAGCGTAAAAAAAATACTGGTACCAGGAACATAGGACTACAGAAAACTCCACAAGTTGCAGAAATATTCTTTAGGCAATGAACACCATACTTCTTACAAAACGGTCCACAATTCTGAACTCTGCTGACTTAGGTGGCAATGACAAAACCCCAAACTCAGATGAGTGTTCCTCTAACCCTAATGTCACATCTCAAGACATGTGTAGCAGGAAATGTGAGCGCTACATTAAAACCACGCAGAAGAATAAACCCTAACTGCTATGCTACAGTGACTATTTTCTATCATCACAACTTTCAACTGCCACTGAGAAGTTTCACATGGCTTTACTGCCGTACCTACTGCAACAAGCTAGGAAGACTAATGTACATAGTTTAACAAAATATTTCTCACCAGTGACAGATATTTCACCTTCTGCAGGAGCAGACATACTGTAGCTCTGGACTGAAACGGATTTGTCCTCACTCCACAGGTGGGAATGTTTTCTTCCTCGGCTGCATTGCTGTCTCTCTATATCTTTAGTGATGACTTGTAATGTTGTTCCACTCATGAATGATTTGTTCATATTGAATGAATGTATTGTATGACTCATACATGGTGCATACAAGCCACTTGCTTCATTCGTCTATATAATGACATCTACAGGCTTACATTTATTCTCAAACGAGTCTTTTGAGTCAGTCTTCAGTTCGCTTGTAACCGAAACAAAGCCACTCAGACTGAGCAAATACATTTAAAGGAAAAGTTTTTTAATTTAAATTAATTAATTTATTTTATTTTATTGTTTATTTTTATTTTATTGTGTTTTAAGAAGTTATTTATAATGAATCTGAATATTAACGTGACTATTTTTTCTTTAAAACACTTTAAAAACTTTGTGTCTGGCCCATCTTACACGTATGCAATACCACATTGCAGTTTCATTTTTCTATTAAGATATTTACTTTGTTGTGGTAAAGAGACTGAAAAGAACTCCTAACAGCTGTTAAGAGTTAAGCTGCAATCTTAACCCTTAACCCTTAACAGCTGCCAAAACTCTGCTCCATCAACGCATGGGCTCCACAAGATTTCTGGCACCTAGATTTTAGCAAGACAGTCTTCTGTGGATCTTCTATGGAATGGACAAGACAGGCTAGCCTTCACCCCAACACACATCACTAGGACTCACCCCATAAGATCTGCTATTTTGAAGATGCTCTGACCCAGATGTCTAACCAACACAATTCCTCATTAATGAAATGAATAATATTGATGATTTTATTATAATGGTACCTGTCAAGGGTTTTACAGTTTTTCTCAGTCGCTTTGGAGCATTTCTCAGATCAAGATTGAATTTCTTAAAATGATTTTTCTCATTCCTTTTCAACAAACAGCACATACTTTGGTTTATCATACAGATGATTTATCGTACAGCTGTCTCTGCTCTGTTACATTATCAATTGCTTTTACCATGTTGATCCGAATGTATTAGACTGGTTCTCTGTTGATGAGTTCAACTCCCCAAAATATCCAGACACTCAGAAATCTTGCTCCAGTTGTCATGAGCTGTGAAGCATTTTTTTATATAATTTTTTGATAAAAGTTTACTAAACTGATGATTAGCTCTCAGGTGAAATCATGACTTTCACTGATAAAGGAGAGTGTTTGAAGCTTTAGATCAACCAATGATTAACCAGTTCTCTGAAATAGCTCAGAGGTTCATCTCATAAATATTCGATTGCCAAAGACAAAGCACAGCACAGTGTTACAATTTCAAACAATGAAAGAACAAGAAAATAGCCAGGGTCAACAGCCTAATATAAGAAGAGTAGTATGCATGGTGGATGGGTTAGGAGGCAAAACAGAGAAAGAAGGAGAAGAGGCCAAGGATGACATTATATTGCAGATGAAATAAGGGACACAATTGTAGACCATGTCATCAATCATGGCCTTACAATGGTTGAAGCTGGTCGAAGGGTCCAACCAACTGTGGGAAGAGCAACTGTTTCTCAATCATTCAAACACAATGTACTCTGTACTGTAGGATTGTGTGTGTGTGTGTGTGTGTGTGTGCAGCTATTTCAGTGCATGTAGTGCTGACTCATATTCCCATTATAGGGCCATACAATACACAGCATCTCCTGACAGGATGATGATGATCGTTCTGATCATGAGGAAGAAGCATTCACACTTGCGGGCATGGGAACAGAAGCTTCCTCGAAGTAACAGTGGAAGTGGATGGTGAGAAAGTAACCTTTGAAATAGACACAGGATTCGGTGTAAGCATTATGAATGAACAGAAATTCAAGGAGATGTGGGAGGGAGATAATTGTCCCAAATTAAAAAAAAAAAAATCAAGTTTTTTGAAATCATACAGAAAAGAAGTAATCCAGGAGAGAAAATTCAAATAGTGGGAGTAGATAAAGTAGAAGAGAACTATAGACACCAAATAAAGACATCCGTGTGTCTACTGAAGCCTATCCAAAGTTCTACAGGCGCTGT
>JAOVVF010000029.1:2482056-2499556 GCA_028565595.1 Duopalatinus emarginatus | reverse complement strand
CTTCTTCTTCTTCTTCTTCTTATTATTATTATTATTATTATTTAAAAATGTCAATTATTCCTTTAGGATTTTTGGATAAATAAACTAAAAATTTCTCTATAAAATCTCCAACATATATTCTAAAAAATGTAATAATAGGACTAACTAGACTTAGCAGATTAAAAAAAATTAAAATGTAAAATAAAAAAATACTAATAAATTAATTGTACGTCTTCACTTATATAATCTGATAAATAACTTGATGAAAACTAAGCATAATCGCACTATATCCGTAAAAAACTTAATAATCACACAAATGAGACATTATACAACAATGTTATATATACACACACACAAACATCTTTTCAACATTCAGAACCTTTTTATATTTTTATACCGAAAAAGAACATAAAGTTTAGGTATTTTGAAAACAATTATGTAAATGTTTTCATGTATAATTTGCCTCATTAGCATACATAATTAAAATTGTTAACTAGTAAATGTTCGGTTGGTTTTTTACCTATCCAATTGCTGTTAGGATCGACCTGCATTTTGTTTTTGACCTGTAAAATAAATCTGTGTAAGGCTGCAAATAGAGCCTTCCATAAACTGGTTGTCATTATGGTACATACTCGTTGTCTTCTGTTAAATAAATGTCTGAGCATATGATGATGTACTGACATACAAAAATTCCACTATAACCATAAATTGCTAGGTGCTGACTAGCTAGTTAGCAACATTTCTGCATATATTATGATGAAAATCTAGCGCTACATATTCCAATACAACAATTAGGTAACTTAGCTAATGTTAACAAGCAAAACTGAAGTTATCCTGGCACATTTTGACAGATTTCTTACCTGTTAAATAAATATGAGTATATGATAATGTAAATAGAACCTCAGATACTGCTATCCTACACTAGAAATTGTTTGCTAGCGGTGAACTAGCTGGATGTTAAACTTAGCCAATGTTAGCATGTAAAACAGTTTATTATTCTGGACGATCTGGCTGCTGTTTAAGACATTCCTGAGTATATACCAGCTGAAATCAATACATATGTAATAAAGCTGCTAGTTTTATTACCAGATGATTAGCTCAGTGGCTATTTTGGATGCCAGACAGACATGGGTTTTTTTATTATGCATACGGATGCGTAAGGGTATGCATTCGGACAGCATGCACCCAGCCAATGATATGTTGATGGATATAAAGAGGTCACGGCCTAGTCCCCGTCCAGGCCCTTTGTCCACCCTCCTCTCGTCCCTCTCTCACCCCTGTCTTTGTGCTGAGTAAGAGAATGTGACCTGGTTCTCATCCCTGCGTTTATGACGAGGTCCACAGACAAACTCGGAGCACCAGCTGCTTCATCTTCAGCCATCATGGACAAAAAGGGGGAAAGAGAAAAAAGACACAATGAGTGCACGACAGAAATCGGACTAGTTTCTGGTTTACGTTTAGTCCATGGTATATAATTATCTGTTAGGTGCAGTGAAGGAATCTGTGGAGCAACAAGTAGATCCGCAGCCTGTCTATGCGTCTTCATCAGAGGCAACAGCTTCATACAATGAAACAAAGGATCTGTCAATCATAAACAAAAGGAAGAGGGAAGGCAGTGTGGAAGGGCTTTTTTTGAGAGAGGAGGGAGGACTAGATGGGGAGGGAAGACTAGATGGGGAGGGGGGTTTTATGGAGCTCTGTGTATGTCCTGCATCCATCATCGTCCTGATTCGGGGCGATGGGGAGTGTGACTGCTTTGGGAAAAGCAGCGCTGCTGAATAGAGGACCCCTTTTACTAATTGAGCAAAGACAGAAGATACAAATTTCATTAAACTGGACCATTATGCCTGTAGCCCTGTTGTCAGCAGCCAGTCGATGACTTCGAGTCCCCATGAATTGCTAATCCTAATTGCTGTTTTAGAGGTTTGTGTACAAGTCTCTTGGGTAACGTACACACTAATAAGTCGGTATACATCGATCAGCCATAACATAGATACCACAAAACCACTGAAAGGTGAAGTGGATTATACTGATTATTTCCAAAACAACAGTGTGATATTCCCAGTATACATTGCTTAGTACCTACAAAAAGTGGTCCAAGAAAGGACAACCAGTGGACTGGCAACAGGGTCACTGGAGCCCAAGACTCACTAATATGCTTGGGGGGTGGGGCTAGCCTGTGTGGTTTGATCCCACTGAAGATCCAAAGAAGGATCTGTTGCTAAGGTCTTGGTGCCAGAAACTACAGAACACCTTCAGAGGTCTCGTGGAGTCCCTACCTTGATAGATTAGCAGCTGTTTAGGCAGGTGGGTTTAAAGTAATGGATGATTGCTGTGTTTTGTATGAGTCCTTGTTAACCAGCTGTGGCTATTAGGGCAGCAGTAAACATGGGCTGGTTATGTAGTTGTGGTTGTTGTTGTTCTTTCCATACAAGCACAGCAATTGTGTGTTGAAGGACAGTGTGTGCATGTGTGTAAGAGAGAGAGCGCACTCTCTACAAACTGTAAAAACCTGATCTTGGCTCAACATATATGACCTACTTGATAATGTGTGTCTTTGTGTATTTGACACTTAGAGTAATTGGACCTGCACTGAAGTGCCAAAAAACTGGTATAGATGAGCCAGAAAAGGAGAGATGGATAGAGTCATTATTGTTGTGTTTTACTGTCTCGTATCAAATGTGTGTCTTCTCCCTTTCTCACATAAGCCAATACGAAATCACAGTGGCTATATTGGCAATGAGAACTCCTACACACTTCGATGCAACAGGAGGAGAAAATAAATAGTCGGAAATAAGGCTGCAGGATTTTCTTAAAGGGTCTAACAGGCAAAAAAAAAAAAACTTGTGGAAAGAGAGCGAGAGAGTGCAGGCCTGAGGCGTTATCTTTGGCATGCTGCTTCTCGGACACATTCCTGGAGCGTCTGGTCAGCTTTGGTTCAGCCCCTCTGTAGTCTGCATTACACACACACGTACAGAAAGACAGGGAGAGAGAAAGAAATGGGACATGGACAAAGAATGAAACAGAGCCAGGAAGTAAGAGAAAGGGCCTAGGGAGACAAAAACAGAAGGAGAGACACAGCAAAAGACAAGAAGGGAATGAGATGCGAATAGAAGAAAGGATGCAAAGAGAATCAGAGACAGTCTGGATACTAATACAGGAATCCCTGAAACATGATTCGTTATTGATTATACTGAAAGAGTTCTAATGTGTTTATATGTTCGATTCTGTTGCTAGTTTAATACTTGGTGCTGTATTTTCATTGTTCCTGTGAGACGTTTAGTGAACCACTCACTGATCACTGTGCTTGCACACACGGAGGAATTTAACCCATCCATGCACTGAAAAATTCCAGTCATGTCTTGTCGGTACAGGGGATCGAACCAGCAACCATCCGGTCACAAATTCACACACAGTGACACACGTTACCATGTAAACACATTCAGATACAGGGCAAATTTAGAGCAGTCAAATGTTACGTTATTGGAAGGTGGGAAGAAACCAGACAAAAAAAAAGACAAAAATCTATAATACTCAAACTTTGCTATTGTATTTTCTTTAAATCCACACCCCCAAATGCGTGCACATGATATGCTATGTGATAACACTTTATTTATTTATAGGAAACCTGATCATAAAGACACTTCCTGAGTTCTCGAAACATATCGCAGGACAAATATTATCGTTTGACAAGCATTGCATTGAGCACTATTTCAACCAAACAAAAATAATAATTATGATGTTTCTAGAAAACAGAGTTGGATCTCTAAGCAGACAACAATGTCTCAACAAGCTTGTGGAAATGAACACCAGTGAACACCATACACCATACATCCTGCAGAATGGTCCATTTCCGTTCTGTGATAATATTTATTTATTTTAAGATGTGTTCAATAGCATAGAGATCTGATAGTAATGGCTAAACCTCATATTCTGATGAGTTCCTCTAATCACTGATGTGTGGTGGTGCATTAGCCTGTTGGATGAGCCCAAATCCATCAGAATGAATGGAGGACATGAACGGGTGTAATTTGTCAGAAAGGAGGCACACATGGTGAGACAGCTAAACAAACCTCATACTATTATGGAGCCACCACTATTTTTTACCAGTAAAATAAGTCAACAGCCTCAAAGCGAGTCCTGCTATCACACGGGACACACACAGATGTGCTTGCGATTTTGTTTCCACAGCAAAACGCAAATAAAAAAATAAGAGAACCAGATCCCTGTCTTGTCCTCCACCTGTTCCAGTGACTGTTAAACTGATTAAAAGATTCAAGATATATCCTGCAATTAATGTGCTCAGAGTTCAGACTAGAGGCTGATTGTGTGTAAGGAACATGAGAGGCTTTTCTTGCCTGGCTGGACAGAAACGTGATCCGTTTCTACTAAAGCCACAAACAGGCAAAGGCCCCGGAGCCCAAGCACATCGCATCAGAGGAGCTGTTCAGCTTAATCATGCCATGAAAACACGAGGGAGGAGAGAAGATTAAGGTGTCGGAAAACCGAAACTACTATAATGTTCTGGGCTTATAGGGTGTGTGTATGGATAATTGGGCAGAGCAAAGGGTGAAAGAGCTTCCACTGTATTGTGTCTCCTTCTGTCTGCTTTTTATTTCTCGCTTGCTCAGAAAGCTTTATTGTCAGAACTGTTTACATGCAGTAAAGTCGCAGTGATGTTATTGTCCCAGACCTGTTCTCCTAAACACCTGCTCAAGGATCAGGACTTAACTGCTTTTATGTCTAAACTCAGACTTGTTCTCGTTCCCACCACCACCCAGTTTTCTCTCATGACACCATAGATATACACTGAAGTGCCTGAAAAACTGGTACACCAGTCTAATACACGGTAGGACTCCACAGGCTTGCGGAAATATTCTGTATGCAATGAACACCATATTTTCTGCAGAACGGTCCACAATTCTGTTATATTCTGTGTCACACAGCTCATTGCATGGTATCCGATATGTGTTTGCTAACCTTGAGATTTGGCAACTTGATGAGAATGGCAAAATCCCAAACTCAGATGAGTGCTCCTATAAACATAATTTGGCATCTCTAAATGTGTGTAATGGTGAATTGTCCTGTTAGAAGAGGCCAAACCACACACATACTGAACACACAAGGGGCCAGTGAGCACACGTGCCCAGGGCGTTTGGAACCCCCTATCCCCTATCCTATGGCTGACCCTGAATGGGTGTAACTCATCAGAAAGAAGGCACACGTAGCGTTCAACTGTCAGAAATATTTGTGGACGTACCAAGGGGCCCACGGATACCATACCATTATGGGTATGGTTTTCTTTTTTTTCAGTTTGTTCTATTTTTTTATTGGCACACATTATAGTCAAGTTAAGTGTTTTTATTGTCATTTCAACATGCAATGTATAGTGTGTAGAGTAAACAGTGAAACACATGTGTGTGTGTGTTCAGACCAGACTCTGATTGTTAGTTAAGTCTGATAGCGTTGTTAAGAAGCTGTTCCCCAGTCTGGATATAAGAGCCTGGATGTTTTATTACCTTTTTCCAGATAGTAAAAGGGTGAAAAATGTTTGTGTGTGTGTGTGTGTGTGTGTGAGAGAGAGTGAGAGTGAGTGTGAGTGTTTGAAGGGTGTGTGTGATCATCCACAATGCTGGTTGCTGTAAATACTTGTATCATTAAATTGTACCATTACATTTGACCAGAAGTGGGCATGGTCTAGACAGGTGTAAGAAGTCTGAACACACACAACTGATTATAATAATACTGCCAATTTGCAATACACACACTATATGATCACTAGTATGTGGACACCTGACAATTACACCTATACTTGGTTCTTCCCCAAACTGTTGCCACAAAGTTAAAATCATCAGCCATAACATTACAACCGACTCTGAGGAACTGACACATAGACTCCACAAGGCCTCGGAAGGTGTTCTATGGAATCTGTGGCACTTGATACATTTAGTGTATCACCGTCTTCCTATTTATAATTTTATTTGCACGTGTGTAGAAGACGTCCTGTGTTTAATTTTTTCATATGTATCTAAAGCACACATCATTGAGCTGTTATCTTTCATGACACATTTTTCCCATGATCCTCTCTGTTTGTTGATTGCATGAGTGCTCATTACTCATGTTTATGTGACTGTTTATGACTGCCTACGATCATGTCTATGAGTGTGAATCCTTTCCAGCCTGCTCTGTGGAAGCTCCTTAGTCTGTTTGTATAACTTTGAGCTCATTCAGAAGTCCTGTGACATCTCCAGAGACAAGGGCGACAGTCCAAGTTTTTTTACGAGAGCATGAGCGAGCCAGGATTCCTCTTCTCTTTCTGGCTCTCTGTCTGTTTCTCCCACTTTACCAGGCTGTTTCAGAGGTCCTGACCTCTCCTCGCTGTGCCAGCAGCCCGCTCCAAGGCCATGCCGCTCACATCATTGTTTATTCAGCTTGAGAGCATCGCTTCTTGGCAAGGGGATGAATAAGTGATTCAGATTTTGCCCAAACACAGATACGAACTCCTTTAAAAAAAAAAAAAAAAGGATTTCACAGTTCATGGCGATCTATCCAAACTGGGAGATTTGAGTTATTTCTCATTTACAATTACACATCATGAGCAACTGGAATTGTTTATCCGATCTAAGTTGATTCATCCTCCAGATAAAAGCCGCCTCTATGTGGCCTTTCCCAATCAGAACACAAACACGCCTCTGTGATTTGGCCGACATACACCGCGTAATCTCCAAGATCATCGAATCTCCTCAATACTCTTTTGTTTCACCTTCGAGTTCCCTCCCATTTTTTACTCCTTCTCTTCTCAAACCCACACACACCGCTTACCACGTTTCCTTTGACACTCCATTCACTACCTTTTTTTTTCTTCCTTGATCTTCCTTGAGTACACAAACACACATTCAAACATCACACACACGTCTCTCATCACCACGTTTCCTTTCCTTCTGTAACACCAGCCGCTGAGGCTGCCTGCTTCCTCCCGCAACTTGTTTTCGCACACTTTTAAGTGTTTAAGAACACCCACACACTCGGCTTCATCGTCACACTCCCTCCGTTTTTAATCCGTTATCCTCTTTATATCCCTCATGTGTCCTTCTTTGTCTTTTCATTATCTTGTATTATAGTACCGAGTCAAAATTATTGGGCTCATTGTTTAGTTCGACTTGTTTTTACTGAATTTACTGAATGTTATTTATTACAGAGCCATAATATACAAGCTCCTTAAAAGGAATAGTTTGGCCAAAATAAAACTGAACCCATTTTCCTAAAAGCTGAAAAAGAGTCCAGACATGTTTGGTGTCAAAGTTTTTTTTGTTTTGTTTTGCAATTAAGCTATAAATAACCCATGACCCCATCCACACACACACATATATACAGATAAAAAGAGCTTTTAAACTTTTTAAACTCAAAGAAGAATCATGCAAACTCAAAAAATACACTGAAATGCCAGAAAAACTGGTACACCGGTCAAATATTTGGTTGGTCCCTCATAAGGCATGGACAATAAACACTGTACTTCATGCACAATGGTTCACTATTAAGATCTGCTTCCTCTAACCATAATTTGGCGTCTCTAAACATGTGTGGTGGTGCATTGTCCTGTTGGAAACAGCCAAACCCATCAGAATGAATGCAGGACGTAAACAGGTGTAATTCATCAGAAAGGAGGCACACAGTGTTCACCTGCCAGAGACGTTTGTAGACAGACCAGAAATGACCCATGGAATGCCAGCTAAACAAACCCGATACCATTATGGAGCCACCGCCAATCTGTACCAGTTTTTTCACAGTCTGTGCCTGTCTGGTGCTGTACAAGAAAAAGAAACAACATACTAGCCGAGTGATAGCATCGCATAAAGGAAAACATTAAGAGAATGCATACTGAGTAGGAGAAAAGTCTAAATCTGGAAAAACACCAACATCATTAACATTTCTATGGTGACAAATGACAAACACCGGGATTAAGAGGTCTGGAAGTAGAGATAACATGGAACTATTGCTTAAGATTATAGTTGAATTACGCAGAGTGAAGTGTTCAGGCTGGTGTTATTC
The DNA here is from genome assembly GCA_028565595.1 of Duopalatinus emarginatus. Classification (NCBI taxonomy): domain Eukaryota; kingdom Metazoa; phylum Chordata; class Actinopteri; order Siluriformes; family Pimelodidae; genus Duopalatinus; species Duopalatinus emarginatus. The sequence continues at coordinate 2,491,528 of JAOVVF010000029.1, read as the reverse complement.
AAAATCCAAAAAAAAAAAAAAAAAAACCCAAACCCTGCATTTTTTTCCATTTAAGTGAGAACTGTAAAAAAAAACCTATGACCCAAAATATCATTTTCATGTGGAGGAGAAACGAAAACAGACATTTTGGCTGCGTCGAAAATCGCATACCTCCGTACTGAACAGTACGCTAAAACAGTACACGAGCGTGACTAGTGTGTCTGAATGTGCAGTATGCATCAAGCAGTACGCAAAAAGTTCCCGGATGACGTACTGTTTTGGGAGACATTTTGCAGTACGCGAACCGAGCACACTGTTCTGTCCCATAATGCAATTTGAGCAGCGCAGACGTTCGAAACTGAAGTGGAGCAATATAAAAGTATTTTTATTTTAATAATTTCTATATTAATAATTTCTTCTGAGGTAAAAGAAAAAAATACATCCTAAGGTTAAAAAAGTACATTTGGTAGATTTAAAAAACGGCTGTAATGTGATGTCATGCGTCACATGACATTGGAAAGATGGCGAATCTAGTGCGTCCGAGGTTGTGCATACTGCTCGCTCGCATACTGGAATTGCGTACTGCTTTATCCGTAAAACAATGCACACTACTTTGAATTCAGTATGTATGCTTGAATGCGCGATTTCGGACACAACCCTTGTTTGTATACATATCGACAGGCTATAGTTCTATGCTTGAATTAGCTAAGTTTAAGTTTGAACTCAGAATTACATAGTTTTCAACCACTATTTTCAACATGTTCAACCTTTTAAATGTTTATCTAACTGTGACATTAACACCACCTCTCAAAACAGCTCTGATCTGTCAAGGCACAGACTTAACAAGACCTCTGAATGTGTTCTGTTGTATCTGGCACCAAGATAGTAGCAACAGATCTTTCTGTGGATCTTCTGTGGAATCGGACCAGACAGGCTAGTCTTAGTACAAATACATTAGTGAGCCTTGGGTGTCCATGTCCCTGTCACTGGTTCACAAGCTGTCTTTTCTTAGACCACTTTTGGTAGGTACTAACCACTGCATATTGGGACGCACCCTGTCCTTGATTAGCATTTGCCAGTCCAAGTGTTTGCAATTACATCCTACCCTAACTCTGGAGTCTGACAGTGACATGGGGAAACTCATGCTCATGTGTCTGGTAGTTATTCATCTAATTAATATAATAAATTATCATTAAAATTCAATTGAGTAATATATAAGGTTTTGTTGCTGATTCACAACTCCAGGGTGTCCTACCATCCAAAAAAACATGCTGTTAATCTAAACTGTTCTAGATATAGGCCACTTCCAAAATCGTGTACTTCCATATTAAACAGTACGTGAAAGTTGTTTGTGAGAACAGGTAGTGTGTCCGAATATGCAGTATTCATTAAACAGAATGTGAATAGTCCCTGGATAAAATACTACATAAACATCTATTTTGAAGTATGCAAACACAGCACACTGTGGGCTGATAATCTATTCCCTAATTCAACTAGAGTTGTAAAGGTGTTTGGAAAAAATTATTATAATAATTAGGAAGGTGTTTGGAAAAAATTAACATTATTATTGTGTTCAACCCCAAGTTGAACATCTTGAGTAGCTACACAAAAAAACTACACATTCTTTCTTATATTTTTAAATTGTTATCAGTGCATGTGACATTGTGAAGATGGCAAATGTGGTACATACTGCATTCTCATGTACTGAAAGAGCGTAATTTACAGTCAAGGAGTGCACACTGGATCCAATGTATATACTGAGTAAGTATGCCGTTTGGGACAGAGACATTACTCCAGGATGAAGTGATTACTGAGAAATAAATAAAAGCTTGATTACAGATATCAAGTATCATTAGAAAAAAGGTCTGGGCCTTCATAAAGATGTCTCCCGCCTCTTATGCAGCTGTTAAGGATGAGTGGTGTCGGGTGATACTTTGCGCCTCGGGCCGAGTTTAAATGTTCCTGGAGAGCACTGGGTACACAGGAGGTGGGATTGCTCTTTAGGGAACTGGGCCGTGTTGTCCCAAGAGGTCACTTCCTGCTCTCGTTAAAAAGCACAACGTGAACCTCAGCCATTAGGAAAATAAGCCTAACCAATAAAGGAATGGAAAATCTGGATCGCATGTACTGACATACAAGCACATCTGTGTGTGTTCCTGCGCCAGTGACTGTGTGGCCGTGCGATAGTGTGTGTGTATTCTTGAATCTGAAAATGGAATCGACATTGTTTGACAGGAGACAGAGTATTTCCCTGATGGTGGGGTGTACCCTCAGCCCAGGAGGGTCACCATTGCCTCGGGCAGCGTGCACGACCCCTCTCATGTGAACACCCACTTTTCTGGGCCCGAGCCAGGAAAGAATAGAGCTGTGTGTTTGGGATTCGGTGGGAAAAGTGTCTCACGGAATGTGACTTTGCAAAAAGGCGTGGGGAGGGGAGGCCTGGCATGACTGTTCTTGTTTCTGTCTCAGTAAGAAGCATTCAGCTCCTGAGGCTACAGGACAAGAACAGTGGGATCATGGGGTCAAGACCGGCCATAGCCATCATTCTCCAGTTCACAAAACTCAATCGCTGACGAACATTGTACAACACCTTTATCTCTCGGATACACAACCTTCTTTCCATGCTACCACCCTGACATTTCAACAACAGCGTCTTTCTGCCTCGCTGCTGGGAAACTGACCATGTTTATGAGATGATTCCTTTTGCGCCACCCACTCTTGTGGTCCACCAAAATTTCCAATAGTCTATAGTCTAAGCCCACGAGTGGCCACGGCACCGGTGGAAGTTGCACATGTGATCGTGTTAAGCGTAATTACAGTCTGTGTTAGCCAATGCACATTCCTTCCTTAGAAATTTCACAACACGTCTCAGGGAAATATTAAAATTTCTTGACTATTTCTTCCATTCCAGTGCCATTCTGTTAAAACAGAATGGGTCTGTCTCAAAAAATAATTATTTGTCTACATAGACAACATTTTACGTCATCCTATGCTCACTAAGGAGATACCTTAGCCTGACTGTGTGTCCTGACCAAATATCAAGGGGCCCCCATGTGCTGCCTCAGCTGTGAAGGCAATCCTAGGATTCACTGTGAGATGTTAGCTGGGATGTTAGCGGGTTGTGCCACCTTAGCCTGTTGGTTTAAAGGGCGTGTGCGACGTCGCATTGTCCTGTTGTAAGAAGTCAAACCCATCAGAATGAATGCAGGACATAAACTGGTGTAACACATAGAGAGCTGGGGTTCCATGGAACGCTTGGTAAAAAAAAAAAAAAAAAAAACCTATAGCATTACTTTAAAGAGTTTTTTACAGTCTATGCCAGTTGTTCTGGCACTTCAGTGTATACACACAGCTTTTGTTGTGTGTCACAGGATCTTTGTACTGTTCCAGCAGTATTACGCCTCCTCAAAAATAAAACAGGCTTTAGGACTTCAAGTTCCAGTATTGCTCACAGTGGTCATCTGTCACTGTCTATTAGGAAAAACATTGTATTTTATTGTTTCGTTTTAGAAAAAGCTCTCTCCCTTTCTCTCTCTCTCTCTCTCTCTCCCTCACTCTCTTAGAGGTCATAGCCGCATGATTATAATAAATAAATAAATAAATAATCAAACAAACACAGAAAACCTTACTCAGGGCACCAGGACACGTTAGTATATGTCAGGAATCAGATACTAATTTACACCACATCCTGGGTGTGTCGTCATTGTCCCTCTTTTGTCGTCATTGTTTTGGCAGGGATTAAAAGGAGGATTGCTCATCTGTGATGGGTTATGGGTGAGGTTTCAACCACTTTTATACCATAGCCAAGCAACTCATAGAACTTCATTGACTTTAGCTAGTTTTCCACTGGAGGAACCAGGTTTCTAGACTATAATTTGTTTTAACTAGCGGCGCCAGGTCTGATTTATTTCTTGAACCATAATTCCAGACATCTTATTGGCTATAATATTTGCTATCCTCTTACTCTGGTGTATGTGTTTGCAACAAGAACAACTTCAGTGACTTCTGAACTGTTATGTGTGTTTTCATTGGAAGAACCAGCTTTGATTTAGTTCCTGAACTATAGTTCCAGAAATTTCATTGATTGATGGCAGGTCAGAAGGTCCCATCCATTTTAGCATTCATCTCTACTACTTTGGTATAGATGTATGTTCAAAAAAGGAACTTTTTCAAGAACCTAGGAAGCATTTCATGGACTCTATGGACATTTCAGGTCCATATATAGTTGATATAGTTTCAATTCCAGAAATCTCATTGGATGAGGTATATTATAAACCCACTTTGGTGTACGAGTATGTTCACAACAAGTAGGAATTAAGTACTCCATCAACACTTTTCCAATGCAGATATCAGGTCTGATTCATTTCTTGAACCATAATTCCAGAAATCCAGAAATTGGCTTTGGTTTTATCTATTAGCATTCCACCATTTTGGCATAGGACTCTGTTCACAACAGGATCCTCTGCAGAAACCAAAGATGGAATTCATTGAGTCCTTCTTCCAGCATCCTTCCACTGGACAAACTGTTCTGGTCTACAAAAAAGTAACCCTTTAGTAGAAACTAGCTTATTAAAGCTTATTGTAGCAGTACATTCGGTCTGCCACTAATTTCTGAAAAACAGATCTTCTGATGTCTTTTGGTGAAACAATTATCCTGCTATAATTCAGTACTGCACGCTCCAACACAATACTTCCTGGTCTACCAGTAAATCAGCTTTGGTTCCTTGGTATATTTCTTCGGTATCTGAGACAGGTTCTGTTTCTGTTGAGAAAATGATAGTGAAATAACTGATCACCTGGTTAGTAATCCTCTCTCAATCCTGTAATGTGACAGATAAAACAGAGCGACAAAGTCAACACACCCAGGATGTGATGTAGAGCAGTCTCTGATTCCTATTGTTGAATAATGTATCAGGGTGCCTTGGGCAAGTTTTTCTCTTGTTGTTCAGACAGAGCAGCACTCCTCCATAATACGCTGCTATGCCTAAAGGACAGTGGCAAGTGACCTTTGTGAGTAATATTAGTATTGGATTTCCTCTCTAGGCCACAGGAATGCACTCTTTGCCTGAGATAACACCGCAAGGGTGTGTAACGTGTTTCCTGGCTCCTCAGTTTTTAGCCTGAAACAGAAAAAACATGGCTTTGTTTAAAGAAACGCATACTTTCTGTTTTTCTCAGAATATTGGTTGGAATTGTTAGGGGTTGCAATCTTGAATTCTCGCCGGCCCTCTGTCTTGTAAAGTTGCATGTCCTCACAGGAAAATAATAACCAGATGAGTGGGATGGGAATGGATCCCATGTGTCAGCGACGTAGCAGAGGCACCCTGATTCCCAGGCTTTCTCAAGGCAAGCTTATGCTTGATGGCATAGAGAACCAGAAAAACCAGTCGGGGCTTTACCGTTACCTGTCACTCTCCGTAAACACACGCTATACGCCACAGGCTAGCACATGACACATACAAGTCCCTGCAGACTCTTCAGCGCCTGGCAAAGTCATCACTCATCAGCCTTTGAGGTTAAAAAAAAGCCTGAAACTCGGGATTCTGGATGTTCACACACATGATATTGAACACACACACACATAATGTGAGCTGTGGTTGTGAAATACTGTGGTCCTGTTGCACAAAGCTACTCGCGGACGCAGCTCCCGTCTACGGGACATTACTCTTACTGCGCTGCTTTGACATGCTCCTGTACTGTTGAGAAATTTTATATATAAGGAGGCTCTTGCAAAGCCAAGAAGGACTCAGAAGAGATCAGTTCACATCAGATCAGTCCATATATCTCAGGTTTTTGGTGGCTCGGAAACAAGAAAGGAAGAAAAATGCTGTTGCCGAGCTGATCGTTGTATGAAAAAATTAAATGTCATCATAATAATTGAGCAACTCTATTTTTGTGAACATAAACCAGATCAGCATGTGTACAGATCCTCTGTTGTGGTTTAACAATAAGTGATTTAGCTGAAGGCAGCTCATTGGATCAGAGACTAGCTAAATGTCTACCTTAGACTTTGCATGTTTATTCTCTCCAGGTCAAATTTAAGGCATCCCATCTAGCCATCCACATCAAAAGTGATGACATGAAGCATTACTATAAAACAAAACTGTCTCTTTGATAGCAGTAAGCTAATGGTTATTGGTTAAGCGTTAATAAATGTATCACAAATACACAGGAAATTACATAGACAGGTGGTGGCTTAGTTGCCATTCCATGGGACCCCTGGTACATCTACAAACATCTCTGACAGGTGAACACTATGTGTGCCTGCTTTCTGATGAGTTACACCCGAAATATGTCCTGCATTCATTCTGATGGGCTTGGCCTCTTCCAAAAGGACAATGCGCCACCACACGCATTTACTAACTTTTAAAGGAACACTGCTTTAAATTTGGGATTTTGCCATTCCCATCTAAGTCACCAGATCTCAAAGTTATTAAACTTATATGAAATGTCCATGTCCATGTCCGTGTCCCATAGGGGACCTACTAAGTAGTTCACTGGTGTACCAGTTTTTCTGGCACTTTAGCATATTCAACCAGGGCTGATTTAGTGGTGAACCAGGGCTGATTTAGTGGTGAACCAGAACATATTGTGTTGGAGTTTGTAGTCGTGAATGGTGTTGATTGGACAAAGGTTTCACCATATTTTTTCTGCTTTTCAGAAACTCTTAAGACCTAAGGTTAATTTTAGCTCCAAGAACCTTTTAGTTCCTTCTCTAGGGTTACTTTTGTGCCTGCAATACAAAGTTTTGAATGTTGCCAATTGGTCAGAATGACCAAATGACCACTGTGCCAAAGTGGTGAAATGCTAATGGAACCAAAGCCAGCGGGATCTCTGAAATTGTGGTTCTGGAACTGAATCAAACTCAACAACTCCATTGGAAAAGTCCTGATGTGTCCCTTAACTCCAGTTTCAGACCTCCTTGTTGTGAACATACTCCTACACCAAATTGGGGGAATACTATACATCGGCCAAAGAGATTTTTGGAACAGAAACGATATCAGACCTGAAATCTCTATTGGAATCATACCTTTACATTTTTAAAGTGCATTATATCCAGTCATGTAAGTTGCTTTGCAAGAAAAGAATTTATGTAACTGGACCTTCACGTATATTACTTGGATCTATCAGATTGCTCTGTTGTTTTTCCTCAAGCCCAATCATGTCAAGTCCGAACCTACACAAAGAGCGACCTGACATGCTGATACAAAAGCCTGTACCACCCTGTAGTCCTGCCTGGTCCTCTCTCACAAATTAAACCCAGATCTCCTATAGTTCATCAGACTGACAGCTCTTCCAGTTTGCCAGCACCCCTCTTCCTCCAAAGGTCCCTTAGGCCAGGAACATGGGATTAGTTAAACTGGCGAGTAAGCTCAACAGTCAAGCAAGCTTCTCACTTGGCACTCTCCAACAGCCTTTTTGACACCACAAGGCTCTAACTTGGCAGTGGCAACCAAACAGGGCAATTAAGTCGACTCTCTAACGGTTGCCTGAGTCCATGACGCAAGGCCCCAGCCTGAATGAATCACAGAGAATGATTCAGAGATCTCACACTGAGGGAGAAAACGAGCCAGCGGAGAAACAGAATGCACTCTACTCATGAGTGCTGATGTATGCCATGTGGTTTTTATTCACAGTAAGAACTAAGGCTTTTTATTTAGAAAAGTACTACCTTGGGTCTGCATAAAGCACATTAATAAGCATAAATCTTTTAGAAAGGAATGCAAAAGGATTTACCTAATGCTTGTTTTTGGAACTGTGAGTATGTCACTGGCTTTATATAAAGGAAGAGCTATTGTCAGCAAGACTATTTATTAAAAGGGTGCCTAGATTTTTGAATAAGCATTGTATAAATCATGTCATGAACAATGTGGAGGATGTGTGTAAGGCTTTTTTAAACCGTTAAACCGTGTGAGGTGATCATCATATGTTCAGTTCAAAACTGTTACATTCATTTTAGAATCCTTAACATGATTATTTAGTTCAACCTCTTAAATTAGGATGCGAATTAAAAGAAAGTTTAAAATGAAAACAAAAGAAGATAAAAAACCAACAAAAAAACAAAAAACAAAACCAGGATCAGGCATAGACAAACGAACTAGGACATGGAAAACCTAAAGACAGACTCGTTAATAAATTCAGAAGTGTTAGTTAATCAGCCAACCCATGCTGAGCTTAAACAGTCTGTGCACTCAGCATGGAAATGTGGCTCAGGTGCGCTCCGGGAGACACACGAATGGAGCAAGGGGCGGAGCCTTACATGACTTCCTAGCTTAATTGTGATAATTACACTTTACATGGTATACATTTATGGTTCCTATATTAATTGTCTCGCTCTAATTGATATTTGTTTAAATGTATCATTGTTGCTCTAATAATAGTAGCTATAGTAGTGTGGTACAGTGGTAACATCATTGGTTTCCATGTGAGAGATCTGGGTTCGATTCCTGGTCTTGGCAGCCAGTCTGTGCTACACCAGTAAGGGTCCTGGGGCAATACCCCTACCTTTAATACCAATACCAACAACCTTTTAAGTCGCTCTGGATAAGATTGTCTGCCATAAATGTAAATGTAGTAACGATGTACACATGGTGGAAGCTCTTCACGAACATATTAAAAATATGTAATTGTTCGAGATATGTAATTGAGTCATTTATTTAACAGTCAGGATACTGAATGTCCACACACATAATATTGTAAGGAGTCTCCAGTCTCACAGTATAACAGAAAAAGGTTGTGACTTTAATGTTTCTTCCAACACATCAACACATCAACTTTGAGAACTGACTGTTCTATTGGTCCCTTAATTAAAAGGATGTATTACAATTATTCACTTATCTACAGTTATTAAATGTTATGTAAATACTATTCACTAAAATAATATTTAATTATAGTTAGATTTTATATAAATTCAGTCATTTATATTTCTATCTCTTCTGACAAATTCATGATGACTTGCTATATGTCATCGCTTTGGCCCTACATGTAGCACTGCTCTGAATTCTGGTCTACCAGAACTGGCTCTGGATATTTAGAGTTTATGACAAAGCATTTTTTAAAGTTGTTCTGGATACGAGCCTCTGCTAAATGCCATTAATGTACATGTAAAATGACTAATTAAAAAGTGTTACAGTATCAGCAATGGTACAACAGCAAAGTGTTCTCGCTATTATCCAAAGATCAAATCTGGAAGATGACCAGAAGTCCAGAGAGCAAAATTGGCCGTGTTCTCTCTCCCATATCGATCAGAGTGTCTGTGAGCTCACACATACAGTCACAAGCTGATGTTGCAAGGCAGCGGTTAGAAAAGATGCTACGGCTGGTGTCACATGTCTCAGAGGAAGCACATGTTAGCCTTCGCCCTCCGTTTGTTGGTCAATGTGTGACATTGAAGAGATACCTGAAGTGTGGGAACTGGAAAAACGGCCTACGTGCATATGGCTCCTCAATACTCTCTTCACATAACAAAGCTTGTAATATAGCACTTTATCAT
>JAOVVF010000029.1:2398103-2421087 GCA_028565595.1 Duopalatinus emarginatus | reverse complement strand
CCCACTTTGGTTCCTCTATGAGAAATGGGGGAGCTGGATGGGTGGGTGGGTGGGTTGTGTGGGTGTGAGTGGAGGGGGTTCTTGTTGGCAGTGTGGTGTCAGTATGGGCTCTTTACAAAGGAATTGTGCTGCTCCTCACTTGTAGAGTTTGGGATGGGGGTTGTGCTCTGTGCCAGACATTGTAGCCGACCAGGTTTTTGTAAAGAGTTTCCCATTTAGTTTTTTTTCCTAATGAATGAATCAACCATTCCAGCTCATATTTACATCTTTATCATTCTGTGACCCAGAGAGCATCTTTCTGTGCAATGCATGCTTCTTGTTTTCACCTCGGTGTGGGATGCTTGGCTTGAAGTCTCTGAGAAGGCTGGAATCTTTCCAGTAGGAATTCTCCCATGCTTATCGACTGAACTGAGCTCCTATTTGAGATGAACCATCGTGTTTGCACCTCTCCTCCACAGGTGCCATGACCTTAAGATTGTACAGACTACTGCTGGGTAGAGTGGTGTTCAATTACCTGCCCGGTTGACCTCCGAAGCAGGAAAAACAGCATAGAGTTGCTGTAAGGAGCTGAGTCGATGAGATTCACACACATTAATCATTTGGTCTGCATCCTTATAAAAACCTTATCTCATTACCTCCCATACATTTACTTCGATACACTTTATAGTATATCATTATCCTGTCAGAGGGAAGATCGGTTCTTCTAGTCCATGCGGTCAGGAATGTTGTTTATTTCTCATTGTACAATAAGTATTATGTTCAAGGCGGCTTTTCTTTCACTCTTCCCACCAGCATTCCAAGAGGAGCGGACCAGGTTTGTAAGTCCCACGTCTGGCACACGTTTATCAAATTTCTCTGATTAAGAGTGCTTATCTGGGATCAACTCCTTCAGTACATACGATCATAGGGAGAAGCATTGTGAGATGAAAAAACGATCCTACACTCAGCACTCTTGCTCTCAGGAGCTTGATAAACATTACCCAGTAATCATTTGAGTGTGTGTCTTGAGCAATAGTCTGCGCATGGGAGTTACTGTGGTTGTGCTTGTTTTCTTTTTTTTTTTTTTGTTTTTTTTTTTTCTTTGCATCAGTGTCTGAAGTGGTTTGTCTTCTACTCACTGTGTGATAGCCTCAACTATCAGACCTGTTTTTATTGACAGGCCAAATTTTACAATAGGTAGTGTGTTGGGTGTGTACCTGCGCACTCACATGCATGATCGTATCAGAAGAATGCATGACTATGTGTATGTAAAGTTTATTAAGGAAGTATAACAGTGCTGTTATTCAGCTCCTAAGCCCTGGAAAAGACCAGCTGGAGCTGTGCTGACAGATGTGGACAGATGTCAGGAGAAAAGGAAGGACTCGGCTGCAGCTGGCGCGAGTCTTCATGAGTGTTGTGACGTGCCGGAATTATCGGCTCTTCCCTCTCTTCCCGCTCAGTACTGCACATGCTTCATCGGGGTCAGGGGTCAAAACTTTGAATCCATCACGCTGTCCATGGTGCGTAACGTCCCGCACCTGCTGAAAAACTCCTTCTAAATGCTGCTTTTTTGGGGGGGGAAAAGCTTCCAGAACTTGTAACAGTTGACAGAAGCGTCTAGATGAGACGTGTTAACAAGACTTTTTCATCCTGGCTTCATTCTGTAGAAAGAGAATGATAGGCACAGCCAAGGTTGAGACAGAAGAATGTGTGTTTTGGCTGCAGTACTGCACATGAGGACAAATAACGTATCCTTTCCTATCCTCCCTTTTGTGGCTGCCTGACCAATATCTGCACATTCAGCTAATATCCACAGGAACACAATCTTTAATCTTCAAGGACCACAATCCAGGCACCAACACTGATACACCCACGTACATGCATTAATGCATTCTGAAACCTAGACTCCCGACAAAGCCTGAATCTCTTTAGAAACCCAAACACAGCCTTTTAACACATACTCTTTCCACAAGAACATTTGTCTCTGTCCTTATTTTACTTCCCCTGTTTCCTAAAAACAAGGCAAGTTTTAAAACTAGAGCTTAATGTCAGTGTGTTAACATTTGCCATCTGGGATAATTATGAATATGAGATTCCTTCACATACTCAGCATGTAACAAGGACATCAGTTGGATCCTCAAAGGGATTGTGGAGGAGAGTGAATTGTTGAAAGGACGCTGAGGCTGTTCCAGTGTTTTATCCAGCCATTGCTCAGATTTAGAAGACTTGTAGTCTCAGACTGCATGCTTGTAAAGAAACCTTGGCGTGAGTACCCTTCCCTGTCCCTCCAACCCTTCCTTTGTGCCGAGACCTCTGGTTTCATTTTTCCAGTGACACCAGAAATTCCAGACATAGTTAATTTGCCTCTAAATAAACCCCGCCAAGCCATGACAAATAGCTGAGGGGACGAAGGGTAGGGGCTGATTGGTGGTGTGTCAGACTTGCTCGTTCGTCTGTGAGGTTGCTGGGGCAACGGGGATCTGGGATTCGGCGATAGGGTGACTGTTTTCAGAGCAGGAGACGGAGGATTACCGGAAGTATGACATGACATTCCCTCTGAAGCAGGCCCTAGCCCACTGCCCAACCATCTCCTCCACCCTCATTCGAAGACCTTCTAGCCTAAAACAGACACCCCACCCCCTAACCCCTCAGCTTTGCAAACATTATCATCACAATCAGACTGCTGACCTCTGACATTTGACCTCCCAGCATGTAAGAGGTTTCAGAAGGGAATGTAGTGCAATGCTCCAGGGGCCTCGAGAGAAGGTGAAGAAGGAGGAAGAATAGCCCTGGTAACTGAACGAGAACTCATGCTTTTGTAGAATTGCTGCTCTACAGCTCAAATCCTAATCACTGGTCATTGTCAAAGTGCCATCTAGGCAAATGTGGCTTCCTTCCTTTGCTACGAAGAGAAAAGTGTCACTACACTCTTCCTTTTTATGTGCCAGCTCAGAGCCCCCTGAAGGCCAGGTGTCTCACTGTTACAGACCAGCCCTCGTCAGAGTCACAAAAAACCAGCAGTCAGATGAGTACAAGGGAGGAGCTGCAGGTCACAAAGAAGGCAATAAAGGATGAGATAGCTTGGAGTTAAAAAGTGGCCTTCCTATAACAGAGAGCAGAGGAAAAGCCATTGTTGTCACTGCCCAGGAGTTTGGTTTACAGTGAAAAGAGAGAGCGCCTGAGGGAGGGAGCGAACACCCATAACAGGCCTTGTCATCGGCTTTAAACAGGCCGTTTGATGTGGGCGCCCATCCTGTAGCAGAGGCTCCCTGGGTGAGTGTAAGGTTACCCTGCGTACACTAGGCAACCTGGCTCAGCCCCCAGAGGCGACCTTTAAAACCCATTTGTGTGTTATCTCGCCTGTGAAGTTTCAGGTCGCGCTAAGCCGTCTATCAAGATACTATATGAGCACAATGAAGGCCATGAAAACAGAAAGAGGACCAAACCACTGAAAGTTCTTTACAAAGCAATTTGACCAACAAATAATTTCTATAGCATGTCCTCTTTGGTCTTTTGAGTGTCTCTTGTGCTATATATTAGGCTTTTGTTACATGCTTGTCCTAGGAGTAAAGTAGGTAAATCTTGTTGTTTACTGTCTGAATTGTCTTCTGAGTATGGAAAGACTGTAGCTGACCATACAGAAAGAGTAATGGTGCTGGAATGGGAGCTGGACAGAGTGAAACAGCGCAGCTTGGGAATATTGGGGGAATTTGGAGTGTGGGTTTGTCCATTTCAGAGAAGAACAAATGATATGTTACATCTGTCTCAGTGCATGCAATTGTCTGTGCGTCTGTGTATGTGTGAGTTTGTCTTGACATGAACCAGTTCAGGCAGTATTAATATACAGTTTGAGTTGTGGTAATGAAAAAGGCAGACAGACTGTGTCACATCTTGGCAAGACTGTCACTGAGAGGTGGAGTTCCCGACTGCATTAATAAATGCTGAACGTTTCTTGCTTGCTTGCCAGGTCTTTCACTTTCCCATTGTTGTTCATTCCATATTCTTTATATGCTCGATTTTCTAGGTGCCGGCCCGGGTACATTGGACCACTGTGCCAACACCTGGACCCATGCCACCGCTCACCATGCCTTAATGGAGCTGCGTGCAAAAGTCAAGTGGCCAACGGTATCCCACAGTATACCTGTGTGTGCCAGAGAGGCTTTAGAGGTAAACCTAAATAATGCACTGTATTAGATACCAGATTTCCACACAATAAACTCCCCAAATATCCCCTGCATCCATATCATGTATGTAATACCATGTACTGAGAAAAGTGTCCGTTAGGCTTTCATGTAATGTTTTCAGGGTTGATAGCATTCCAGCGCCGTGTTGGATCTCCGGCGTACTGACGTGGCTGTGAAAAAAAATAATAATCCAGTTTGCTTAGCACAGCTTTCACTCTCAACCACACCAAAAATAGGCCTACTAGCCAGTAAGCCAATCAGAAATAGAGTAAGGGGCAGGCCTTGGGTCTTGGCCATACAGATTGATACATATCCAGCAGTCACACCACATGTGGATGTGTTTCCCATTCTGGCAAAACAAACCACAGGTCATGTCCTTTCTAATAGTGAGTTATGCTAACGGTAATGCGTTGACTCGACGCAAGTCATGGGCAGAAAGTTCATAAAGCCAGGGGAAGACACCAAAGATGTCGCCCTTTGGAAGCTGGTGCCAAGGCAACCAGGAGCATGACCTACATAGCACATTATATATCATACATATATGATATAGGATTAATATATGGCCATGTATATATGCTTTTATATATCATGTATCATCTCCCTGTGAAAACCTAGGTCAGGACTGCTCTCTGATCGATGCCTGTGCCACTAGCCCATGTGCCAATGGTGCCCGCTGCACCAACTGGAACAACCACTACAACTGTTCATGCCCACCTGGCTACCAGGGCAAGAACTGCCGCAACGACATCGATGAGTGCCGCAAGCCAGGAAAGTGCCTGAATGGAGGCATCTGTATAAACACACAGGGCTCGTTTCGCTGCGAGTGCCTCCCTGGCTACAGTGGGCGCACGTGCGAGGTGCTTACACAACCCTGCGCACCATCCCAGTGCCTCAATGGGGGAACCTGCCATCAAACTGGGGACCACACCTACGAATGCGCTTGCCTGCCAGGTACATATGAATGAACATCCACATACACTCCCACGACCACATTCCTACAGTCATGAACATCCTATGGACTTCCATAACGACCTTCCCGAACAGTGCCACTGCTATAGGACTCAAATAGGTCAAATGTCTCCCTCCTATAAATAGCTTTAAGAAAGGAGCAAGCGAGAGAAGAAAGTGTGTGGGGGGGTGAGGAGACACAAGGCTGCTCAACATCAGGGAGGAATTTAGATTATGACCCTCTTGCGATCCCTCTAGGGAGAAGGCAGGAAATGGCCGTTTGCCAGAGAGGAAGTCATTGGAACTGTGAGTGAATCTAAAACAAGCAAGCACAGCAGGGAGGGTGGCCCTTACTCTGGCTGGCCTGATGTGGGAACTACTGTGGGAACTGCCAGGAGAGAGTGTAAACACTCCAACACCCACTAGACCTTTTAATGTCCGGCTAGTCATCTATATAGAGTCTGGGTGAGTTAGAGTTATAGGGTGTGACCTAGGAGAGGGCAGAGTGTCACATATATCATATCGAGGTAGTCGAGGACTGCTTACATCTGTAAGAAATACTTATGTACAGGTTGCACAAGGTTGCTCTAGAGCAGATAAGAAATATGAGGATTTCTAATATCCTACAGTATATATGTGACATACCAATTTAATTCAGTTCAGTTTAATAAACATTTTCGTAAAACAACCGGATAGAAACCCAGAGGTACAAATAAATCCCAAAGGAGTGAGCCAGAGGCAAGAATGGGAAAGAATAAAAAAGCCTCAGATGATATGAGGAAGGACTTATGAGAGGAACCAGGCTAATAATAAAGACTAAATCTCTTCTGAGTGAGACCCAATAATGGGATTATGAATTAATACTCTCTTACCATTGTATAAAATGAATTCAAACAGTACTAGGTTTACTGAAAGGATCATCACTCCAGATCATGTGCTCATAATATTTGACATGAAATTTGCCAAAGGGTCATATTATACTTCTAGACAAAGATAAAATACAGACTTTTTTATCACTTGTAGGATTCAGTGGCCTTAACTGTGAGGAGAATGTGGATGACTGTCCCGGCCACAAGTGCATGAATGGTGGGATTTGCGTAGATGGAGTCAACACCTACAACTGCCAGTGCCCACCAGAGTGGACAGGTACTAGACTTTTTTACACATCTAAAAAAGTGTGTATGCAGGATCTGGGACGTTCTCGTGTCATAACTCGTCATGGTCATATTCTTAGGTCAGTACTGTGCCGAGGACGTGAACGAGTGCTTGATGCAGCCGAACGCCTGCCACAACGGCGGCACATGCTTCAACACCAATGGTGGCCACACGTGCGTGTGCGTGAATGGCTGGACTGGCAACGACTGCAGCGAGAACATCGACGACTGCGCCACTGCCGTGTGCTTTAACGGAGCTACGTGTCATGATCGCGTGGCATCTTTCTTCTGCGAGTGTCCAGTGGGCAAGACTGGTATGGTTCCCTACCCTCTCTCTCTCTCTCTCACACACACACACACACTCCTACACACATTTTACCAATTTAACCCATAATTTGACTGCTTTGGTTAAAACTATTCTGATTTCTGATTACAGGTCTGCTGTGCCACCTGGATGATGCCTGCGTCAGTAACCCATGCAATGAAGGCGCAGTGTGCGACACCAACCCGCTGAACGGCCGCGCAATCTGCACATGTCCAGCTGGCTTTGTCGGTGGAGCCTGTAACCAGGACATGGATGAGTGTTCCATTGGTACGTTTACACTCACTCTACCAACATTAGGTTCAGTGTGCCTTGCTCATTATCAGGGATGTCAGTATTAGACATGTTTGTCATCCACTATTTTGCAGCAATTTTTTCTAATTTTGAAGCTTCTAATATGTCTGTATTCTTCACACTCTTCTCAAAGTCAAATAAATAGTAAAATAAAATATTTAATTGTATTTTCAGGTGCCAACCCATGTGAGCACTTTGGCAAGTGTGTGAATACAGAGGGATCGTTTCAGTGCCAGTGTGGTCGAGGTTATACCGGCCCCCGCTGCGAAATCGACATCAACGAATGCCTGTCCATGCCCTGCCAGAACGATGCCACCTGCCTCGATCGCATCGGCCAGTTCTCCTGTATCTGCATGCCTGGTATGGCCACAAACTTAACATCACATGCTCCGGAGCACCATCAACAGACTGCATAGTCATCAAGTCAAGATGGAGCAATGAATAATATTTAGCATGTATTACATAATAACCTCTTCTGGGAAATTAAGTTGTTCCGTAGTTGTTTCACGGCCACTAATGGCATGTAAAAATCATGACATAAAGTGACAAAGTGACACCCTTGCCTCCAACAAACACTACTGCAGACACGCACGCACACTCACGGTCCCATGCACAGCCATTACGTTCATCCCGTGGTCTTTAGGAATATACAAATGAGGGCCAGGAGTGTGAGGTCTATAGGCCTAGCAGAGAGCAAGCGGGGGAGGAGAGTGCGCTGCATGATAATGAGCAGTGGAGTGGTGGGAATGAACGGCAACAATAGGGCCTCTCTGTGTTACTCTCCGTGCCCCTCGTGCACACAGAGAGAGAGCAAACTTTTTCCCATCGCTTTTTCCCCCACAACCCCCACCTCCTAACCCCCTCCCCCTCCCAAAAAACTCCTTTCATTTCCACAGACACCGCTTGCTCTACTGCGTCCTCGTCGTCAGCTGGTTCGAATTCTGTGCACATGCTACCGGGTTGTACCTTGTGTTTGTTAAAGACAACACGAATAAGCATGATACTTATATGACATGCTTTCCTAACCTCTTTTACACCGTTTATGACCCGCTTCAGCTTCCACAGTCCTTACTCTTTATGGAAACTTCAGCAGGTCATAGACATTGTAAAATGTTTCAGTTCAATAGAGAAGCCATTATGCGTACAGCTATTAGACATAACCCTTAAAACCTCATGTGGAGGAGAAGGCCACCATAAGCATGTGACAGGGTGGTCAAGAGGATCCTGTGGGTCTAGATGTGGATGTTATGTAGTTTAAAAACCCTGCAATTATGGCTGTGTGGATAACAAGTTTTTCCTTTCTATGTTTTGGTTAGGCTACACTGGCACGCTCTGTGAGGTGGACATAGACGAGTGTGAGAGTAACCCCTGTGTAAATGATGGCATCTGCAGAGACCTGGTCAACAGTTTTACCTGCACCTGCCAGCCAGGTAAGACAACAACTTTCACTTGTCAAGTTTCTTCCAAAGTACCACTTGCGGATTGTATAAGTTAATCAATATCAGACTGATGAAGCGTCCTCTGGCAGCCTGATGGTGCTCTGTGTAATTACTCATAAGAGCGAGGCCTTCAGGGGCAGCAGGACTGTGTGCCTGAACAAAGGCACCATTATGCCCACCTCCTCCCTCCTTTGCCCCCACTCATCTATAGGACAGAAGAAGGGGATGGCAGTCTCTCCTCCTCTCTCCCTCTCTCTCTCTCTATGGTTTCTAGGGGGTAAGAGGGGGAACAGCAGTCCTGCTAATGAGATTCTTTTCCAGGTCCGCAATTTACATCTGGGACAGACAACCCCCACGTTGCACCCCCCCCCCCCCATCTAGCTATTGAGTTGGTGAAGTTTGTGTGAGTACTGGGTTAGGACATTGGGGGGGGGGTTGTTCTGGTGCATGAAAAAAAAAAACAATTCTAGTGTGCCCCCCCCCCTCTTTTTATAACCTCCTGCCCTAAGCATCACCACAGATCCCATCACAACACTGTTAATCAACATGGGCACATTCTGCAGATGCAAAAATGGACATTTCCATGGGGCCCCAGTCTATATGTTGCACTTACCCACCCCATGCATGTTTTCCCAGCCTACGAATGCCAAGTAATTAAAGTTTGGTGCATATCCATAGCCAGATCAATCTTAGAAAAGGCGTAGTAATTGCTGTAGAAATACAAGCCCTGTGCAAACAGTCTTCAAGCGTTCATGTTTAGTAGTATACATGTTTAGTAGTATGCATAAATTCCTATTTAACTTCTATCTAAATTTCGGTTACTTTTGATGTCTATGTGAGAGCGGATGGAGAACAAAAGCAGGTGGATTTGGTGTCCTGCCTTGTGCTAACATTGTAAAAAACGCCACTGTTTTTCGTCTCCAGGCAGTCGAGATTTGCCTAGGGATCTGGATCAGAACCAGAATCTGGATAAAGGTTATAGCGCATTCTCAGGCACAGAAATGTCTATAAAATAAAAAGGGCATATTCTGAATTCAATAAGAAATAACTACTAGACTGAAACTGACAAACCTTTTAAAGGTGTAAGGTATAATTGTCTGTGTCCTGTGAAACCAGAGGGGGAAAATTAGCTAGAAGTTGCTGGGAAAATACTAAAACTTTGAGTTTTTGAAGCACTTTGGGAGCTAGAAATTAAAGCATAATGACATTAAAATAATTTATTCAGCCCCATGTGTTTAGAATCTTTACAGAGATGTAAATTTGACCCCCTACAGATGGGGGAAATGCACATCTCCATTATGGACATCTACTTGTTCCGACTCTTAACCAAACACAGACCAGGTTAACTACAAACGATTTCAGAGCCTGTGATTTACGCATTGTCCAGGCAGTTGAGACCTCGGCCAGGCACCTCTGCCCTCTGTAGCCAAGCGTAGCATGTACACTTGTCCTGCTCTGCCTCACTGTGACCTCCGACCTCTGTGTTTGCCTGTCCCAGGCTTCACTGGCACCATGTGTCAGATCGATATTGATGAGTGTGCCAGCACGCCCTGCCAGAACGGAGCCAAGTGCATCGACAGGCCCAATGGCTACGAGTGCCGCTGTGCTGAAGGTAAGCTGTTTTGTGTGTGTGTGTGTGTGTGTGTGTGTATGTGTTTGTGTGTGTGTGCTGAACATGGACATGTTCTCAAGAATCGTAGGGTTTATATTGATTACATGCATCTGTAGCTGGCAATGATACGGAGTCTGATCTCAAGGTCAGACATAATGTGGCCACGATCAGCAGGCTCTTAATCCGGCACACCCTCCCCACTGCACCCCAGGATCACAGGGTCACTCAGGGCCAGCAGCTGTTCAGGATGGGGGTTACGTTTGGCCTTCACCTCGACATCTGTTCATGTGCACCCTACAATGAAATAGCGACACAGTGCCGTATGGCACCGCCCAAGCACTCAGGTCCATCTGAGGGAATGTGGAGCCTGTTTTTCATACATATGCCATATCTTTAATGAGGTCATGTCTGAATTTGTACAAAATTTTATTTGTAATTAGCCTGTATGTGCATCCACTATGTTGTACCTTGTGTAGTGAGTATACTGAAAAGGAAGTCATATGGCTTGTAGCCGAAAAGGCTAAAAACTCAAAATGACTTTAAAAATTGTATGCGATAAATCTAAATATTAGCAAATAGAAACCATTACAGCAGGCAAATAAATAAATAATCCAAATAAGTTTTAATTTACAAAATAAACACAGTCTGTCACTTGTGCTAATGTATATGTATATAAGATATTTACCTATAAACACACTTGATATATTTACATATGAATTAAAATATAAATTAAACCATATGTATATTGTAGCAGCTGCTTGGTATTCTGCTGGCTCGTGTTCCTGTTCTGGGTTGTCCCATTAGCAGGGGTGCGAGGTATTGTCGCTGTGCTCTTCGGGACAAAAGCAGTTCTGTAAAGCCTGTGAAAGCTTCGCTCTCTCTCCCTCTCTCTCATTCTGTCCCTCTGTCTCTCGCCCTTGGCTCCTTGCTCTTGCCGCTGCCTGACAACCTGTTGGCATGGAAACCACAGGAACCCGGGCGCCGCACTGTAAGACCTTTCACCAGACAGAGTGAGAGAGAAAGAAAAAAGGAAACGGGGCAAAGTAGAAAGGAACTTTGGGGGGAAAAGGAGGGAGAAAAACATACAGAGTATGAGGAAAAGGATTGGAAGTTTTTTGGGGGGAAAAAAGAAAAAAGAATCTGGGAAAAAACTAAAGGCGCAAGTGAAAGAAAGGAAGTCTTCACACTGTAGACCAGGGTGTGAATAGAGACGACTGAATCGCTGAGGCAGCGCGTGAAAACACAGTAGTGCTGCAAAAAAAAAAGGGAAAACAGATCCTAAGACAGCTAGTCCCATAGAAATGTTGGAGATGAGGTCACGTCTGAGTCGCCTCAGACAGTCACCACAGAATGCAGAGGAAATCCACCCTGATGTACAGCCACAAAGCCCTGAACCAGCCAAAAATGGCGGGCGTGCAAATGTAATACCTCAGCCGTGGACAAATTGTACATTAGCCATTTTTATTAGCAAGCATGTGGCTCCAGTCTTGTTTTGGTGACCAAGAAATCTCTGAAACATACAATATGTGACAGTGTATATAACTACAAATTCATGTTTTAATTTCCTCTCTTGAAACTCGATTCAATTTCGCCGTATCTTTAAAAACTAGCAAGGAATAAAAAAATGACGTTATGTACGCTAGCTAGCAAAACAAATAGCCCCAGCAGGATTTACCTTAATAGATTTTAGCCAGCATGCAATGCTATCTAACCTATAGTGATCGTAGCTGATATAATTTTACCCAAATAAATATAAACAAGCTAGTTAAATGCAGTAATTTAAAATATTGTAATGTAAACATACCATATAAAAGATGGCAGTGTACTTAGCTTACATGTGTGATGTCTTGAAATCTGACAAGGTAAATAACATTGTGCACGGTAGCTAGCATGATTTAAAAAAGGTTAGCCAGCTAGCAACAGTAATATGTCTAAAATCCGGTAGCTAAAATTTAAATCAAGTTGAATAATTTAATGCAGACTGATGCTAATAAAACTATAATTGATAAGCACCTGTCTGTATTTGAAAAAATGTCTAACAGGCTAGCAACACTATTAAGGCTGTAAATGGGAGCTAAAATAATAGCATTATAAATGCAATAATACAAAGCAGTGTGATTATTTTATTTGACTAAACGCTTTTAACTTAGCTAGCTAGCTAACAGTTTAAACTAGCATGTCCTACTCTAAATGTCCTCTCCCGTCTTCAGGGTTCGAAGGAAGACTCTGCGAAAGCAACATTGACAACTGCCAACCTGACCCGTGTCACCATGGCACCTGCATAGATGGCATTGCCAGCTACACATGCGACTGCGTGCCTGGCTACACTGGCTACCGGTGCGAGAATCAACTTAATGAGTGCCATAGTAACCCCTGTCAAAATGGTGGCAAGTGCGTGGACCTGGTAAACAAATACATCTGCCAGTGCCAGCACGGGACCTCAGGTAAGGGAAAGCACTTAAACCAGAAGGACCTTCTCATTTTTAATTCCTGTGCCTACAGTTTAAGAAAGATGGCTACTGCCAGTGACCCTATATAACACTCAGTGGGTGTTACCACTCACTTATCAGCTTTAATCAGCCGTTTTTTACTGTAGACATCTGCCTCGTAAACAATATTACATAAAAACATTTGCATGCAGGCACCAATTGTGAAATCAACTTTGATGACTGCGCCAGCAACCCATGTGACTACGGCATCTGCAAGGACGGCATCAACCGTTACGACTGTGTGTGCAAGCCTGGCTTTATTGGTAAGTCTCCCTTTGCATTGATGTCTAAGAAACAAACCTACAAGCTTTTTTATTCCGTTATGACGCAAATGAGAAACATGACGACCCTTTATTTCTCCCCCTTCAGGTCCAAAGTGTAACGTGGAGGTGGACGAGTGCTCATCAAACCCTTGCCGCAATGGAGGCACCTGCATGGACGAGGAGAATGGGTTCCACTGTCTGTGTCCTGCCGGTTTCCATGAGCCATACTGCTACTCTCACGGAGACATGTGTAGCAACAGCCCGTGTGTGCATGGAACCTGTAGAGAAGATCCTAACGGGTACCAGCCAGCTTAAATTTACATGACTACGCTTTATCAGTTTATAAGCCTATAATATCTTTATTTTCAGCCTTGCAAACAAAATGCATTAGTGCCTCATACAGCTGATTAAATGTGAAACTAAGTCACTTCTGGCCTATATCCTGCAGGTATCGCTGTGACTGTGAGCCTGGATGGACGGGAAGAAACTGTGATCTAGACCGTAATGACTGTCTGCCCAGCCAGTGTCAGAACGGCGGCACCTGCATCGACCAGCTCAACGGGTTCACCTGTAAATGCCGTCAGGGATTTAGAGGTGAGCGTTTTCTTCCCAAAAATATCATATACATTTTAGATTTGACTACATTGAGAAAATGATCAGTTAATATTAAAATTATATTATTTTCCCAGAGTGTGCATGCACGATGACATTTTAAAGCTCGCAGAAGTTTGTTCTGGTACAGAACGTAATAATGTCATAAATGATTCGGTCTTTCCAACAAACTTAGCCTCTGAACTCAGACAGCCTTCTTTGAGAGCACAAAAGGCCTCCAGGACCCCGTGTGAATCCCATTAACTGGAGGGATTAAAATGTCTGCTTGTGACAGCTCGATAGATCTGAGCCATATTGCCTCCTGCTGGACAGATGGCTGAACTGCATGTGGATGCAAAACTCTAACAATCTCCCTTATCCGTCACAGGTAATCTCTGTCAGGATAATATAAACGAGTGTGCCTCCAGCCCCTGCCTGAATCACGGCACCTGTATAGATGGTGTGGCAAGTTTCACCTGTCGGTGCGAGCCACCGTTCAGCGGACCCACCTGCGCAGAGGAGCCATGCTCGCCCAACCCATGTGCCAACAATGCTGCATGCATTCACTCCTTTGACTATCTGGGTGTATCTTTCAAGTGCACCTGCCCTCCTGGATGGCAAGGTGAGTCTGATGTTCACTTATTCGTCATGGCAGAGTTTCTCTCCTGAATAAGGTTTGCTAATTCATGTCTTGTCTCTACAGGGCAGCTGTGTAACATTGACGTGAATGAGTGTAGCTCTAACCCGTGCAAGAACCGTGGCACCTGCACCAACACGCTCGGCGGATACGTGTGCTCCTGCCGCAACGGCTATACAGGTCCTAACTGCGAAACCGACATCAATGACTGTCTCCCGAGTGAGTAATTGAGATCGTCTCCGGGAATTTTCTCATTTTTGGTACACACATTAGCTTAGCTTAGCTACAGAATCATGTTTAAGGTTTAAAGTCCTGCTATGAGTACATGTTAAACTTTATGCACAACAGCAGCTGATTTCTTTCTGTCCATACTCAGATCCATGTCTCAGCGGAGGCTCCTGCACGGATGGCATAAACACCTTCTACTGCACATGCCTGCCTGGCTTCACAGGGCCCCGGTGCGCCGTAGAGGTGAACGAGTGCCAGAGCGGTCCCTGCAGGAATGGAGGCACTTGCACCGACTATGTCAACAGCTACACCTGCACCTGCAAACCAGGTTTCACTGGCCTCCACTGCGAGACCAACATACCCGACTGCACCGAGAGGTGGGTGGAACGTCTCCTATATTTTAATAGCCTGACATGAAGCTGTAGATTTTAAATCTTAGAAAAGAGGGTAAACGATCTGACCGCTTTGGTTCATGTGTGTCCTGCAGTTCTTGCTTTAATGGTGGAACATGCGTTGACAAGATCAACGGCTTCTCCTGCACATGCCGATCTGGATTCACTGGCGACTACTGCCAGTACGAGGTTAACGAATGTGACGCGAAGCCCTGCCTCAATGGAGGAGTGTGTCACAATGGTGTGAAAACATTTCACTGTACCTGCCCCAAAGGCTACACCGGCAACCGCTGTCAGGTATGCACACGACAAGCCTACTGCAGAACAGGTTTATAAGCAAAACCTTAAGCTTTTTGCAGTCAGCTTCTAGCTGTAAACAAGGTTTTGATGCTTGCTGTTGCAGGTACCTGTGGACTGGTGTAGGCGCTCAAACCCATGCCAGAACGGTGGCCGGTGCAGACCCAAGGACAGGTCGTTTACCTGTGACTGTGTGGGAAGCTGGTCTGGACAATACTGTGACATCCCAGGAGTTTCCTGTGAGGTGGCAGCTTTCCAAAGAGGTATAAGTCAGATTCACAGCTGCTGTTGTTTCTTTAACGTGTTCCTGTCATTCATTGCCATGCTGTCATTTTGTGGTACAGGTCTTCAGACAGACGAGCTCTGCGATCATGGCGGTCATTGCGTTAACACAGGGAAAACACATTACTGCAAGTGCCCGGTTGATTACACAGGCAGCTACTGCGAGAGTCAGGTGGATCACTGTGAGGACAAACCCTGCCTCAATGGTGCCACCTGCAGGGGCTATGTGGGAGGATACACGTGTGATGTGAGTGGCTTTATCAAATTGTATAAGTGTGTACATTGTTGCATGCTAATTAGCTGTGTGGCAAACTGTGGCCTTTTCACTCATCTGCTCTGTTGTGTCATGTCAGTGTTTGCCAGGGTACGATGGAAAGAACTGTGAGAGGGAGATTGACGAGTGCCGCTCTTACCCTTGTCAAAACGGAGGGACCTGCATTAACCTGGTGGGCCACTACATCTGCTCCTGCCCTCCTGGCACACAGGGTAAGTCTAATTGTGCTTGTCCACTTCACTACAAATAGCCCGTCAATGCACAAGCTAATGTAAAGTCCTCTCCTCAGGCGTCTTGTGTGAGATAAACGAGGATGACTGTGCTGCACCCTCATGGCCCCGTGGAATGCCAAAGTGCCAGAACAACGGCACCTGTGTGGATCGGGTGGGCGGATATCGCTGTAACTGTCCTCCTGGGTTCACCGGAGAGCGATGTGAGGGAGACATCAATGAGTGCCGCTCGAACCCTTGCAACCCGGCCAACAGCCTTGACTGCATCCAGCTGCCAAATGATTACCAGTGCATCTGCAAGCCTGGCTTCGTTGGTAAGACATGACAAGTCGATCAGTGTCATGGGTGAGTGCGATGACGACCTGGATAGATCTTAATATGTATGCTTGTACTTGGCAGGTCAAGGATGTCAGAACAGGTTCGGCATGTGCGATTCTCAGCCTTGTAAGAATGGCGGCGTATGTTCTTTGTCCAGCAGCTCTCCGCTAGGATACAGTTGCACCTGTCAGCTGGTGAGTGTCTGTCCTCAACTTCTTTCAGTCCCTAGGCATTATTAGAAACAATCTTTGATCACCCTTTCTCCGTTTCAGGGTTACACCGGGCTGAACTGCGAACGCAGCATGTCCTGCCGAGAGCTTTCCTGCTATAACGGAGGTACCTGCACTCTGACACAGCGTGGCGCCCGCTGCATGTGCCTACATGGCTATGCAGGTACACAGTGCCAGGAGCATGCTACAGAGAGCTGCTTGTCCAAACCATGTCGCAACGGTGGCACGTGCAGGGAGGAGGCTTCCTTCCCCTTCTTCAGCTGCCAGTGCCTGCCAGGCTGGCGGGGCAAACGCTGCGAGCAGGAATCTCGAATGCCGGAGCTGCCGATGCCCATCTGCCCAGTGTCTGACTGCCATGGCAAGGCCAACGACGGCGTATGTGACAGGGAGTGCAACTCGTTTGCCTGCCACTGGGACGGTGGAGACTGCTCGCTGGCCGTGAACCCATGGGCACACTGCACTGACCCGCACTGCTGGCGTGTTTTCAACAACAGCCAGTGTGATGACATGTGCAACACGGCCGAATGCCTGTATGATAACTTCGACTGCAGAACCAAGGAGAAAGTCTGCAAGTAAGAGGAGTCGAAATTGTGTTGTCTTTCTTATCAGTTGCTCTTAAAGTGGGGTTTGTGGTCTGCCAGAAAGCATAGCCAAGGGATTTTTAGTTATAGCAGTTAAAGATACGAGCCAGCGTTATTAGGGATACTTATTATCAAGTTGTTACAGTTATTAGCTTATTTGACTAGTCAGTTGAATGGGTTTAATCCAAACCTCAATAACTCAGTGACAATTTAGCCGATAAATAGTGGCTTGGACTTGATGTGCTCAGTCATTGGAAAGCGCTGGAATAGAAATATTTGTGGCTGCAGTCAATACACAGTATATTTAAAGATGGAGCTTTTATTACTCCTCATTTGGCATGTTTGTACAGATATAGAAAAATTTCAGATGTTCCAGTTAGTTCCAGGTTTTCACTTTCTGGTGTCTCACCCCAGCCCCATCTACGAGACGTACTGCATGGACCACTACGCAGATGGTCGGTGTGATCAGGGCTGTAATAACGAAGAGTGCGGATGGGACGGTTTGGACTGTGCTAGAACGGTTCCAGAAGATTTGGCGGATGGCGTCCTGGTGATAGTGGTGCTCTTGCCACCTGACGAGCTGCTACGCACCAGCACAGCTTTCCTACAGAAGCTTAGCACTATACTGCGCACATCCCTCCGCTTCCGACTCGACCACAATGGAGACGCCATGATCAAGCCTTACACCCGGCGTGAGGCACGAGTCAAGCGCGAGCTCCAGTCTTATAACGAGGTCATCGGGTGAGTTCTTAAGCACAAAAGACACACATATTTAATGTTTTTGTATGTGTTTGTGTCTAATGATGAATGTTTTTGTGTAGATCGATTGTGTACCTAGAGATCGACAACCGGCTGTGCACCCAGGACTCGGATAACTGTTTCCCCACAGCTGAAAGTGCGGCAGATTACCTGGGAGCTCTTTCTGCTCAGGAAATGCTTGGAAAATTCCCTTATCCACTCAAAGAAGTCCGCAGTAAGTACTGTTTATGCTTGTTTTTCTTATCAAAAGTCACATACATGTTGGCATGGGAAACCTACAATTCACACAATTGATGAGCTTCTGTGTCTCTCCCTCAGGTGAGAAGCTTGACACTGAACAGGTCCCAAATTGGGGAAAGCTGCTCTTGGTAGGCGTGGCGGTGCTCTTCCTGATGGTCATCATGGTGGTAGGAATGCTGATTGCCAGACGCAAACGTGAACATAGCACACTTTGGTTCCCCGAAGGCTTCTTCCTCAAAAAGGAGACCAGCAGTAACAAGAACCGCAGAGAACCTGTGGGACAGGACGCTCTAGGCATGAAGTGAGTGCTTTATTCCATTCCTTAATAGCTCTGATAAGAATATATTAGACATAGGTTAATGAGGTCAGTTTTGTCCTTCAGACACATGCCCAAGACGGTGGAGGAGTCTTTACTGGGAGACCACAGTGACCAGTGGATAGACACAGATTGTCCTGAGGCCAAGCGACTGAAGGTGAATACCATGAATACAGTGAGAGAAAACATGTGATGCCAAAATTAAGTACAATGCGTTCCTAATAATTCCCAGTAAAACGAATCAACCAAAAAATTATGTTACATATAAGCAGTTATTTTTTAACTATTTTTCCAGAAGTGCTCCTATTTAGCAACTGAATATTAGCTATTTTGGTAGCCATACACTGAAGTGCCAGAAAAACTGGTACACCAGTCTAATACTTGGTAGTACTATACTTCCTGCAGAATGGTCCCCAATTCTGTTGTATCCTGAGGTGTAGGATTTCTGTCTTCCACAGCACATTGCATTGCATTACATTGAGATCTGGTGGCTCATTGAGATGAGTGATCCTCTAACCATAATTTGGCATCTCTAGACGTGTGTGGTGGCTTATTATTCTTATGGAAGAGGCCAAACCTATCAGAGTGAATGGAGGACATGAACGGGTATAACTTTTCAGAAGGGAGGCACACATAGCGTTGACCTAGCGTCATATCAGGGGTCCCATGGAATGCTAGCTATACAAACCCGTTATCATTAGAGCCACCACTACTCTGTACCAGTTTTTCTGGCACTTCACTGTATAGTGCACTAGAGTGTGATGCTGAAAAATAATCACAAATTAATATAATAACAAAACATGACATATAGATGCTTTATGTATCGTACACAAACGGAGGTCATGGCATAAATAACGCTCTTATAAAACTGGAACAAAAGAAAGATTTCCATAAAATCAATGTCCGTGTGGTACAGGTGGAGGAGCCGAGTATTCTGTCAGACAGCGAAGACGCCGTGGACAGCAGGCAGTGGACGCAGCACCACCTGGCGGCTGCAGACATCCGTATGCCACCATCCATGGCCCTGACACCTCCGCAGGGTGAATTCGACGGCGACTGCATGGACGTCAACGTCCGAGGACCAGGTACGGCAATATGAGTAATGTAAAGTTTACCAGTAAAACCTGTAAATCTTTTTTGAGTTTTTCATTAACATGAATGAAATTTTCAAAGCAAGAAAAAAAAAATGGTACAGGAACATCTGTTTACAGCTGCTATAATTAAACTGATAGATGGAAGCAACTTGCACTGTAGACCTTTGACAAGGCATAACTATAATATTTAAATTAATATCCTGTAGATGGCTTTACTCCATTGATGCTGGCGTCGTTCTGCGGCGGAGGGCTGGAGCAGGAAATAGCCGAGGACGATGACTCTGAGGAGTCTTCAGCTAACATCATATCAGACCTCATCTACCAAGGGGCATCGCTAGGTGCCCAGACTGACCGGACGGGAGAAACGGCTCTTCACTTGGCTGCCCGCTACGCTCGTGCTGACGCTGCCAAACGCCTACTGGACGCCGGAGCTGATGCTAACGCACAGGACAACACGGGTCGCACACCTCTGCATGCTGCCGTAGCTGCTGATGCTCAGGGAGTCTTCCAGGTAGAATGTTTTGCTGTAGTGGGTTCGCTTCTGGATTAAGGGTAAAGTAACGAAGGGAGGGGTAGATCACTGATGCACAGAAAATGATTACTGATGCATACATTTCTAAACTAGAAAGCTCGGATGAGTGTATAATCAGGAATTTGCCTGTATTAGATCTCGTACTCCTGACAAATATAGTGTTTACAATGCATCTCCATGTTTCGTTTCAGATTTTAATCAGGACACGGGCAACAGATTTGGACGCTCGCATGTATGACGGCTCCACAGCTCTGATCCTGGCCGCTCGTTTGCCGGTGGAGGGCATGGTGGAGGAGCTCATCACCTGTCATGCTGATGTTAACGCTGTTGACGAGCTCGGTAAGCTATTTCACACTCGTACACGTTTTTTTGTATCAGTAATACAAAAAGCGTCAAGGTTTTTAAGGTGCAGTCGGCAGCATCAGGTGGGAGATGTTCATGTTCGTGTCCTCGTCCTCATCTAGGTAAATCTGCACTGCACTGGGCTGCAGCTGTGAATAATATTGAAGCCATTATCGCCTTGTTAAAGAACGGAGCCAATAAAGACATGCAAGACCTTAAGGTAGAGTAATCCAGTGATCCCTTTAGCCACAAATAGGCCTTTTACTTTAACATACATGCTTTTTAAAAATGATTTTACTCACTTGTGACTTACATTTTCTCTTTAGGAGGAGACACCACTCTTCTTGGCTGCAAGAGAGGGCAGTTGTGAGGCAGTGAAGGTGTTGTTGGCCCACTTTGCCAACCGTGAGATTACAGACCACATGGACAGGCTGCCTCGTGACATCGCTCAGGATCGCATGCACCATGACATCGTGCAGCTATTGGATGAGTATAATACGGTGCGCAGCCCACAGAGCCACGTCAGTGCTGGACATCACCTAGCGGGCCACGCTCACTCGCCACTCATGTGTCCACCGGGCAACTTCCTGCCCAGTCTGAAGAACACGCCACAGGGCAAAAAGAACCGCCGACCGGGCACTAAAGGGATAGGCGGACAGCACGGAAGCGGTCTTAAGGATGCTGCAAAGGCACGGAATAAGAAGCTGACACTGGACATGCAGAGTGCGCTCCTGGACAGTTCAGTGACATTGTCGCCCGTAGACTCACTGGACTCGCCACGCGGTGGTGCCAGTAACGCCGGCTATGTCACCAACCCGGCGTCTCCAGCTGCTATGCCCTCTCCAGGGATCTTCCATTCAGTGCCCAGTACCCCAATGGTGCACAGCAGTCTGATAGATGCTGGTGGTCCTTTCACAGTTTCCTTAGCTGGCTTGAATGAGCTAAGTCAAGCCACTCACACCTACACTCTCAACCCTGGCCAGATGAGTCTAGGCATGGGCATGGTGAGCCCAGTGAGCGTGCCATTTGACTGGCACAGTCGTGCACCACAGACCCCGCAGTGCACCCAGCCTTTGGTGAACATGGTACACCCAGTGACACCTGGTGCTTTGCAGCCTGCCGCTGTACTTATGCACCAGCAGCAGGTTTTCCGTAACGCCCAGCAGCCCATGTTGCAGCCTACACCAGTCTCAAGTACACCCACCATCAGCCCTGTCAAACTGCCTTCCATAGCTGAGCAGCAGCAACAGCAGCAGCTCCACGTGCATGGCCTCACCAACCAGCAGGCCCTGGCAAGCTTGGGTGCCTCAACGCCTCCAACCCCACAGCCTCCTCAGCCCTTCTACCAGCAACCACAGCAGAGTCAGGCACAAACCCAGCAGCCTCAGCAGCAGCCACCCCAAACACCTGCAGTCCCACAGAGCCAGGCTACTCCTCCACTGACCTCCCAGGCTCCTCCAGTGCAGGCCAGTAGCAGCACAACCAGTACAGTATTGGAGGACTACCCAACACCTTCTTCCCAATGTAGCTACACCTCGGCCATTGACGCCACACCCAAGCATTACCTGCACGTTCCAAATGAGCATCCCTACCTAACACCATCCCCTGAGTCTCCAGAGCCATGGTCTAGCCCCTCCCCTCACTGCGTTTCCGATTGGTCTGACTCCACCCCAAGTCCGTCAGTCTCCGCCCCTGCCTCTTCCCACACCCAAATTCCTCATGCTTCCGAAGCCGGCGGAAAGATGCAGGTGTTCGCGTGAGCGTAACTTCCTGGAGAGTATATTTTTTTAAATATGTCAGCCCGTTTTCCAAGATTTTAATTGGATGAGGATTGACTTGGTGTTTGTTGATTGGACGGTTTGCCGGGTGTCGTCAGAGAAAACGAGTAAAGGGAAAATTGTGTTGTCTTAAAAAGAAAAGGCAATTTAATGAAGTAAGACGTTCTGTCAAAGATGGACTTGTGTGTTTATTATTAAAAAGTATATGAAGAAGAAAAACCACGTCTTTCATTTCAAAGACTTGGGGACACTTTTCCTGACACTAACAAACTTTTTAAAGAGTAGATTAAGAGTTGAAGGAAAATCCTTTCTTTCTTTTTTTTTTTTATTTATTGTCTAAAAGCATTCCTTTAAAACTGCCTTGTGGGTGTCCTCTTGCTCTGTCTGTCTCCACGTCCCATATCTGTTACACTCCTTGTTCGCGCGTGTGTGATTGTTACAACAACAGAGACTTGCGATTAATTTTTTTCGTCGTCCTTTTCCCCGCATCTACCGCAGACGTTGTGTATGTGTTTTGAGTTACAGACAGAAAAAGCTGGACACATCACCTCCTCTATGTGGTATTATTTATTTAGGCCAGTGGTACTCCACTAAATTGGCGTCAGATTACCTAGCCATGTTGAAATTCTTTAGCGATATATTTTAATTTGATGAACTGACCTACAGTGAACTGATATATTCCATAGGAGTACTATGTATGTATCTATCTATCTATCTTATCTATCTATCTATCTGGGGCAATAATGTCAAAAGGCATTTCTGAAGCACTTCTAAGGCAGAGCGTGTACGATTTAAATGGATAGCTGCTGTTAGAGAATTTTATCGCTTATAGTAAAATATGCCGGTTCTCAAGTGTTAATTTTGATAGAGCCAAGCCTGGAAAAAAAAAGGGCCCAATTTCTCATCCCCTTCCTTTAGCGTTCATTCCGAGGTCACTTATAAACTCAATGGCTGCCCTTTTAGTCAGTGTGGGTTTTTCTTTTTCTTTGGGCTTGTATAAATTTATTTGATGTTTTTTTTAATGTTTTATATGCTGTCAGTTATAAACTTGGTTACCTTTTGGGACATCACTATGACATGATAAAGCTGTGTTTTATAGGCTGCTGCTGCTGCTTCCTGTCACTTCACAGTGACACGTCTATCACTGCCATCCAGAGCCCCTCATTTCACACAACCTTC
>JAOVVF010000029.1:2373305-2383598 GCA_028565595.1 Duopalatinus emarginatus | reverse complement strand
GATGGGTTCCCTTATGAGTCTGGTTCCTCTCAAGGTTCCTTCCTTTTGTCATCTCAGGGAGTTTTTCCTTGCCACTGTCACCACCACTGAGACTCCGTAGTTGTGATGCGACACTGCGACCTGCTGCACCACCATGTCACCATGTTTCATCCTCTGTAATCCAGGTAAGAAATTCCCAGAAATCAGGTCATCTGGACAAATGTAGCCACTGGTGTGATGAATAAATTAATACAGCTTTAAAACAATAAAAAGAGTGTCTGAACTTAATGCTTCCTCATTGCAGTGTTATATATGATTTAACTTCATCTTTCCATTGCGCTGATTATCATAATATATACTTTCCATTCAATAACAGCCATGGTGTTATATCAGCAGACACCTTTTGTTTGAGATAAAAGTGATTAGTCGTATCGGTGCTTGTCGTGTCAGACATCTGACTCAGGATTATCTGTCACCCTTGAACTGTTTTATCTCCTTACACTACAGATTCCCTCCAATACAATCTTCCTAACCGGAATTTCTATATTCAAGGGTGGTGCATCAGAATGTCAAAGGAAAAATGAATTATTATACTTATTATTATGGCTTTATACAAATATGCTTCATAGCAGAATGGTTTATAGTACAAGGTGACTCAAAAGTCACATGACCACATTCCCATTGGAAAAACTTGGCTTTGATCCGATGTGGCGGCTTTCAAGATTGCGCCCGTGTTCCGGACATGTCCTCAAAGACAGGCCCACTCACTCAATACTTGCTGGGGGATTCAGATACATCATTTCTCTTTCCTTTCTGAAATAAAACATGTCCTGACTTTTGACTCGCCCTGTATAATGGCGTTAATATACCAGACACACAGCCTGTCACTGTAGTACCGCAATACAAAAATCACGATCCGTTAAACAGATTTATGGAATGCCACGATACTGACTGCTCCAGTATGGGAATGTGAAATGTGTCGAAATACCAGTGTTTTTGTGTCAGACTTTTCCCGGCGGGCTGTGAAGGTGTGCCAGAGGCAGGTTTATTACCCTCAGCATGGAGCAAAGTCCTTCAGCAGGCCTCCACACTGCACCAGCTGTTCTGCACTTACTTCACCCTGTCCCTCTCTTCGTCTCCAGGGCATCCACAGCTGGCCTTTCCCCACCTTCTCACCTGGACCATGAATGTTTCAGGCTTTCACCCGGATACCCTTCAGCACTCATCCACATACCCGGCTGGAAACTCTCAGGACCTGACGATGCAGGAGGGACCATCAACCTGTAAGTGCAACATTCATGAGTCTGACTTGGCACTGGAACTGACTGACGTGTTGTATTGTGCCATGTCAGCTCAGAGTTCGGAATTAACCTGTGATTTGTTTCATTCTGATTGAAAAGCAAGAATTCATTAAGAATTCTATGTGTGTGCTTAATATCATTTTTTTTCTCCAATTTTCTCTAATTTACTGACCAGCATGTAAACAAATTTAACATAATACATTTAGTGCTAAAGTGATTTTTAAATCGCCCGTCCAATTAATATTAAAAAAAGAAATTCTAATAATTTTAATTTGCTTAATAATAAACAAATTAAGTGAGCTAATTAATCCTCTTGTTAACTTTATTAATTAGCATAGCGGTGTCTTATTTCAATAACATTTACTGTACGTTCTTTAATTTATGCGAAATGTCATATTAATATTTATGCTATTATAATGAATCATTTTAATAATAATTCTAATAATAATACTCAGCTCCTCTTATTGACAACTAGGGAGTAAATAATACATAGACGCCAAAGTGACTACAATCTCTTGGTTAAAAAATAAACCCAAAAAAATTAAAAGTTCAGAAAATTCTGTAAAAATTAATTTTGGTCTACCACATGGTCA
The DNA here is from genome assembly GCA_028565595.1 of Duopalatinus emarginatus. Classification (NCBI taxonomy): domain Eukaryota; kingdom Metazoa; phylum Chordata; class Actinopteri; order Siluriformes; family Pimelodidae; genus Duopalatinus; species Duopalatinus emarginatus. Next base: position 2,381,725 of record JAOVVF010000029.1, on the reverse strand, counting down.
GTTTGATCAGAACATGACACGCGTGTTAATGACCAGATTATAGGAGACGTCTTCACTAACACTGCTGCACTGTACACAAGAACTGTCTTGTCTTTGCTATATAAAGTCTTTCATTATATTTTATTTAAATATAAATATGAGGCACTGATAAAAAAGTGGAATTTACGATTTTACAGTTGATTTCTTTTTGTTGTGTGCTGTGGTTCGACTTTAAAGGATTTAATTTATGTTTTATTAGTATTTTAATTTATGTTAAGTCAGTATTTTAATATGATACAGTTTAGTACTGCTTTTTAGTTTAGTGCAAAAAGTCTGAGGGAAAAAAAAGGAATAACAATTAGAATAACAAACAAAGAGGACTGACACACCAAGGCCACGCCCCTTTACTAAAACTGACAGAATCAGAGGCCACGCCTCTTTTACTAAAATTGACAGAAACATAGGCCACGCCTCTTTTACTAAAACTGACAGAAACAGAGGCCACGCCTCCTTTACTAAAATTGACAGAAACATAGGCCACGCCTCTTTTACTAAAACTGACAGGAACAGATGCCACGCCTCTTTTACTAAAACTGACAAAAACAGAGGCCACGCCTCCTTAACTAAAACTGACAGAAACAGAAGCCACGCCTCCTTTACTAAAACTGACAGAAACAGAGGCCACGCCTCTTTTACTAAAACTGACAGAAACAGAGGCCACGCCTCCTTTACTAAAACTGACAGAAACAGAAGCCACGCCTCTTTTACTAAATCTGACAGGAACAGAGGAGAGGGCATGCCTACTTTATTGGCACAGAGGCCACGCCTCCTTTACTGCAACTGACAGAATCAAAGGCCCCGCCTTTTAGACTAGATCAGACAGGCATAGAGACCACACCTACTTTACAGTTTCATTTGGAGGGAACCGACACATGTGCACACACTTTTACAGGGACTTCTAACCACACATACTATATTCAGTTGATTGCAGCTGTCAGCCACAGAGGCCACGCCTCCTTCACTGAACTTGATTAGCACAGTTTGCTAATTCTTCCTCATACAGACTGCTCTGAATCTACAGTCTTATCGCAAATATTCAGTATCGTCGTATGTCATTTATACCGTGAACGCATGTCATGTGTTCTGAGTATTAGAATGACGTAAGTCATGCATGTGGTACAGTTGTAACATCAATGGCTCCCATGTATGAGTCCTGGGTTCGATTCCTGGTCTGGGCAGCCAATAAGGGTCCTTGGGCAAGACTCCTAGCACTATGCAGCCTACCGTAATACCAGTAACCTTGTAAGTCGCTCTGGATAAGAGTGCCTGCCAAATGCCATAAATGTAAATGTACAGTGTCTCAGAGCATTAATATGATAAATTTCTTCTTGTCCTGTCTTACAGCTGGGAAGCTGAAGCTGGATCCTGATATTCATGCGGAGCCGGAGGAAGCCTGTCCTGTGTGCGGTGACCGAGTGTCTGGATATCACTATGGGCTGCTGACCTGCGAGAGCTGCAAGGCGAGTCATCCAGTCCTAGTCCCTAATTCATTAGTCATCACTAGGCTGATCACTAAGCACTCTTTACCTTGACAGTAACACTAGTATGTGGGCATCTAGTTAAACAAACTGCCTGCTTTCTGAGGCACCAAAACCGTGCTCAATACAATGACTTTATAAACATCTCACTTTCTCGCTTCAGGGCTTCTTCAAGCGCTCTGTCCAGAATAACAAGCATTACACCTGCACGGACAGGCAGAGCTGCCCCATGGACCCGGCACAGAGGAAGAGATGCCCGTACTGCCGATTTCAGAAGTGCCTGGCTGTGGGCATGAAGAGAGAGGGTAGGCTTCCTGTTCCTGCATCTAAACACACACATACACACATGAACAGTTGAGTGTGTGAATCAGGCTTCCTGTACTCCTCATGCTGTTCACTCTAGAGCCTGGAAAGACCAAGCTGTAAGTCTGACTCCTAGTTTGTGTGGTGCGTCTTACACCATACTGGGTCATCATCAGCACCAACCGAGTACAGTGAAGCTGCTGGAGGTCAGTGGAAGAGAGGTCTCAGACTGACTTTTCAGCCAAATGAAAAGAAGAACAGACGAAGACAAAATGAGCCATCTCTCTGCTTGTAGTTTGGTAGCTCATTTGATGATTAACTGATACTGGTAGGCAGTGTACTCTTTTGCCATGGTACTTTAGTACAGCAGTCTTCAAAGTGCATTATGGTTATTCTGTACCGTGTGTAGTTTGGGCAATGCAATGCACTATGGAATTCCCTGAGTGCACTGGAGTCCTGCTCCCAAAGCTCCAGGCCTCATCCAGCTTCACACTATGATGAAGTACTAAAAACTGGTACATCAGTATAATAACTGCTGCAGGACATGGACTATATGAGCTTGCAGAACAATTCTGTAGGCAACAAACATCCTGCATCAACAGTTCTGCTGTATTCCGAGGTGTAGGATTTCTGGGTTCCACAGCATGTTGCGTGACATCCCATATGTATTGATATTGATGTTGAGATCTGGTGACTTTTGTGACAAACTGAGATAAGTGTTGCTCTAACTACAATTTGGCGTCTCTAGATCTGAGTGTTGGCGCATTGTAGTGTTGGAAGAGGACAAACCAACAACAAATCAAAATGAATGCAGGACACAAACTTGTGCAACTCATCAGAAAGGAGGCGCACATAGTGTTTTACCTGTCAGAGACGTTTGTAGGTGTACCAGGGGTCCCATGGAATGCCAGCTAAACAAACCCCACACCATTATGGAGCCACCACCAGTCTGTACCAGTAGCAGATATTTGAGGTACAGAACTGTTGTGTACAAGAGGTCCAAAAGGAAACTGTTCCTCTGTACAAACTTTCAGACCAGTCGAGACATTTGTGACTAGTGAAAACGCCATTAAACATGCTCAGATACTCATGGATCATAATTGGTATTGTGGTTTTCTTTTCCTTGACTACACGATCGTTCACCCCTCCTTTGTCTGCCGAGGTATTTAGTGCTTTTGCGTGTCATTGCAATCTGTTCCTGAAGAGGTGAAGCAAGACGTGATCGTCAGTAGGCCTTGTTCTATGCCGGCTTGCTGTATCACAGCTCAGAGTTTGCCGGTTGCCTTTGACCTTTATGTCAGATACGGTGATAAGGCTGCTTGTGAGAGTTGAATAATTCTGTGCTCCGTTTACCTCTAAGGCCATAAAACAAGGGCACATTTAGATGGCAGAGATAAAGCAGCCAGGTCCTGCACTGTACAACAAGCTTTTATTCACCAAGAAGATTGTTTCAGTTGTGGTTGACCAACTTAAGCAATAACCAGTGTATACTGGGACACAACCCACAAGACCTTCTGTTGTGGAGATGCTCCGTTCCAGTCATCTAGACATCACAATTCGGTCCTTGTCAAAAAAATCTTTGCACTTGCCCATTTTTCCTGCTTTCAACACATCAACTTCTGTTGACTTATAGTATCTCCAGTTCACCTACTCAACAGTAGTACAAAGAGGACATACAAACTCCACACAGAAGGAACCCAGACTGCTCAGCTGGGGAATCAAACCCAGGCACTTTTAGGTGCGAGGTGACCGAGGTGACCGCACTACCCACTGTACCACCCAGCTTGACTGCCCCATGTGTAAATGAGTGTGTGTGGCATCCTGCAATGGACTATCATATCCAGGGGGTACATTCCCATCTTGTGCCCAGTGTAGGAGAAGGATCAGGCACAACCCTGACTGACCAGGACAGTAGTTACTGAAGTTATGAATGACTAGTTTCTATATTTATTTAAAGGTTTAGTGTACTTTGTCTAGGTCTGAAGTTGGCTGGAGCTTATCTCTTCTTCTTTTCCACATGATGAGACAGTGGGCATGGGGACAGCTATGGAATGGGAAGGGCCTGTCATTACAGTTCAGCTTTTAGTCAACAGAAGCCTGTAAATATGAGAACCTGTTGTTTTAATATGTCCACAGCTGTGCGGGCGGACCGAATGAGGGGTGGACGCAACAAATTCGGACCTCTGTACCGACAGGACAGGCAACTAAAACAGCAAAGAGGAGGATATCCCCAAGCAACCACTGGTCCCTACAGGATCAAACTGGAAGGACCGCAAGCACCTCCACAGCCGCACGAGTTCCACCTCCTGCCTGGTGCTTTCACATCTCCGCTAGGCTCTGACCCCTTTCACCAGTCACACACTCTTCCCCCCAGCATCAGCCAACCAGAGCTCATGCTCCTGGACTGCACTTTAAGCCGAGACGGGGCATTAACTGCTCCATCGCTCCCCTGTGCTGGACTCTACCACCCCGGTTTCCATGGTTTCCATCAGGAGAAAAGAGAGATGCCTTTCAGCTATGGCCCTGCTACACTGTGCACCATTTCCACACCTGTGCTTACTCCCAGCTGGACCCACACCCCAGCGTCCGGTCCGACTTCAGATCCAACACCATCCCCGTCCCTGACCCCAACCCCGACTGCTGATTTCCCTTCATCCAACACAAAATTCCTCAACGAGCTGCTAAAGGGAGAGCCGGAGGAGTCACAGGTTTGTTCACGAGTGGTGGCCAGTCTGCGGAGGGAGCAGGCCAGCCGAGGAAAGCACGACTGCCTTAACACCTTCAGCATCATGTGTAAAATGGCAGACCAGACTCTGTTCGGATTGGTGGAGTGGGCACGCAACTGTGCGCTGTTTAAAGAACTGAAGGTAGTACACTTTATCTACTTATTATTATTATTATTATTATTATTTACAGTACACAGATTATTACATAGTTTTGGGCTTTATTTTCGGCCTTTTGGCTGAGATATTTGTTCTTATCAGTTTAATATCTGATCATTTAATCTGTATTTAGAATTGTTTTAGCTTATAAACACAAACACATTACAGTATATACAGGTGCTGGTCATAAAATTAGAATATTATGAAAAAGTTATTCCATTCAAAAAGTGAAGCTTGTATATTAAACTCACTCATTACACACTTACTGTATATATTTTAAGTGTTTTTTTTTTATTTGATGATTATAACTGACAACTAATAGAAACCCCAAATTCAGAATCTCAGAAAATTAGAATATTGTGGAAAGATTTAATATTGAAGACACCTGGTGCCACACACTAATCAGCTAATCCGCTAGGAATAATCATTAAATTAAAATAAATAAACACCTGAAATACATCAGTCTGTGCGTAATGAATGAGTATAATATACAAGCTTCACTTTTGGATTGGTGGATATGACCACCACCTGCTTAAATTTGTGTAAAACAGCTTTCGGACACATTTCAAAACTAAATCTAATGCAGGCAATTTGGTTATATTTTTATTTCAATTATTGAAATAATCTAAAAATGGGAGAAAATAAGATGTGGTGTCTGGCACTAAGACATTAGCAACAGATCTCTCTGTGGATCTTCTATGTGATTGGACCAGACAGTCTATTCTTCACCCCATGAGAGGAACTCATGACCCTGTTTGTCCTTCCTTGGACCACTTTTGTTAGATATTAATTAACCACTTGGACACAGCCTACACGACCTGCTATTATGGAAATGCTCGGACTAACCATCAGTCAACTAACCATCACAATGCGGCTCATCAAGTGACTCTTAATAGTGCTAAATAGTTCACTTTCACTTTCACTTCTTCTTCTCACTTATTTTTACCTGCTTCCTACACATCAACACTGAGACCTGACAGCTGCCTAATATATAAACCACCCAGTGACTGGTGCAACTGTAACAAAAATATAGATTTATTAATCACTTCACCTGGGTCTCAGTGGTTTTATAGTTTTAATGTTATGGCTGAAGAATGTCCATTTTCAATAAGGGGATTATTTATTGTTTATTTCTGATCGATGGAAGGAGTCTCCAGTGTCAGCACTAAAGCTGTGATGTTTAATTGTCTGACACAGAAAAGTTTTGCAGTTACCAACATGACAAGCTGCATTTTGTATTTCGCAGCTGTGGGCTTGTGTTAAAGAACCAGCCTTTGTGGATAGGGTTCCCCACTGCTCCGGGCATGTGTGCTCACTGCCCCCTAGTGTCTGTCCACTAGTGTGTGTCTATGTGGGTTTTGCTGCATGGATGGATTTAATGCAGAGATCAGATTTCCTCTGTGTGTAAACCCACTGGTCAATGAGTGGTGCTCTCACTTATTAACTTGTGAGGTGGGTGAGGGGAAGCTGCTGACAGAATCCAGAAAAGGTGAAAATAGAAATTAGAAATAGAATAGAATATAAAACATTAGGATAGATTTTAAACTAAGCGTCATGGTGCATGTCTACACACAGGAAATGTACACACACTTACACCCGGTGTGTGATGTTTTGCAGGTGGAGGATCAGATGGTGCTGCTGCAGAGCTGCTGGAGTGAGCTGCTGGTTCTGGATCATCTGTGCCGACAGGTGGCTTATGGGAAGGACGGTAGCATCTACCTGGTCACGGGGCAACAGGTCATTATACAAACTCTTCAGATTCACATGGTTATTAAAATCTCATGTTTTTGCCCTCCAGACATGAAAAAAAGTCCTGTTCAGGTTGTGTTGATTCTGATTTCATTTCACTAGTGCTTTCTTTGGACATCACTGGAAACTCACTGTACTGTAAACTGGTCTTTTTACCTCCTGCTATTATTACTATACATATTTCTTAACCAGAATTATTTAAATTATTTTATCAGAATTTTTAACCTGATATTTTTACTCATTTTTTAAAAACTAATTTAACTCATTTTTAACCTTGTTTTTTATTTCCTTTATTTTTATTTATTTTTGTAACCTGATTTTTTTAACTCCTTGTTTTTTACTGATAGTATTTTTAACCTTTTTCTTCCTTACATTTTACCTGCACTTAATTAACCAGATTTTTTAACATAATTTTGGACAATGTATTATTATTATTATTATTATTATCATTATTATTATTAATTTCCCTAAACCAAACCAAACTTTACCCCATAAAAATGCTTCTATTTTGCATTTTAGACTATTTTAATGCAAAGCTTTTAATCACAAATTATATTATCAGCATAACGACCTGAGTAAAAAAATAGAATGTTAGAAATATTTTCATGAATTAGAGAAATTTAGTATTTGGTAACATTTGAGCCAACACAGATTTCAGATCTTCTTACTGTCGAATCTTCAATCTTAAGATCTTAAATATTCTGTTTATTTTCCATTTTAAAAGAAATACCAAACAAAAAATATTTTTAACAACTTCTCAGACTTTTTGACCTCAATGGATATCCACATATTCCATAATGTCCACTAGAATAAAAACAAAGACTAATTTTACTAATGACCTTGTCATTAATATAAAAACAACCTGCATTTCTTTAATGTCCAGTGTCTGTACTACACATCTCTCTCGTCTTCAACAATAAACCCCACTAAACACTAAACACTAACCCCCCCACCCCCCCTTCCCCGTGTGGTTTTTCTCCTCTCCAGATTGTGGTGGCGACAGTGCTCTCGCAGGCGGGGGTGACGCTGAGCAGTCTGGTGTCCAGAGCGCAGGACTTGGTGTCCAAGCTCAGAGCTCTCCGTCTAGACAGGCAGGAGTTTGTGTGTCTCAAGTACCTTGTGCTCTTTAACCCAGGTAGGTGTGTTATTCTGAAGAGCTTCTATAATACGTTCAACCCGAAGGTGAAGTGGATGACACTGATTATCTCTTTACAGTGGCACCTGTCAGGGGGGTGGGGGGTGTATTACAGAGCAAACAAACAGTTCTCAAATTGGTGTGTTGAAAACAGGAAAAATGGGCGATGATGAGTGATGTCGAGAAGGTCCAAACTGTGATCTTCTGTCAGATCAGGTCCAAAATCAGCAGGTCTTGTGTGGTGTGTCCCAGTATTTAGAGGTTAATATCCACCAAATGTGGCTAAAAAGGACAACCAGTAAACCCACAACAGGGTCACTGGCATCCAAGACTCACTAATGATGTTGGCCCATCTGGTCCAGACCCACAGGAGGACCTGATGTCTTGGTGACACAGAACATCTTTAGAGGTGGAGTTCATGACTCGAGGAGGTTTAGGTGTTAATGTAACGGCTGATCAGTGGATTTTATGTTCACTTAACCCAAGTAGAAATCACTTTTACCATCATATCATCATATCAAATGCCACATCTGGTGTATATAAGACTGTAGACCACATTACTGGAGCTGCATGTACTTGTTTTTGTGACCAAGCTGGTAAACATCAAAATAAAGCATTCTTTTTCTAAATATCTTCTCTAGAAAAAAAGTTCCCAGTACTAAAATCTCTGGTTCCTTCCAGTGGAAAGAGGATTTTTTTTTTTCCCTGTTCAAAATGACGTTAACATACAGATGTGCACGTGTGTTACAGATGTGAAGTTAACATACAGATGTGCACGTGTGTTACAGATGTGAAGTTAACATACAGATGTGCACGTGTGTTACAGATGTGAAG
>JAOVVF010000029.1:2304953-2316129 GCA_028565595.1 Duopalatinus emarginatus | reverse complement strand
TGCACACAGGTATACACACTCACACACAGATACACACTCTTGCACACAGATATACACTCTTACACACAGATACACACTCTTACACACAGCTATACCCACTCTTGCACACAGGTATACACACTCACACACAGATACACACTCTTGCACACAGATATACACTCTTACACACAGATACACACACTCTTACACACAGATATGCACACTCTTACACAGAGATATACACACGAATATACACACTTACACACAAATATACACACACTTACACACAGATGCACACACTAACACACAGATATACACACTCACACACAGATATACACACTCTTGCACACAGATATACACACTCTTGCACACAGATATACACACTCACACACAGATATACACACTCACACACAGATATACACACTCACACACAGATATACACACTCACAAATACACACACTTACACACAGATACACACTCTTACACACAGATACACACTCTTTCACACAGATACACACTCTTTCACACAGATACACACTCTTACACACAGATACACACTCTTACACACAGATACACACTCTTTCACACAGATACACACACTCACACACAGATTCACACTCTCACACACACACACACACACACACACCACTGCCTCCAGTCAAAGTAGTTAAATTTCTCAGGCTGTCATTAAGGGCCTCAGCTTTTGAACATCTGCAACACTGACAATCACACACACACACACACACACACACACACACACACACACACCGTATCCACCCCTGTAATTAAAGTCCATGTATAATATACAGAAAGCGTATGATGCTGTAGTACAGGTCTGGTGGTGATTTATTTGTATACACCTTCATACACATTACACAGTCTTTAATAAAGCCATGCTGAAGCATGTATCAGGATTATATGAGGTCCTGTTTCAATTAACATGCCAGCATTTCTAAAGTGAAAGTGAAGTGATTGACCTACAATTCTTACACACAAAGGAATTTGAGTTCCACATTAAACCCAGCCGTGCAGTGAAACACACATCCAGCAGTTGGGAGGTTAGGTGTCTTGCTGAAGGCCACTTCAGTTGGGTCTTGTAGGTACAGGGGGGTTGAACCAGCAACCTTCCTGTCACAAAGGCTGGTTCTTTAACCTCAATCCACAGCTGCCCTGCATACAGAATAGGGATCAAAAACCAGAACCGGAACTAGATCAAACACAGAGAGACATTCAGGACAGAACTGAGGTTTGATAAAGGAAATACTTTGCATTGAACAAAAGAATAGATGGGTTTAAATAGGCAAACACACAGGGGCAGGGTAGCTCATAACACAATCAGGTAATCATTAGAACATAAAACAGGTAGGAAAAAAAAACACAGCTAATACTCCAGGGGCTGAGAACATGTGGGATACGAAGTATAGGAGGTGTCAATTTTGTCTTGCTTCTAGGAGCTGGGGCTGGACGTCTTAACAATTGACTGGTGTCTCATTCAGCAACTTTATAGGAGATAGTGGCATTATTTTGTCAACAGTGTATCTTGCTGCAAGTCAATTCATTTCTCCCTAACTTACCTTCCTGACACTGAGTGAAAATCCTGTTTAGCTTGTCTGGCTGATATTGGACCTCTCTCTCATTTCAGGGGTCAGGGGTCTTTAGCCAGGAGGGTTGTTTATGCAGGCATGCAGATTATGTGCTCTTGAGTTTGCAGCAGTTGTAAGGTGCCTTTCACTTGGACATAACTTGCATGTACATTCACATATGTCATTTGGCAGATGTTTTGGTCCAGAGCACCTTACATTTACCTCACCACGCTCAACCTGTGGCTTGGAGGTGGTGGGATTTGAACTCATGACCTTCTGATCAAAATTCCAGCATCTTAACCAGTGTGCTACCACAACCCCAATGAACTTCATGGTGATGTTTTTGTATTTGTGTGAAACCGTTCTCATACTAGGCTACTTTAGCCAAACTCTGTTTATGCTGTGCTCATCACATTCACAGTCACATGACAAGCTGTGCAGTCAGCTGTGGCAGTGCGTTGTACAGGAAATGTACACCCTAATAATGAGTTCTATCTAGATCTGTTATTGGTACCGCTTGTCGGGGGTGTATGGGGGGGGGGGCATTCAGCTATTTTATTTAAGCCTTTGTTACACAACTTGACTTTTGAGGTGTTAATAGATTATAAGGTCTGGGTATTTCACACTCCTCCACTGAGGTTCACTGATTTTTATAACAAATGGCAAAATGTCCATCACACACTAAATGACTAGGGATCACACACATCTAAAAGTATTTCACCTGAGTTTGGAGTTTTACCATAACATTTTCTAAAGGGTCTAAAGTTACCTAGGAGACACAGACTAAACATAAGTTTACATCAATTTGCTGCGGTTATTGTTTGCGCCACCATTTGCCTCTACCCAAAATTAAAGAAAGGTGAAAAACGCCTTTGGGTGAGGTCGAGGGTGGGAAGTCAGCATGGTCTTTAAATTCCAAATGTGTTTGATAACATTGAGATCTGGTGTCTTAACTGGTGGATGAGATAATCTGGTGTCTCTAGACGTGTGTGGTGGTCCATCGTCCTGTTAGAAGAGGACAAACCCGTCAGAATGAATACAGGACATAAACAGGTGGAACTCATCACACATAGTGTTCACCTGTCAGAGACATTCGTAGATGTACCAGGGGTCACATGTAATGCCAGCTAAACAAACCCTATACTAGTACAGAGCCACCACCAGACTGTGTATTTTGCATAGACTCGTCTGTACCAGTTTTTCTGGGACTTTGCTGTGCAAACATTACAGGAAAAAAATCAACAACAAAGAAAGAGCAACAATTTTAGAGATTTTTACAATTATTTGCATATTAGCAGCTATGCACACACACACACACACACACACACACACACACTGTTCTGTGACAATAACAGGTCAGACAGGCCTTTACATGGTTGTGCAAGAACAGGAATGTCAGTAATGCCTGGAAGGGTCTTGAATTTCACTTCTGAAGCTCAGGTGGCCCTGATGAGAGCTTTATCACTCTCACTGTTTATCTGTGCATCTGACACAGGTTTATCCATCACATGCACCGCTACCCATATGTACACAAAACTGCAGTAGGTCTGGGGTGTGTGACAGATGAGACAATGTGACAAATTATTTCATGTCATAAGGACAAAAAACACTAAATCTGTTTCTTAATCCTGTTACATGAGAAGATCTCAGCCTGAGTCAGCTGAGGTGTACTGACATATTAAAGCCCTCGGAAACATTAAGGACTTAAAAAACTGATAAATAAACTGAAATAAATAACTTTTAACATTTTATTTAGGACAAGAAATACTACAAAAGTCATAGGAAAATCTCATTTATTCATTTTCATTGAAAATTCCAGAAAACTATGGAGAATATGCATCATATGTTGGAATGTCAGCTTTAATCACTAACACATTAGCTAGCTGCTAATCTAGTTCAGATTTGTTGCATGGTTTAAAAGAAGTTTTCCTTTGGACAGAAACAAGTTTTTAAAAACAATTTGTTTCGTCACAGAAGAGCTTCAACTTTATTTATAACTCCAAAAACTAAATATACAGCGGTATTGAGAAAAGGCTGTGACTTATACATGAAAATTTAGCAATATGTTAAGAAGCCTAGAAGAGGAAAGTGTGTGTGTGCAAAACAAAAGTTATTACTACATGTGCCACATCATGTACCACTTACACTGCAGTAAATATTCACACACACACACACACACACACACACACACACACACACACCCATTGGGCGTGCCGCATTTTTGTTAAACAGCTACCTCCCTTTATTAAAAACCACAAACCTGCTTTCACCAGGGTTCAGTTAGTTAATAGTTAATAGTAAAGTACTTTAATCTATTTTACTGACCCGACCTGGGAGTTTTGTTCACATTCTGACTCAATGCTCACACACAGCCACGTAAAACAGACGTGTTTATATGAAGGTTCTGCTGCAGTTAATATGTTTAGAAATGTGAATAATTACAGAAGACCAGTACAGGCTCATGTGCAGATAAACAAACACACAAGTCGATCGTTCTATAATTACACACAGCAGACATGCAGTGGGTTTTTTGTGCATGTCCGCATTCAAACGGCTGCAGAGCTTGAAAAGTGTGAGAATGTGGACGTGTGCCGAGTCAAAATACCTGCTTTCATTGTTAGCTACAAGAGAACGTGACACACCCGCGTGAGGTATCCAAACATCTTAAAGACGGAGAGGGACACAGAGGCGGAGCTGGTTGCACAATTCTCATCCATGTGGTTTCGCTAGATTTATAAAGAATTACAGTGAGACAATCCATAAAAATAACAAAAAAACAAAAATGCCCAAAGTCAAACAGGTGCAGAGAGAGTGGGGGGGGGGGTTTAATACAGATAAGACTGAACAATATTACATTTTGTTGGTCTTCAGTGAATCACTTCATTTCTGCAGTATTCTAAAGATATCTGCTGCATGGAAATGTTTTTAAAACATCTCAGCAACGTTGTGTAAATGTTTGTAAGCGTTACATAAAGACATTCTCATTCCACATAGTTTCTACTACTACAGGCCTGAGAATTATGTGCAGCTGTAGTAGCTCCAGGTTCATTCTGCACAAACATGAACATGTTCAACATTGTTCTCATTTCCCAGGTTTCTACACAACAGCTTTAAGAATTAGGTGCAGCTGGACAAGGCAGTTTTCATCCCGCAGAAACATGACAACATGTCAGGGTCAGAAATACGTTGTGGGAATGTTTCTAAACAGCAACAAAAAGTATTTCAGATTAACTGGAAGAGATTTTAATATTTTATGCAGAACACATTCATTCTTACACAGGTGATCTGATTTGTAGGCAAACTAGAAGACATAAAAGAAATGAAGAGTTCTGCAGGCAGCTGGAAATAATCACTACTGTCAGGCCACAAGGCACGAAACTGCCAGAAGGGACCTACACTTATGTAATCACACACACACACACACACACACATTTACACACACACACACACACACACACACATTTACACACACACACACACACACACACACATTTACACACACACACACACACTCACACACACACACACATTCACATACACACACACACACATACACATCACATATACACATACACACACCACTGTTACCTACTGCTCACTGACCCACTGTGCTCGGGGTTGCTAAGTAACACCAGCTCGTGCTCCAGTTGCTAGCTAACAGATTAGCTTTACGGTATATTTACAGTGTTTTAATATAATTCTGTTAAAAAGTTTAAACAGATGAATGTGTTTATGTATGAAATTTAAATCTCACCCGAAATATTTCTATTTTCACCCCCATGTTTCCTCACCGCCGTCAAACAAGCTGAGGGTCACCCAGGAGCTGAACACTTACAACTTCCGGGTTTTGTTTCCCGCCAAATTAAAAGCCCTATACAAATCATTCAACTAATAAACTGTCTAAAAACCATTTCTAATATTTTTAAATAATTAACACAGACTAAAAGTATATTCAAATCTTATCTATAGGCATGTTTGTGCTTATTTCCTTATAAACGGAATTTTCAGAAAGAAAATTCCAGACTCTGAATTTGTTTCCCCGCTTGTTCTACTTAAGCCCCGCCTCATGTCCTGGGATTGGCTAAAATGTACTCTGTACCAGGAATTTATCCAATCGAAACACAGCTCCTGAGAGCGAGTGTGAAGTACGGACCAATCAGAGGGCCAAACACGATTAGGCAAAATAAAAGTCTCTCTTCCAAAATCATCATGGTGGAATCAGTATGACGTCGAACATTTAGGACAGTGTTGCATTGTTAATTAAGAGACGATGCTCTTGTCTTGCTATGTCTTTTTTATTCAAGAATGCTCCACATAAACAGATTTTAATACATCTCATTATCGACACCACAGTTTTCTGTAAGGAGAAGTTTATATAACATTTATGGAAGGAGTCTCCAGTGTCAGTGCTGACCTATAACAGTCAGAGAAAAAGTTATAACTGAGTGAACACGTGGATTGCAGCTGTGGATTGAGGTTAGGGAACCGGTCATGTGACCACACATCATACGGACAAGACACGACTGAAATGCCCTTGAACAAGGCATCTGACCTTGAAACTGCTCCATGGACACCATAGATATGGGGCTGCCCTGCTGCTCCAGGCAGGTGTGTGTGTGTGTACCAGTGTGTTTCACTGCCAAGACGTGGAGGGTAAATTCGTAGCGCACCGTGGTCAATATCTCACTGATATATACACAGGTCTTGGTATCTGGTGTCTGTAATTCTGTGTCCTGTCTGTAATACAGTCTGCTGCTGTGACAAAACCATCCATCAATCCAAATCAGTGTAGATGAAGAGGAATAAACACACTTTGGGATGTGTCGTTACAGGAAATTAATCATCTGCAGGGTGGTGAGAGTTGGACCACATAACATCACGTCACCACGGTTACAATTATTTTCCTATAACAGCACATCCTCCTGTGTTTTACTCCCAAATAAGATACACTACATGGTCAAAACTATTTGGTCACGTCTGTTAATTCCTGAATTCGGATGTTTCCGTCAGACGCAGTTCCACAGGTGTATAAAAACCAAGCACTGCCACACATTTTGTCTCCATTTAGTGACTTCAAGTGCGGTTCTGCCATAGGATTCCACTTGCGATAAAAACAGTTTGTGACGTTTCATCCATGCTAGATGTTCCATAGTCAATTATAAGCGATAGTATTTGAAAGTGGAAATGTTTAAGAATAACAGTAAAGTCACAGAGCGAGGTCAGCGACCGCCAAGGTGCACAGGGGGGCGTAAAACTCGCCAACGAGCTGCTGATTTCATAGTCACTGGCATTAACATCAGCACAAACACTGCACATCGGGAGCTTCGTTTACATTTACATTTGACAAGTTTTACTGGAATTACAGGCAGGCCAACATAGTGTTAGGATTGGGATTGGTGTAGCCATTATTATAGTCTTATTAGTATAACCTAGACCAGGAATCGAACCCAGGTCTCTCTCATGGGAGAGATGACAAGGTGATGACAAGACAAGTTATAATTGTTCAGCTGTATTTACCAATGTATTTACATTTACATTTGGCAGATGCTCTAATCCAGAGCCGCTCACAACATAACAGGTTGTTAGGAGTTTTGCCCAAGGACCCTTATTGGTGTAGCACAAACTGGGAATCAAACCCAGGTCTCTCCCATGGGAGGCAATGATGTTACCACTGTACCACATTCATGGTGTGGATTTCCCTGGTCTAAGAGGGAGCCTCACATCACCACATCGGATGAAGTGGTGTAAACCACCCACCACCCCTGGGCCTGGACTGGACCGTGGTGCAGAGGAAACGTGTTCTGTGGTGTGATGACTGACGCTTCTGGTTCAGCATGACTGAGCCCTTGTGCACAGAGAAAGGATAAAAAGTAAAGAAATGGAACCTGTGCTGAATGGAGCTTTTTTCCCTTTTTTTTATTGGACAGAAATGATCACAGAATTGTCCCCATATGAGATCAGAGCGGTTAAAACCACAGCCGATTTATTCATCATTCAACCGAACATCAGACCCATCAGACATCTGGAACATCCGAACGTTCAGCTTCCTAAAACATGAGGACATCGCAACAGTAAGGACAGAAAGAGGTGAACAGGAATGACTGGAAAAGACGACGAGGACGAAAAAGGGTTTTTTTTTTTGTTTCCTTTTAATTTTCTATAAAAGAGACGGGTTTATATCATGATTACAACAGCATCATTCACCTCGATAGCTCACTCACATACCAAACCGAGATCGAGGGAAATGATAAACACAAAAAAAGAAAAAAAAAAAGAAAAAAACAAAACAAACAAAAACAAAAAGAAAATAAAAGAGAAAATACCTGAACAAAGCAAACTTTCAGCACATTCTCTGGTGAAACCATATCTATGGCACGTACATGTCTGACTGTTTACTGAGGAAAACACAAACAGAATACACGTTTAAAGGCTCGAAAGGAATGAACTGATTCTTCTTTCACCTTTTACAAACCGAATGAAGGGAAAAAAAGAGATAGAGAGAGAGAGAGAGAATTGTTTATATATATTTATGCAGACTTCATCAAAAGGGGTGGAAAAAACAAAACAAAAAACATAAAAAAAAATAAAACCGCAGCGACAGCAAAGCAACTAGTTGTGGTGAAGTGTTTATGAAAAGCTCCGGGGAGGAGCACAAATGTTCGACCGTGCCACATACTGAAGACCAAACCGACTCTCTCACTCACACACACGCACACACACACACACACACACACACAAATCCGCCTATCCATACACACAGAATACAGGTATGCGGGCTGCTCAAGACACGTCCTCTTAAAACAAGGAGAAAAAGAAGAGAAATCAGGGGAGGATCTCAGGGTGAAGATTAACAAGTCCAGCTAAAACTAGATCTTAAACCTGAATATTTGTAAATGGGTAGAATATAAAATGTTCACCTTTCTTTTTTTTATTTTTATTTATTTATTTTTTGTTGGTTTTCTTTTCCCCCCCCCCCCACTTTTATGCTTTTTACACAGGCTTTTCCACGCTAAATCGCAAAACGTCCCCCTCCCTTCGCACTCCCCCCCTCCTCCCCCGAGAGTGGAATATAATATGCCGACTAGAATGGCTGATACGATACAGGCACTGGAGAAGACACGGTAGGAGAAAACTCGAGAGAACCTGCTTTAAAGTGTGCCCCCGTCCGTCCCCCTCCCCTCCTCGAAAACCACCCCTCCCCTCCCCCCCCTTCCTGCCCACCCTTAAATCCGACTCGAATAACATAATTAGAAATCACATCCACTATAATTGAACAAGAACAATGATATAAAATCAGAACGGTTGCATTTTTTTGTACTGTTTTGTCTTTTTTTTCGAAATCTCTCGTAACCCGGTCACGTCTGTGGAACGGCGTTCCGTCTCGTCCGGGTTTCCTGCCGTGAAACGATCGAGCGTGAGGAGCAAAACGACGAAAGGAAATGACGAAGAGAGCGATAGAGAGAAGTGGACAGAAAGAAAGAAAGAGAGAGACATGCAAGAAACATCCGAGCGCTCCCCTCGAGATACGACTTCAGGAGGCGTCTCGGACGATTCGGAGTCGGCCGGTTCGCTCGCACCCCCCAGCCCCCCCCCTCCCCAATCCAGCTCACTGCCATTTCTAAGCCAACGTGACCCACTTTCAGACGGTCTTCTCACTATAATGTATTATACACAAAGTAATGTAGCACTGAACGCTTTCCAAAAAAATTAATCTCAAACTCAAACAGGTAAACAGCTCCTCTGACCATATGGATTAAAAGTATAACTTAACCTTTTGTTTTCATCTTCAATTGTCGGAATAATGCATATATTAGGTTTATTCTACTAACAAGGCTACCTAAACGTTCACGTCTGGTGTGGAGGACGAGAAAATAGATTTATATATTAAAAAGAAGAGACATGTTAAATGAAGAAGAAGAAAAAAAAATAATCTCGGGTACTAGGACTCTGTTTGGCATAGACATCAGAAGAAAGAGTTAAGTGTTGGTAAAGAAGGTTAAAAAAAAAAAAAAAACAAAAAAAACAGTAATTTTTAAGAAAATAAGAAATTTTTACAGTAGATTCTACATAATGCAAAACCGAAAGAAAAGAAAGTGATAACACTTGTGTGTGTTTCTTTTGTGTTGTGTTGTTATATTTCTATATATTTATCTGACGTTGTCATTGTTGTTGTTGTTGTTCATACCCCTGGTCGGTGAATGTCGTGTACGGTGACGTGTACCTCCTCCTCACCTGAGAGATTCACCTTATGATCATAAGTTGTTAGCAGTAAATTGCTTGCTTGTGTAAAAAAAATAAAAAAACAAAACAAAAGAAAGGGATTGGGAGGGGGAGGGGGAGAAAAAGTGAAAGGAGGAAAAAAAACCAAACAAACAAAAAAAAACAACAACCCCGAAGCGATACCCCTCATACATCATGTGGCAGTTGATGACCAGCCTACTACGGGTAAATCAGTACGTTTAAAACTGCTGTCACTTAGATATAATTCCACTGATATCAAGGTCCAAAAGCGTTGCTCCCATTCGAGCCCCACGGAAACGTCCACATGTCCTCCCCTGTCCCGTCCCGTCCTTCCTGCTACTTATATGGGTTTAAATCCAGGAATAATGCCAGAGAGGCAACAATGTCCCAGCTCGAGGGTCCCTCGAGGTTTTTTATCCCCCCCCCCCGCTAAGGCTACAGGGGCGTCCCGTCAAGGCCTCGGCTCGCCCGGTGCCGTCTCTGCCTCCGCGATGCCTGTCTCATGCTCTCCGTTGGGGTCTTTTAATATTTCGTTTCATTCCCTTACTGCTTCATCAGTCCGTTTTTTTCTCTATGCAGAGGAAATCCGTTAGCGCTTTTGTTTTGTTTTTGTTTTTGTCTGCGGTCTCTCGTGACTCCTCGTGCGATTCAAAACAAGTTCTCCTCGAAGATGGCCATCAGATCACTTTGGAAATTCATGTCAATAGTAGCTTCCATCTGTAAGAGAATGAGGGACAGATGTTGTGGTAATCGTGGTTCTTTATAGTCCTCATGTAGTCGTTAAGACACACCGTCCATATTCAGTATCATGATTCGTCTACCTGACTGTTATTTCATTACTTAGGAGCTTAAAACAGTTTTATTCTATTATTAAGGCAACGTAAAATTAACATCATAACAACAGAGCTGTAACTCGGAGGTGAGACATAATTAAACTCACCGCCTCTCTCCTCCTCCTCTCCTGCTCGCGGCGGCGTGCCATCTCTCTCTGCTGGTCGAGGGCGCTCTGGCTGGAGGCTGGAGACTGAGGGGGGGCCTGCGGCGGCTGCGCGGCGGACGGCGTCTGGGGCTGTTGGTTGGGAGTTTGGGACGGGGCCTGGTGCTGCTGCTGCTGTGGCGGAGGAGCCTGGGCCTGCTGGTGCTCCGAGCGTCTCCGCTGCTCCTCGTGGGGCCGCCGAGGCACCTCCATCGAATCTTCATCATCGCGACCCCTTTTAGATAGAGACAGTGGAGAAAGAGAGAGAAAGTGAAGAGAGAGAGAGACATGCACACGTCATCCTTCTGATGAGCTACACCTGCTACAGATGAGGCACCAGGAGATACCAGCAACCCTGAGTCCTGATTCCTCTTGCTCCCCAAACCCTGTGTACACT
>JAOVVF010000029.1:2288892-2304853 GCA_028565595.1 Duopalatinus emarginatus | reverse complement strand
TTTATAATCACACTGTCTGTGTCACCCAGATGAGGATAGGTTCCCTTATGAGTCTGGTTCCTCTCAAGGTTTCTTCCCTTTTGTCATCTCAGGGAGTTTTTCCTTCTCACTGTCGCCACCGGCTTCTCATTAGGGATAAAAGTTCTAATAATTCTATAAATGTATAACTCTTTTCAGAATTTTCTGTAAAGCTGCTTTGAGACAATGTTCACTGTTAAAAGCGCTATATAAATAAAATTGAATTTTTTCCTCTTTCTGATTATCATAACTTATATTTAACTGTGCTTTGACAATACAAATGTACATTTGTCATGTCAATAAAGCAAATTTAAAATTGAATCTAAGAGAGACAAAGTGAAGAGAGACAATCCAAGTTGAAAAAAAAAAACACCCTGATGCTGAAACTTGGTGGCGGTTAGAGAGAATCACAAGGTGACGTCGGTAATTAATCCTGGACAGGAAGCGAGTCCGACACCCTACAGTGGTATTACACAGAGGTGGAGCATTCCGGATTCATGGTGGGATAGGAGACCCGTGTCATGGATACTCGGTGTAACCACAGGAGGAAATGATACATTATGAGGAGGCTGCTGGTAAACTTCGACGCATGAACTCCCAAGTCTCGGTCGTGTAAGCCAATAGGAAACAGGAAGGCAGGACTGTGGTGTGCTTTTTTTTTTCTCTCAAGGAGCTGCTAATTATCAACTAGGATTAAAACAGATATTTCCTCTAAAATGTTTTACTTTTGTTTGGTGACCGTCACAGCTGTCTAGTCCACCGACCTGCCCTGAGGATTATGTGGTCGAATTCTTTTTTTCCTGTCTGCATGAAACGATTGTGTTGGAACATTCTTCAAAGAGAGAGCAGAAGGGGGAAAAAAAAAAAAAACACGATGTGATGCTGCGCACCACTAACACAACAAGACCTCCTGCGTTTAGACCCAGAAATGAAGACGACAGATAGGTAAGATCAACACAAACGCATCCGTTCACTAATACAACCCGACACCATGTGACCCGCCGTGAGCTGAGGGTTGGTCTTACCTCTGCTTCTCCTGCTCTCTGCGCAGCCGGTCCTTCTCCGCCTGCTCCGCCTGAGCCTTCAGAGCCTTCTCCCTCTCCTCCTTCTCCCGCGCCGCGCGCCGGAACTGCTCGAAGCTGTCGCTGCTCGATTTGAGCGCGGAGGACGGTGTGGACGTGGACCTCTGCGCCAGGCTGGCCCACGAGCCCATGTTCTTCAGCTTGACGTCCTGAAGGAAGAAGAGGAGGAACCATTAACCTGAGCGTGTGGTAAAAAAAACTCCGCCTTCTGCTTCTCGTTCGCGTCATCGTTTATTTATTTAGAAATAGTTAAAGTTGTCCCTTTCACCCACCTGTACCTTTTTAGGAGCCACGGGAGTCTTGGGCTCCTGTTTGAACTTGTCCTTGTCCGGCATGGTCGGGGGTGGGCCGCTCTGGTCTGACGAGCGGATTACAGGGCGAGAAGTGTCCAGGGGTTTCATGTCTGGCCCTGAGACGTGAAGACAGACAGGGTGTTTACAAATCGCACCTCATACATGGTCCTGTACAAGTGACCACGCGACAGAAATAACAGTCATGTACACTGTTTGAAAGGAGAAGAACCCTGAGGAACATCTTCAGGTGCTTGGAGGAACCTTTTCAGTTCTACCCTAGATAAAGATCATGGGTTTCTAATGGGTTAGATTCTGATGGGTTTTTTGAGGATCCTGAAAGTTCTTCCAGTACCCTCTGAGAGCACTGAGAAACATCTCAGACCTTTTAGTAACCCATGAGGTTCTTCACGGAACTAGTCATTTTTACAGGGTCCGTCATCATCGCCCAGCATGACCAGGGAACTACCACAAACACTTCTGGACATGTACTCAGAACTCCAACCCTGAGACGTACCACAGCACGGGCACTGATAAACACTGGAGCCTCGACACTGGAATGAAATCCTACATAAAGACAAACGTTTGAACAGTGAAATCCTTACACCCACCCGCCCCCACCCCGCCGGACTCACTCTGCTGGCCGTGACCCGTGATGTGCGTCTTGCTCTCGGGCTGCTTGTGTGGATCCTGTCGTATGGGTGGGCTGAAGGACTCGCTCCTGATCACGGGCGAAGGCGGCTGCTTCTCCTCCTTCAGCGGCCCCAGAGCAGGCGGGCCTCGCGGCGGCGGCTCCTGCGGGAGGGACGACGGCACAAGTTAACTCAACGCGAAACGTAGTAGCGGGGGGGTGTGGGGGTGGTGGAGCATGACGGTGTGGACAGATCGACACTCACTTTTTTGGGCTGGAGGTTTTGTGGAGGAGACGGATGGACAACAGGAGGATACTGGGGTATCGGAGGGGAATGCATCATAAGAGGAGAGGGGTTCTCCCTCAGGTGCCCTGTTTGGAAAAGAAGACGTAAACATTCATGATGAAATACACACACGTGTGTGTGTGTGTGTGTAGCAACAGTGCACTTAGCATGAGCACAGATCAGTTTTACTGTGTAGCCTCTTTACTCCCTTAAAAGTATTACACATTGGACACAATAATAACAATAATAATAATAATAATAATACAGATCCTGTGCTGTTGGTTCTGACCTGCGCTATAGGGATCAGGCTTATGTTGACGTGGAGACGGATGCTGCTGCTGAATGATCTGTTGCTGCAGTTTACTGGAAGCCAGGGCCACCTTGTGCTGCGTCGGCTGCGACGGCGCGGCCTGCACGGGGCCTTGCGAGAAAGCCAGCTGCTGCTGCGGCTGCTGCTGGGCCTGCGGTTGCTGCATGTGCCTGGGCACGTGCTGGGGCATCTGCGGAGAGGGCTGGTGTGCCGGAGCAGCCTGGGGTTGAGTCTGGACAGGCAGCTGGGTCTGCACGGGCAGCTGCGACTGCACATGGACCGTCTGCAGCAGGGAAGGCTGGCTCTGCGGCTGCGACTGACGGGCCGCGAGGGACTGCATGAACGGGACCTGCGGCGGCGGCTGCTGAGGCGGCTGCTGCTGCCGACCCGCCTGCAGGTGCGGCGGGAAGAGGACCTGGTTGAGGACCGGGTTGAGGGCCATGGGGGGCACGGTTTCCTCGTCATCCTCTAGGAGCAACTGAGGAGGCTGAGAGGAGAGCAAGCTCTGCGGGGTGAGCGTAGGAGGAGACGGCGGCCTTTGGCGGATGGGCTGATGGGGGTGCAGTAGGTGGGGAGGGATGTGGGGCTGCTGGGGCTGGTGCTGGAGGGGCTGCTGGGGAGCCGTGGGCTGTGGAGGTTTGGCAGGGAGTGGCGCCGCCCTGTTGCTGGGACGTGAAGGCTGCTGAGGCATGGCGTTGTGCAGTGCTGCAGAGAAAACCAGAGGAAAACCAATGAAAACGGCAAACGTATGCAGCAGAGCTACACCGTTCTAACAGACCTGGACTGGTCCTATTTTTTTTATTTTATCAAAAACAGACTGATGTAGCACTTAAAAAGCTGTAAGGAGTCAATTTCGAGTCCATAATGTCATCACAGCACCGTACATCCAGCTGGAATTACACCATAAATTAGGTGACTATCAACAACCCGCGTTTACACACGTCAGATTTGGGGACATTAAATAATTATAAAAAGAAAAACGCCTCGATATTGTGTTCAAGTTCCCCTGCGTTAGTGTTTCACCAGAACGTACCTGGGGACTGGAGGATGGGGTGCTGGTTTAAGAACGAGTGCGTGTCAGGTGACCCGGGGCCACTTGCGGTGTGAGCGTTGAGGTGAGGCGGGGCAGGAGAGGACGAGTCATTAGCGTGGTGGGGTATGTGGATGAGGGGCTGCCCGAAGTGGGGCAAATTCTCGAACGTGTTCTCGAGCAGCTGAGACGACTCCAGGGCGGTGACCGGAGGAGCCATGTAGGCTGCAGGAGACGGATGTTGCGGCTGCTGCTGCGGTTGTTGTTGCTGCTGCTGCTGCTGTTGTTGATGTTTTAGCTCAGCAATGGGCTGTAAAACTGGAGCCTGGGGCTGGAGGGGCATCTGGGGCTGGACTATACCTGGAGCTATGACCGGGTGGTGGCCTTTCTTCCCCTCTTTAGCCGAGTAGCCTCTCTTTTTCAATTTAGAGGTCATTCCTGAGAAAACATTAACAAACAGCCGGTTGGGATCCGAACGTAGCAGCGGGAAGATGACGGAGACGGATGACGAGGAAGAAAGCGGAGCGTCTTTACCTAACTCGGAGTCTTCGCTGTCGGACGAGCTCGACTCGCTGCTGCTGCCCGAGTCAGAGGACGAACCTTTCGGCTTAGCGCTCATGGTCTCCATGGTCTTTTCTGAAAACGTAAACAAACGTCATCAAGCACCAGTCAGTCTCAAAACGCTCCGAATTAAAACGACTGGGTACGATTACTAACCACATTTAGAGAAATTTGAAGACTTTAAATAAACAAAAAGGAGGATTTTCCTTTTATATGATAAAAATGCACTGTGTGACTCTGATGAACAGTTGAGTTTGAGTAAACACGAGCATGAGGCACATTAGCAAAGAAAAAAAATTAAGCACATGCCACCAACCAGATGGCTAAATCATCTGAACGAGAAGCTCCAACCTGACTGCAGACAATTCACATCCATATAAAGGGAAGGAATCACCACATGTGTAAAATATTGTGGTTTGCTTTATTGTATGTAAGAATAAAGTCTTCAAGGCTTTAAATGGAGAACATCTAGCAGGCTGTTGATTCATATATCAATACATCACTTGTCCCTTATTTATTGTTTCTTTATTTAATCACAGCCTTGGGCAAGAGGGCAACACTAATTACCACAACCAAAAAACAGACAGAACTAGTGACCCAACGTTTCACGTCCCCCCCCCCCACCCCCGTAATCACTGCAGTCTTGCGGATCCTTCATATAACCAGCTTAAAGCCCTTTGACTGGAATAATTTCGTAATAGAAAGAGACGAACCAGGCGGTTTCTTCTTCTTGCGCAGACAGGATGAGACGTATCTCTCCAGCTCCCGCAGCGTCGAAGGTTTTAGCGTCTCGAAGTCGATCTCGATCTCGTCCGGGTTGGAGTTTTTGAGCGAAGGCTCTCGGGACTGAATGATGTGGACCACGCGTCCCAGCTTGTCCCCAGGCAGCTTGTTGATGTCCAGGCTCAGCTGCCTCTTCTCCTCGTAGGACATGGGCTTACATTTCTCGGTAGGCACCAAGCCCGCGGATCCCGGTCCCCCTGCTAGAGCCAGCTCTTCCACGGGGTCGAGGCCAGGCACTGGCTGCAGAGCGGGCGGAGCCGTGCCTGGGGGAGGAATGGAGCGGTTGTTCTTTATGCCCTCCTTCTTACTGCAGGAGAGAGAGAAAAAAAAAAAACACGAGACATGTTTAAAACGACCCTCTGGGGGGAAAGAATTCCAGAAAACGCTCTGAATTTTTCTCGCGTCTACACGTTAATCCCGCCTCACACCTCCACTATCTAGACCCCCGAAGCAGCACCTGAAACATTGGTTATACTGGTCATACTGTATACTGAGGCACACCTCGGCTTCTTGGTCTTCTTGGGCAGAGGATCTTTGTTGTTCTTGTTTTTGCTCTTCTGTGTTGTGAGGGTGGAAGGAGGCTCGAGGATCTCGTCCAGTCCAGGGATGGCTTTCTTTTTGTGCTTCTCCTTTTTCTTTTCCTTCTTGTCCTTCTCTTTCTTCTTTGGTTTGCTGGTCTGGGGCTGAGACAGGGCCGCCAGCTGCTCGTGGACCGCCTTGAGCTGCACCGCCAAAACAGGAAGCAAAACAAGGTGACATTATTCTACTTCTACTACGACCGGTAAACAACTGGTTATGTAATCATGTTTTTTTTGAAGCGCTGTGATAGTGTGAAAGTGTGAAAGTGTGAAGAGGCAAAAGAAAACAAAAAAAACAATCTGATTTATTTACACCATATTAAAATGCGTGTTTATCTCCTATGAACTCTATGTATGTATGTATGTACTATGTATGTGCGTATGAATTCTCACACTGAGGCTCAAGCAGCTCCTATTAAACGTGGGAAACAGGAAACATTAATATCACACAGTTAGGGTGGTAATCATACTGCAGAACGAGAGCTTCTACATATCTACAAATCACATTCATGTTACTGTGCAGATATAAAGACAGACATCAACAGACGTCTCTGACTGGTGAACACTGTGCGTGTGTCTCCTTTCTGCTGAGATCATGTCTCTGTATTCATTCTGACTGGTTTGTCCTCTTCTAACAGGACAACGGACCACCACGCACGTCTAGAGACACCAGGCGATGGTCAGAGGAACACTCATCTGAGTTTGGGGATTAGTCAGTCACACCTAAATGACCTGACCTCGGTGTGATCGAACACGTCTGGGACGTCATGTGACGTTCGACAGGAAGTCTGGTGTTCACTGGCTGTGAACATGTCGGTAAGCTCATGGAGGACCTGCACTGTATCAGACTGGTGTAACAGTTTACACCAGTACACTTAACTGTCTGACTTTTTCTGTAATAAAAAAAAAATCTATTAATGAACGAATAACTCAAAATATATGCTTACAAAAGTGAACACAGACTTCAGTCTACCACAGCGTATTAAACCTTTAACTGAAAATAAAACACAAACTTTAAAGTCATATTGCATCACTGTTTATATTCTGTATCATTTTGTCTGAATCGACTCCGCTAGCAATGGAGCTGCTAACTAGCTTGCTGTACGGTGGCCTAGACAGCCCTCTTCTACGGCGGCCCAGTGGACACGTAATGTGATATGCAGTTCGCTCAGGAGTAAGAGCAGCAAAAAATAAAACGTACACATTTTAAAATAGTTTTGGGGCGTTTTGAATCGATTCAGATCGCGATTCTTTAAAGAATCATTTTTTTCAGCACCTCTACAGTGTATATTGATGTACATGAAGAACTGGTCAGATGACGTTGATTATTCTTATATTCTTATTCTTTATATTCTTATATCACAACGTTAGCGTTTCTATGGTAACGTCTTACACAGGGACTACTGGAGGATAAAAAGTACAACTTTATCGAAAACTAAATCCTGTCAGTTTCAGTCACTGATTAGATTTCGATTACGTGTTATTCCTAAACGTTTTTCCATACCTGCTCCTTAAGCTCGGCCAGCCTCTGAGCCCTCTCCTCCTCGGAATCGTCGGTGGAGGATTCCGACTCGGACGAGGAGTCGCTGGAGCTGTCTGAGGACGAGGCGGGAGCGATGGGTGGCTGGGGCTTCACGGGTGCCACAGGGTGTGGCACGGGGACAGGCGCAGGGGTAAAGACCTCCTCGGGCTCGTCTGGCATCTTGGCGAAGCGCATCTCAAACACGTCCTGCGGAAAGACAGAGTTTTTACAGAGCTGAAATAAAACGTACGCCGTTTGTCTGCCTCGGCGCGTCCACCTACCTGCAGCTTGCGGGCCATCACGACAACCTCGTGGTCTGGAGGGTTGTACTTGTAGCAGTTGGAGAACATTAACCGAACGTCTGCGGCAAACTCCTGTGCGTCTCTGTACTGTCTGTTGTCCAACTTGTCCTAAAAACAACGCGATAAAATAAAGTTAAATAAAAACAAAACGAAACAATACGATCGTTAATACCTAAAACCACTACAGGAAAACCTGTGTGCTTAAATGCTACTGATTCTACATAGTGTAACCGCTGACATGTGACATGAACAACACTGATCATCTCTTTACAGGTGGGTGGGATACATCAGGCAGCAAGTGAACACTTACTTCTCAAAGTTTATGTGCTGAAAGCAGGAAAAATGGGACAGCGTAAAAAAAAAAATCTGAGTGACTTAAGACAAGGACCAGACTGTGATGTCTAGCATCTCCAGAAACAGTAGGTCTTGTGGGGTGTGTCCCTGGTGTACAGCAGTTAGTACCTACCAAAAGTGGTCCAAGGAAGGACAAGCGGTGAATCGGTGACAGGGTCATGGACACCCAAAGAACGGCCAGTCGGAAGACGACCTTGAGAAGTCTGGTGGAGTGGATGTGTGGGAGCAGCTGCTTGGTGTTAATGTTATGGCTGATTGGTGTTAACACACTAAAGATTAAGATTTTCTAAAATAAGCATCTTTGGTTCTGTCAGGGAGTTAATAAAAATAAATGACTCCAATATATATACAATTGTCGAGAAGTGATAAAAACAAGGTACAAAGCAGGAAAAGTGAAGCCGTGTCGAAGTTCGTGTCAAAGTTCCGCTTGACCCTCACCTTGATGGTGGTGAGGTCCATGGGGTGTTTGATGATGTCGTGGTAGTCATGCAGTCCCAGGCTCTCTACATCCACGGGTTTGTAGAAAGGCCACGCGTAAGCGGCGTGCTTCTTAACGAACATCTCCTTGACGATGCCGGAGCAGTAGCGCAGCTGCTCCAGGACCTTGGGGCTGTTGGGACCGACGGGTGCAATAAAACCGAGATGATGCTGCGAGTCCGGCGCTTCTTTCTTGGGCTGTTTGGACGGCCGTGCGCTCTCTCGCCGAGGGAGAGTCTTTCCCGACTTGGATTCGGCGGGAGACGACTCGCTCAGCTGGTCGTTGGCGGTGGGGGTCGTCGTGTCTGCTTTTCTCTTCTGGCTTTTTCTTTGCTGTTTTGGGGCAAGAGAGAGAAACAATAAACACCCTGGACACAACTTGTTGATACACCTTCTGACTTTCGTGACCTTTTAACGTTTCGGGACTCACTTTAGGCATGACGCTCTGAAGCATCGGCGCTGGACTCTGTTGCATGGGCGTGGGTGGGAGGGCAGTCTGGGTCGGGGGAGGCACCGAGGTCATGATGGCGCCTTGAGGGTTGCAGTCCGCAGGGCCGAGTGGGAAGGGCGGACCCAGATGGTGAATCGTAGGGGGAACACGAGGGGGTAGAGATTGCTGCAGAGCCACCTGGGGAGGGAGCGCTGGAGGACCCGGTACCGGTACTCTAGTCTGTGGCCCTGGTCCGTGATTCGCAATGCCACGAGTCTGAGGGGTCGCTGACGGGGAATCTAAAACGGGTCCCGGCTTCAAGCTCAACCCTGAAAAACAGAGAGAGAGAATCAAAAATTGAAATAATATCATTGTATAATTAGGTTAAAAAAAAAAAATAATAATAAAAATTAAAATACAAAAAATGACAAAGTCACTAGAAGTCAGTCGGTTTAGAGCGACACGCACCTGGGTCCCTCCTGCCCCGACCACGGCCCTTAGGAGTCATGACTGCGATCTCGGTCTCCTCCTGGGGCATTTCCGAAATCTTCTGGAGGAACAGTTTCTCCAGTGCTTCGGCCATTAAGACGATGTCATCCCCTGCCTGTAGAGGGCGACAGGTACCATTAACAACCCGGCACATGCAGTGGAGCCTCCGCGAGCCTCAGGACAGCCCTGGCCACACTGCTTACCTTATTGTAAATGTAGCAGTTGGTAAACATGGTGTTGAAGTCTTGAATACATTCTTGGGCGTTCCAGTAGAAACTGTTCTCCAGCCGTTTCCTGATCGTTCCCATGTCCATAGGGTTTTTAATTATCTTATAATAGTCCTGAAGGAGAGAGGTAAACAGGAAGTCGGGTCAGTTACCAGAAATCACAAACACGAGCTTGCTTTACATCACACTGAACCACTGGTCATACGGCTGTGTCCCTTTTCGAGTTTCATGTTTAGTGAAGTGACTGAGCGACCACAGGGAAGTCCTTCAGAGAGGAAGCTGACCTCCAGGCAATGAAACACACACATTAGGGAGCAGTGACCACACAGGCCTGGAGCGGTGGGAAACCCCATTCATGGTGGATCAGTTTGGGGGTTAGGTGTGCCTTGATCAAGGCCGTTTCAGACGCATGACATCAGTGTGGAGAATCGACCTGGGGACTCCCCAGTCACGAGGCTGGTTCCTTAACCACAAGCCTATGGACTTATCGTAGGAGTCAGCGGTGTCATAGGTAAAGGTCTCGTTAACCTCGAGACAGATTTAAAAAAATAAGGACATAACAACAAGCGTGTAAGTAATAACAGGAAGTATCCAGTTTCATGGACTTTCCAGATGATTAAATGTAATTATAAAGGATTAAATTGTACGTCTTTTGTTTATAAAGTGAAAAGTGCCAAATGAACACTGGTCATTTGTTGTTGTTGAGGAAGTAACGCGTTAATGTCAGGACCTCACGCCGCATCACACCAACCCTCCAGCTGATCGGTTTCCCATAACCTCATTCCTTACTTATTACCCTTCACATACGATACACTACAATAACACACACTCATGACGATACTGTGGTGAACTTAAACCACATCTAAAGCATGTCGTGTTTATATTATGATGCTCTAATTTGCATTATTCTCTGTAAACTCTGTCCTATGTAAAAATAGCCCTGGTTGTATGAGGCTGTTCACACAGATGCAGAAAACTGTATTCGACGGGGACGTTACCAGGCGGGTTAAAGGTGGTGTTTAAGGTTGGATGGATTCGTTAGCTCTGGATTTCACGACCAGATGATTACCTTTTTGTTCAGTAACGTACTGGACCAACAACAACAAAAACAACCCCACAAATCTACTGTTTATTGACTCCGTCGTCATGTTCGCTAGCACAACAGCTGTGCGGATTATCATCTGCTACACTAAAACCAGGACAGTTATAGACTTCTGTGTTCTTATTAATTAGCGCTGTGACACTTTTTTTTTTTACATTTCTGTTATGTTTCCATGCGACCCAAACACAGGGCAGAGCGCTGGCGCTAACAAGTGCTAGCTCATCAATTTGTCCACCTCTGATATTATACAACTGAGGACAAAATCTGAGACACGGCCCTCTGCATGTTTTTTTTTTTTAATAAATTCTATGCAAACTCCATTTGACTAATAAATGCTCAGCGCCCTCTCTTTGCTCTTGCACGGTCCCCATGGTAACCCCAGCGTGAAGGACAACCAAATTCATCACTGCTGCGTCATTTGCGAAAGAGAAACTGAAATCGTGTGGAACACTTACAGGCAGGTTGAGCTTGACCGCATCTACGGGAGCCTGGAAGGGCCACGCGAACTGGTGCTTCCACAGCGTCTTGAGCACCACCTTGAGCAGATACTGCAGCTGGTTGGTCTGGCGTTTGGGCCGCATCGAAGTGGCGACCTCTGGGGGAGGGGGGTTGAGTAATTGCGAGGGCTGAGACTGGGGCTGGGGCTGCCCCTGACTGCTGCTGCTGCTGCTCCCCGACATCGGTGCGGCGTCCAGACCGTCACCCATACTGGCTGGATGGAGCGTGGGCACCAGGGCGGGTGGAGGATGATGAGGAACGGGAGGCGGGGCCGCGGGACACCACTCGTTCAGCCTCGAGCCGGGCGCGGCCTCTGCAGGGAGAGCGCCGCCGATTCCATTGCACTCCTCGCTGGGATCTCTGCCGGGAGACAAGACGGGGTGGTTAATGAACATCTCCTTTTAACCTCTCATTTACAACATGACTTGTTCAATCACGCTAAGCGAGACTGTAATCACTGAAACCCGCGTCCTCCCCGGCTCCCTCTGCGCCCGGTCCTGACCCAGACGTGTGTGTAATTACTGCTTAGGTTGTCATAACACTCCTACGCACTTCAGGTAGGAAAGAGCCAACGCTTTCGTCTAAAAGGCTGCACAGTCATACCAGCATCACCGTGATACACGTGTGTGTATGTCTGTGTGTGTGTGTGTGTTATTCTAACGCATGCTTTAAGTAGCTCCTCTATTTTTGCTTTAATGACATCAGCGGTCCACTCAAGTTTCGATCTGATGAAGTGAGACGATGATCAATCTGCCTGTGAGAAAGAGGACTGGGTCAAATGACATCAGCTTATTACAGGACCCCGATTGCGTAACAGCGTTACAAACCGAATCGGTCATGTATGACTCGTCTGCTGCGTTTATAAGCAGACAACGCAGATAAGTTTATAGGTCAACGATCGATGGCTGGTTCGCCGCAGCGATACGTTGTTGATCGTTTTATTGTAACTGAACACCTCTGAGGGTGGCGTGTAGGTGGGGGCTTCAGCCCCCAAACCGTGGCATCTGCAGAGCAAGATGCACCTCAGTTGTGTCTTGCATTATGTAGGTCATGAGACCACGGCTGAGTACATGACAGTAGTTCACGATAACCTTGGTGACGCTACAGCGAGACATTTTAAAGATTACAACCTGAATGAAAATAGATCAAAATAATGTATTTATATACGTATATAATGTATAACATCTGAAGTTAGTAGGAATGCATTCTAAAGCCATAAAAAAATAATAATAATATTCAACTGAAAAACCAAAGAAAATGCTCCCTTCAACTCGGAAACTGCATCACACCTCACCAAGTGACGTCACAGTGACATCAGACACGTCAGTGTTTTTTTCTTGTGCTTGAACACATGATTTAAATCTCAGGTCAGACTTCCCACTTCTGAGGTGAGTCAAAAGCAACTCTCTCTCTCACACGCTGAGACATGCCAGGAATACGACATCTAACGATTACACCATCCAGCCGTCAGCCCGTGTGACTTAACCAACCCGTGACTGCCCCTGTAACTGATTACGAAGAAAACATGGCTGCCTCCGAGCAATCGTGTGAAATCGGACACACACCTTTCCTGCTAATGCGCTCGAGCTCCGTTTTACCGTAAACCCACTCTGTCATGTCTGCGCTGCCGAACGCGTCTCTGGAGGGCCGAGATATATAAAACTCGAGAGTCATCCCAATACTGAAGAGCAGCGATGAGTCACGGGAATGGGAATGCCGGGCGGCTTGTCTGGAATCGAAGCACACCATCCGACACCTTGTTATGAAGCGGCGGCTATGGCACTCAGCCAAGCAAACCCCTCAAATGTACACGGATCTGCCATAACATTAACACCACCCGATGCCTGAGTGCCTGCGATCCTGCTACCAGTTCACCTCCTGTCCTTCCCTGGACCACTTTGGGGACACAGCCACACACAACCTTGTCGAAGATCCTAACACTTGCCCATTTTTCCTTCTGACAACACATCAGCTCTAAGAACGGACTGTTTACCTGCTGTCTGACATGCACCACATACACTCCCCCCCCCACCTCCCTGTCCCACTGTAATGTGATAATGTTATTCACTTCACCCGTCAGTGGTTTTGTGCTTACACTGATTGGTTATCATCAAAGTGAGTCGTTCCCGTTTACAGATACAGACTGAGGTGTTTATTATTGCACTCGACTCAACAATCCGATTCAAATCTTCAATTACATGCACGCTGATCACACAAGAGATCCAATCCGATATAACGTTCATGCGTAGAGTAACATTTACTGTACACGTTACCATGACAACGCGCGCCACGCGAGTCCGATCAGAGAAGAGACATTTGACACCCGAGTCATTTGCGTTTGTTCACACACTCGTCTGAACAGCTGGTTGTTGGGCATTACGGCCGTCCCGCCGACTGTCTTCAAATCTTTTAAATATTGGACATAAACTCTCCTCCTCTGCTGACCAGATTTTTTTTCTCTCCCGCCATGTTCTTAATGATTGCAAGCTTCCGCTATGATGCGTGCTGATGAGCAGAATGTAGATAAACGATCAGTTTGGAAATGTAATCAGATACACAGGTGTTTATGTGGATATTGTTCTTCTATTTAACAGATTATTTAAAGGATTTCCACCTCGTTCAATCGGAAAGAAAATATAATCCGACGGAGGTGTACACACAGACCCATCCTATTCCGACTGAGCCATCAGTCGGATTATTAACGGATTATCCGGCTGCATGTAAACAGTCCTAGTCAGACTTAACTTTATGTAACATTATTCAAGTCTTCAGGACAGAGCAGGATGCCGGCTCTCTGTTACATAAGCAGCTAAAAATCAGGTACAAATGGGTGACGGGAACAAATGACATCAGTGCATCACAGGGCGTAAAAAATTCAACGGTTCGCATGAGACGCGTGACGGCTGTTCGAGACGGTTAAAAATAAACCGGAAAACTGCCCTGTGACAGACAGACACTCGTCCGTGTCGGGGTCAGAGCAGTGGAACACCTCGGCATGTGGCGTTACAGGAAAACGATCAGGTTGGCAACAGCGACTTCGTTATACACGGTCGATTATTGTACTCCAACCGACTCCACTGCCTCAGAGACATGTAGGACGTGACCTTTTCCTACCCGACCTGTCGAACTGACCAGCCAGACGTACTGAAACATCAGACCGGGAGGTTGTGTCAGCTTTCGGTCTGAATAACTTGTTATAGCCGTTATAAAGTTCATGCCAACTGTTTTGTGGATGTTTGACTACGGTGAACACAAACAGAAAAGTTGGACGTGTTGCCAGATTGTTGCAGTATAAGTGAATTTACAGTGGATTTGATTGCAGCCTTTTTTTATGTACAACACCTACAACACACACAGCAACGCCGCCCGAGACACCGCCAGCCCAGTCCGATAGTCTAAAACACATCTGAAGATCAGTAACAGTACAGGGTGTGTTCCATGGGACCCCTGGTACATCTACAGACATCTCTGACAGGTGAACACTGTTTGTGTGTGTGTGTGTCTGTGTGTCGGTCTCCTGACACCAGTTCATGTCTTGTATTTATTCTGATGGGTTTGTTGTCTTCTAACAGGAAAATGAACCACCACCACACACATCTACAGACACCAGATTACAGTTAAAGGAACTCATCCGAGTTCAGGGTTTCAAAGTCTCCAGATCTCAGAATTGTGGATTTCTCTGAAGGAAGTACGGTGTTCATTTTCCTAGAGAACATTCCCACAAGCAGGTGGAGTCGATGCCTGGTCATGTTCCTGCAGTCCTACCAAGTATTAGACTGGTAGAGCAGCTTTTCTGGCACTTTAATGCTAATGTATGTTGTCTGTAGACACTAAAGTTAATTCAACCCAAGCTGGAAAAAACATAGAAAGAAAACAAAACAAGAAATAATAATAATAATAAAAATTCAGGCTTCTGTTCAGGTTTGGTGGCCAGCAGAGTTCATTCTGTGACAGGTGACATGATGATGAGTTAATCAGTGTAATTTACGTCACCCATCAGTTACTCGGTGGTGTTTATTTTATGTTCCGTAACTGATCAGCGACGGCTCGCAGACCAGGACCGAGGACTTTTCTATAACTGTTACGGACGTTATAACGGATTCTGAATCGGAGGACAGTCGTTCAGAAGCGCATGTTTAATTTCTCAGATAAAGGAAAATAAACAGTTTGGTCAAACTACTCGATTTACTCTGTCAATAATTCACCAGCTATCAGGCCGCACTGTGGTCCTCAGCCTCCGGCCCAGAGACAATAATTATTAATCAGCAGCTGGTGTAGTAAAACCTGGAAAACAGCAGATCGATAGTCTGGTCCTGACCTCTACACAGGAAATCGAAGATAAATACACAAATCGTTTCCATTTAACACTAAAAGGAGGTGACAGCAGGAACCTTCACACTGGCTGACTTTCTGAGTAACATGTGAAGTGACTCATTGACCACTGCGCTTGCACACAGAAGAATTTGACCTTATTTAACCCACACACACACACACACAAGTGAACACAAATGTTAGGTGTAGTGAACGCGTGTGTCTGGAGCGCTGGGCCACACCATCCACGGAACCCAGGGAGCAGCTGGGAAGGGGGGATGGGGGGTCAGGTGCCTTGCTCAATGGCACTTGCACTTCAGTCTTGTCAGGGTAGGAATTGAAACCAGGGTCCCTCTGATCACAAGCCCACGGCTGCTATGACACACTTACTGTGATTAGTGGATAAAGTGACAGCTCTTCACCTCTATATTTAAACCCTCGGTTACTGTAATAAACCCCGCCCCCTTCCCGCATGCCATCTAATGAAGTATGTTCGGTCACGT
Organism: Duopalatinus emarginatus; assembly: GCA_028565595.1. Taxonomy (NCBI): domain Eukaryota; kingdom Metazoa; phylum Chordata; class Actinopteri; order Siluriformes; family Pimelodidae; genus Duopalatinus; species Duopalatinus emarginatus. The sequence goes on along the minus strand of JAOVVF010000029.1, from coordinate 2,289,069 downwards.
TGACGCGGCCTCCCTGAACCTGGTCCTGTAACTGCTGAAAGTCACAGCAGTGCGGTGGGGGGCGGGGTCCTGTACTGGACTTTGTGATCAACACATCAATACACACACACACACACACATTCTGGATAGGAACCAGGTCACCGCAATCACCGGCTCTTATAAACTACAGCAGGTTTG
>JAOVVF010000029.1:2278287-2288792 GCA_028565595.1 Duopalatinus emarginatus | reverse complement strand
ACACACACACACACACACATTCTGGATAGGAACCAGGTCACCGCAATCACCGGCTCTTATAAACTACAGCAGGTTTGAGAGCAGATGTTGGACAGCTGCTGGTAATAAGTGTGTGTGAACCAGGTAGCTTTTAGACGGACAGTGTGGCCTGTTAACACTGAACCCTCAGGAGACCAGAGCAGACATACTACAGTCTACAGGATGAACAGACCACAAGAAAGATAAGATAAGATGGGGCAGAAAGCGAGAAAGGGGGGGAGAGAGAGACACACAGAGGGAGAGAAAGAAAGGGGGGAGAGACAGGGGGAGAGAGAGAGAAAGGGGGAGGGAGAGGGGGAAGGGCAGGGGACAGGAAGTGAGAGGGAGAAAAAATAGGGAGATAGAGAAAAAGGGAGATAGAAAGAGAAAAAGGGAGAGAGAGGGAGAGAGAAAGAGGGAGATAGAGAGAGAGAGATGGTGAAAGAGAGGGGGAGTAAGAAAAAAAACGAGTAAAGAAAGAAAAGGGCAGGCAGGAAAGAAAAGGCGCCAAAAAAGAAGTAAAGAAAAAAAGAAAGAAGATACAGAAATACAGGAGGAAAAAAAGCAATGAAAGGAAGACATGAAGAAGAACAAACAAGAAGAAAGTGGAGAAAGAAAAGAAGTTGAAATACAGAAGTAAAGAAAGACTACAATACAGAAAGGTGTTTATAATAAAGTGACTTCAGTTAGATGAAGGGTGTTGAAGTGTTGATACAAGTGAAAGCAGCAGGTGAGTAATTAATCAACACACACACTCACTCTCCACCTGGGCCACTGTTGATGTATGAGATGAATGAACGCCGAGCAGCTCGACACCGTCCTCGTCTGTAGTAACATTATTAACACATCAGTGTGAAACAACTGCACCTCATTCCAGTGGGTCCACTATAATACAGAAGACTGCACTTTCTCATGTCAATCACAGCCACACCCCGCGTGTGTGTGTGTGTGTGTGTGTGTGTGTGTGTGTGCGCACGTGTGGAAGACTGAGGACACTGAACTCACCAAGCAAAAGATGAAAGTGAACTATTTGCCACAGAGGAATGTGTCCTCTGCATTTAACCTGTCTCTGCAGTGAAACACACACCAGTGAACACTAGGGGGCAGTGAACACACTTGCCTCGGCGCCCGGGGAGCAGTTGAGGGAGTTGGGTGCCTTGCTCAAGGGCACCTCATTGTGTCTTGCCCTGGGCTGGGATCGAACCCACGGCCTCCCGGTCACAAGACTGGTTCCTTAAACACTAGGCTATGGTGTTTACGACCTGATCAGCCATAACATTAACACCGCCTGCCTGAACAGCTCTGAGGGTTTTAAATCATGGACTCCACAAGACCTCTGAAGGTCACCGCACCACTTCTGACGGGTTCTAACCGCCGTATACCGGGACACGCCCCACAAGACGTGCTGTTCTGGTGATGATCTGATCCACGCGTCTACAAACATCAGCTCGTCCTTGTTCCTCAGTCAAGTCGCTCAGATAGTCACGCCTACGCATTTTTTCTACGCTTCGGTGTGATGATTAACGTGTTATTCACGTCACCTGTCTGTGGTTTTAATGTTCCGGCTGATGAGCGGAGTCACTTTAACATTATCTCCACGTACAGACGTAAACTACACAGTTACTGCTGTAGATCCATAAACCAAAACATAACAGGAATGTCAGGTTATGTAAACATTCCTGTGGCTTAATGACGACTATCTTTGTGCAAAAAAAATAATAAACAGAGCAAAACAAAAGCATACCAACAGCGGACAGCGTCCACAGTGCCTGGAACGAATCGCACTTGTTTGTGGTACGCGGCGTTCCCTACGAGCTGCTAATACTGAGACAGAAATAAACGCTGTGGTACCTGTTACACAACTTACAAACTGTGGAACAGGAAACGAAAGCAAACGAGCGAGCTGGGGTCATGGAAAATGTTGAATGTGGCGTTAAAGTGAAAGCAGATGAAACAGCGGTGTAATGGCCGTGATAAAGCGAGGGGTAGCGTGTGGCGTTCGTGTTGTTAACGTGCCGGGTCCTGGGATACTGAGAGTCGCAGTTACATTTGATGCGGCTTTAGTAAATAAACGTGAACAGACCGTGCAGATTTTTCACAGAACAAGTAGGAGTGGAGCTGATTAACTGGTTTAGCCGGCGCTATAATGCTAGGAACGAGATACGTCAGCGTTCGCAAGACGGGATTCTGTGATCCGCCTGAAACCTTCCCAATGCGCCGCGTTGCAGTATTGACAAGTTTGTTTGGCTGCTGGGAACAGCCGACTGCTCAAACCTGGACAGTCGCAGTCTGGCCTGGACAGGATCAATCAATAGCTGACTCTGCAGAATGACCTGGCAGTGTAAATGCTGCAGTCGATTCTGTGTATTACTGCGATTACTCAGAGCTGTGACGGTTTACACCGAACTTTAGAACTGCTCTCAAATCACCTCATCACCTGACCGAGGCATGGACACAAAGATCTTAACCAGCTGTTCTGGTAGGTACTAACCGCCGTATACATACCGAGGACACGCCCTACAAGACCTGCCGTGTTGGAGATGATCTGACCCAGTCGTCTAGACGTCACACTCGCATCCCTACACTTGCCTATTCGTCCGACATCCAACACGTCAACTTCAAGAACTGACTGTTGACTTGCTGTGTCGTGTGTCCAATAAGATGGTCAAACTTATTCACTTATCAGTGGTGTGATGTGGTCTTAATGTTACGGCTGATCCATGTATAGTCTGGCGCTTGTGGCCAGAATTGTGTGTGTATGTGTGTATATGTATATTTGAACTGCAGCAGCTATATAAACCTAGCAGGCCACTAACGACCGCTGCTACTTCCTTCCAGGCTTTGTTTGTCCTCACATCTCCACACACATTTAACGACGGGTCACAGATGAGCGGCTCAGATGAAACCGCAGGTTTTGCATATCTGAAAGTCAGACCGTAAAAGGGAAGTAACTGCAGGCAGAACTGGAAGCCCGGCGCTTTAATTCGTTGCTTGTTACCCTGGGATTGGACTACGGGATATTTCTGTCTTTCACAACGTTCACCATGTCAGATGAGGCAATCGAAGAGACTTGTCTTCGGTTTCGCGGTGTGGCCCACAACAGCGCTGGCTGCTCGTGACGCAACGGTCATCAGTTTACATCAGTACAGCAGCTTCTGACGCTCATACTGATGTCTGACGCTGGAGATCGGTCGCATCCGTGCAGCCCGATACCTCATTTCTGATCGACACAATCGGCATTATAATTTCGACTCTGTAGCTACAAACCCGGGGCACGTTCGAGGGCAGCCGCGGGCTTGTAGTTAGGGGAATTGAACCTACAGGCTGACGTGACATGACTGAAGTGTCATGGCGCCACGGATGTGATTGTCACCGCTCCAGGCTAGAGCGAGTCGATGTTCAGCTTGCTAATGTAAACCGAGGGCGATGCTGTGAAAAATCTGGCGGGTCTTAACTTGATCATTTCAGAAAGACTGCTACACAAAAAAGCACCTTTTAAAAACATTTAGACTGAAAGAGCCTGAAAAAACAAAACACTGGGGGTTCTTTACCTGCTGTTAGACAGACTCTCACTGTTCATTATTTATGTCGTTACTGAACAAAAACATGGCGTTAAATTCTGAGGATGCGCACAAGCGACTAAAAACTAAATGACGGCCATCTTGCGTACGCCGAACGTTGCGGTCACATGTCAATGCTACATGCTGAAACACTTGTGCATACAGTCAGGACGGCGTAGCGACGTGGCACAAACTAGCACCGTGTCTCAACACACCCCCATGTCCGATGTGGGACTGATTCCGACACCTTTTATATTTACAGGTCTTTCGGAGCTGCGATGCAGCTCATGACAACAATCACAAAAAAAACAAAAGCAGATTTACACCCATCAGTCCTGACTTGAACAGCACAAAACCACTGACAGATGAAGGGAACAACATCGATTGTCTCGTTACAATGGCACTTACAATGACAACTGCGGCCAAACTGCGGCTTGACTTCCGGGTCAGAACATTTCCAAAACGGCCGGTCTTGTGAACTGTTCCCAGTATATACGGTGATCAGTACCTATTAACGTGGTCTTGAGGAAGGACGATCACTGACCCTGTGACGGGGTCATACGGGGACACAAGACTCACTAAGGAGCATAAGGGATGTGGTGAAGACTAGTTTGTCTGGTCCAGCCACACTGCCACACTGCCTTCAGAGGTCCTGTGGAGTAAGTGGCGTTAATGTTACGGCTGGTTTACAGTCATGACAACAATCGCAATGGCTTGTTAGCACGGTCACGATGTTACACGGAAGCTATGACTGGTCCGAGGCTGTCGACCTCCGACACGAAGATCTGAAGAGATCTGAAGCTTCCAAGTGAGCGAGCAAACCCACTCGAGCGCCACCCTCTTGTTTAGCACCAGGCCAGACGTGGGGCAGATCAGATAAATAAAGCAGAGCTACAAGACAGACGGGAGTGTACCACACGGTGAGCTAACGGAGAGTCGAGTTGTTTTGGGGTTTTAAAAAAATAAAATAAATAAATCATCTGCTGTATGTGGTTTCCTTTCTCAGCTTTATAGCGGTACAGACTTTCCCTGATGATCCACCCGAGAACAGCAGGCATGAGATGCGGCCGTGATGCTGATTTACGGCTTTCATTTGATCAATCTGAAGTGACTGCTGTGCTGAGAGCTCAGCGTAAAAATAAATAAATAAATAAAACTGAGCTGCCTTTTCATATCACCTTCTTACAGATTAAAGCCAGATATTTATGTTCTCAAGTCAATGATGGAGGCTCCATAATGTGTGGGGTTTGTATAACTGGTGTTCCACTGGACCCCTGGTACAACTACAGACGTCTCTGACTGGTGAACACTGTGTCTGTGTGTGTGTGTGTCCCCTTACTGACGAGTTCCACCAGGTTCATTCATTCTGACGAGTTTGGTCTCTTCTAACAGTGCAATGCACCGCCACACACATCCAGAGACACCAGATTATGGCTGGGGTTTAGTCATTCACACCCGAGTCACCAGATCTCAACGTTGGTGAACACGTCTGGGACAGAAATCCTGCACCTCGGAATACGACAGAATTGTGAGACAGGACGTCTGGTGTTTATAGTTTATTACCTACAGAATATTTCCACAAGCTTGCAGAAGTCTGTGCCCCAGTGTGGGACCTACTAAGATTTCCTGGCACTTCAGGATATATTGCTATAAAAAATTAATTACTGTTTTATAATAATAATAATAACAATAAAAAAATAATAATTATTAAATATCCTGTCTGTTTCTCGTGTGAGTTTGTAGGACAGTTAGTTTGTGTGAGTCTTGGCCAGCATCGCCTCTGTAGTGTCCAGGACATGGGAGGATTCAGGAAGTTCCACTGAATCTCCTCCGCCTACACCACACGGGACTCGGCTTACAAGACGGAGAACAGTAGTGAGGGCCGACGGCGCTCCGAACAGAAAAGGAATGTCAAGCGACGTGTCGAGGCTCCGACGTGAACAGATCGGCTCCAAACCACCCACTCGGTCTGCACGCTAAAGCTCTTAGCCTTTAGCCTCGGGCTGTCCAGAACACAGTTTCCAGCTCACCTCTCGTTTCTCACGAACCAACACGAACACACACACACACACACACAGCACGATTGTTTGCCTCTGACTAACCGCATTCTTCATGACTCACCTTGTGATGAGAACGGTGGGCGGACCACATGACTGTACATTCCACACCCAGACGAGTGCCGGTGAAAAGAGAGAGAAAGGAGGAAGTGAGCGTTTTGCAGCACGGTTACTGAACAGGAGGGAAAAAAAATTCCCCCGTCGCTGCTAACAGGCCACAAGGGCTCTGCCTGCTAAACCCTCAGGACACGTAACAAACTGGAAGTTCGAGTACAAGCAAAGGAGAGAGTCCTGAATTTACCCGTTACATCACAGAAGTCGGGACCGCAGAGCCGTCTTTTAGGACTGTTCCATATAAAAATCTCAGGATAATTCCGAAAAAAAAACCCAGTCGTATCTGACATGTAAGAACATGTCCCAAAGAGCGTACCTACTAGATCAGCCAGCTCTCTGCGTCGCTAAGGAGAAATAAAGACGTTTTTAAAAAAGTGGGTGAAGGACAATAATGCGGGCGCTCCGCTCCTCAAAGTGACCTAGACGTAAAAATATTTCAGGCGCTCATTAGCATTTGTAGCAGCTTTGCGTCTCACTGAACTCGGGGTCGGCAGGCAGACTGGCTACGTTAGGATAAATACAAAGACAGAATGTCTGATATAAAAATCTCGCTTCACGTGTCAGGACGTGAAATCCCCCCCCTCCCCCCGTGACAGAAAGATCGCCCTGCGTGACGCTTTAGTCTAGATTTATAAAAAAAAAAATATATACCTACCAACAAGACATGATCAAAGTGCCCTTAAGTAAAGCTCCTAAACCCTCCACCCCCCACCCCCGCCAGGCATATGTGTTTCACTGAAGAGACGGGTTAAACCCAGAGGTCAAATTCCTCTGTGTGCACAAGCACAGCGGGTCAATGAGCGGTTTGTTTCACTGGAATTTCTGGAATTTCAGAACGTTAAGGTTTCCATTTCTCTCACTTTCACTTCTTGGTGTAAAGACAGTTAAAGATAATGCGAGTGATTTTTGGAAGTAAGCCGTAGCCACACCTCTCTGAACTGACTCACTCGGGTTTAGATATAAAAATGATATGATATAAAATAAATAAATAAATAACCGTGAGGCTGCACCTTTAACACACAGACGCACTCGTTGGCTTTGGCGAGCTTTTAACAGCTGCGTTTTGATCTTTTTGAGGCAATTTTACCTGCCTGGATTTTCTTAGATAAAGGAATACAAGGAAGTCTGTGTACATCATCACTAGCCGTTCAGACTCTTAAGTTGAAAACGAGCACCAGCTCAGCTACACAGAACATCCAAACCCGAAGGACAAGCGAGCTGAGCTGGTCGATGCTCCGATTCAAGATACGGTGGCTAAGATTCCACTAGACCTCCCCATGTGACTCGATCATTTTGAGTGCCTGCATCTGATTCTCTTACTGATGATGTGTACACACACGTTTCTGATGCACTGTTGCTATAACAACCTGTCAGTGCAATCGGCCATAAGAATAAAATCACCCGCCTAATCATGCGTAGGTGCCCCTTGTGCCACCAAATCCAACACCTTGAATTCGTCGTCATGCGTTCCAACAAATGCAACAATCCTGCTGGAGTTCCGGAAACCGGTTGCCATAGAGCAGTGTCCGTGGACCAAGTGACTGTATCTATGTTCAGGCAAGTGCTACATCACATGACTGTCATGATTTCCCAGCAGAACATCACCCAGATCACCACACTGCCTCTGACAGCTTGGATTATTCCTATAGTGCATCCTGGTTTCTTCTCCAGGTGACACACACACACACACACACACACACACACACACACACCAATCCACAGGATGTAAAAGTAAACCAGTTCTGATGCTCGCATGCGGATCGTAGATGCGTTCGAACGTCACTGAGCCTCGGGCGACTGGGACTCGGTTGCCAGTTCACAGGTTTCCCTCCTTGGACCAGTTCTGGTCATTTTTAATTGCTACACACCCTACAAGCCTTGCCGTTTTGGAGACCCAGTCATCCAGACATGACAATGTGGTACTTGTCAAAAACTCAGATCCTCATACTTGCTACCACTTTAAAAAAAACAAAAAAACAAAAAAAACAAGCATTACTCAACCCTAGAACAAACTCCACTGATATGTCCGTGACTCACGTTTACCAGAAATGTGCTCAACTGGTCGAAAGCTCAGTGGCACAAGAAGACATCAGGACGCGTCTAATCAAGCTGAAGCTGGAGTTTAAAGAGCGACTTCACCGCCAGACTTTGTGTCTCCAGACGTCCGAGGTGCCCCTCAGAGTGAGACTGAAGCTTCTCCAGGTGACAGACACTGACGATTGGTTCTGTTTACGCTCCTGTTTTCAGAGCCGTGAACGATATCGTGATCAGACGTTTAAAGAAACACAATCGATTGAATGGTCCCTTTTTACCAGGTTGCACAAAAAACAGGACAGCGAGCTCAGACAGGCAGGCAGGAAGGCTGGGAGCTACTTACGCTACTCAACACAACACTGAGCTGCATTTCTGATGAACTCACCGGCTGTACTGATCTAAACTGACTTGTTACCGTGCACAGTGACGGCAGATCAAAACACCTATCGAGGGTCGGATGCTAATGCAGCACAACGAAAGAAATGAGGAACGGCGAGTTAACGATGTTAAAGAGGAATCTGTCCATTACACACAAGCAGTTACCTAAAAATATCAAAGCGTCTGCATGGTCATCATCTGATCGGTGAGGCCGAGCCCGGAGGACGGCTCTGCTGCAGGGGTTGAAAATCCCTCTACACTGATCAGCCGTAACATTAAAACAGTCGGTCATGAGCGAAGAACGTTGATTATGTCACTGCACTGGCAGCTGATAACTGACAGCGAGTAACAATTAGTTCTCAAACATGATGTGTTGGAAGCCAGAAAAATGGGCGAGCGTAAAATTTTTTCGATTTGGACAGACCAAGGCTTGAACTGGGGCGTGTCCCAGTCTACATTGGTTTACAAATACCAAAAAAAGGGTCTGTGAACCAGTGACAGGGTCATGTGCACACCGAGGACTCAACTCTAGCCCGTCTGGACCAATCCCTCAGATCGAGCCCTGGGCGTCCACCAGCCTAGTCACCGGTCGTCTCTTCGTGTCCCGCTTTGGGTCTGTATTAAACACTTTCTACCGGTCCACCACACACAAGACGTCCCGTTTTTCACCTGATCTGACCCGAGTTGTCCAGACGTCACAACTTCGTCCTGGCGAAAGTCCCTCAGGGCCTAACACTTGCCCATTTTTCCTTCTTACAACGCATCAGATCTGAGAAGCGACTGGTTCACTCTTCCTAATACATCGCACCTCTCGACTCGACTGAAATACGACAACGTTAACCAATTTCATCTCAGACAAACCCAGATATCCGTCTGACCGAGCACCGCCACCGAAGGGAAGTGTAAAGAAGTTCTATTATAGAGTATAATCCCGTTTGAATAGGGCTACAGAGAGGCCTGAGGTGTGGATTAAAAATAAGTACACTTGTGTTTATAAACTGGGCCAACGAGCGGAAACCAGCTGATCTACAGGCGGAGATTTCCATCGTGTATATCGAAGCATACGAGCGAGAACTGAATTCTGGGAAAACCTCCAAAAACAACTTCACTTCTCACTCGGAAGCTTTTACAAGTTCGAGGTGTTGCACTAAATTGCGGCGACTGTATCTTGAATCTTTTTTGCGGTTGTTTAGAACCATCAGCGTCACTCGGAGGAAACACGGAGTCAACAGTGAGTTAACCTGCACGTAGGCATCACAAAACAAAATGTTCAGGACGGTGCAAGCAGACAGGTTTTTCCTCACGTGCTGGTGTTCGATGAACGTCATTAAGAGAGGCGGCTTTGTGTAGTTCGAGAGGTGTGTGTGTGTGTGTGTGTGTGTGTAGGTGTGTGCTGAATAGCCATGTTTTGTTTTAACCTGACCTGACTCACTGTTCTTTTACTACAGATGTGGTGGATAGAGATGAGCCTGGAAAAATACTGGAGTATCCCGTTGAACACTCCAGTGCCAGGAAAGTTCCTGCTAGGTCATTGTGTGTGTGTGTGTGTGTGTGTGTGTGTGTGTGTGTGCGCGTCATTACGCTGAAACATAAATAAATAAATAGCACGAGGCCTAAGAGAACAATCAAGTCACGAACGCTCGGCTCATTTACGGCCCCTGCTAAAAGAGTGCGGATGGACTAGCCAAGGTGTTCCTAACAGTTGTTAAGACCCCCCCCCTTCCCCCCTCTGCTGCGTTTCCTTTCTCACCGAACCCTGGCTGGAATAAGCGTTGACCTTTGACCTGGGCATAAATCATTACAAACGCCTGTGGAATGCTCAGTGAAAGAGGAAGTGGCTTTAGCTTGCGTGAGCATGAAGAAGAAACAGAAGAAAAGAAAAAAAAGAAAAAAGAAGCCAGGAAATCTGGTTCTGTGAGGCGGCCAAGCCCATGTACAACCACATAAAACAGAAAGTCAGCAAGTTTTTATTTTCACAAAGAGAAGAGGGAAAAAAGGCGCTCGCTAAAGTAAATTATTAATCATTCATGTGTTTGGGAGAACTTTTTTTGTTCTGTGGAAGTCCCCAAACAGACGAGGAGGAGGAGGGAGGAGGTTATTTGCTTGAAAGCTTACGCATGAATAATAAATGCTGCTAGGAGTTAGCGCTGGCTCGGCCGCAATCCGGCCAAGGTGTCAAAGCGCCGAGTCCCAGGACGCTCGTCTCCCAAATGAAAAGACCTGGGAGGACTTCAGTTACGGCCTGACACAACACAGTGTCAGTGTGTGTCCTATGTGTCTCGTTTCACTTGTCTGACCCCTAACACACTCTTGCGCACATACACACATACACACACACACACAC
>JAOVVF010000029.1:2258592-2271041 GCA_028565595.1 Duopalatinus emarginatus | reverse complement strand
CACACACACACACACACGCACGCACTTCCCATCTGTCGTCTGAACGCATGTATCCAGGGATGACACAGCAGTCACGCACCGGCACGGCGGAGCACCAGCGGTCACCCCCACCGTCCCCTGATGGCTGGTCTCCTGGGTGTTACAGTCAGAAATACAGCAGCCAATCACAGGCCAACACACACACACACTTATTTAATCACACACACCGCGTGACTCCTGGCACAAACGAGCCGCTCTGCTAACGATCTACGCATCTCTTACAGAAAATGAATAACCGGAAAACAAGCATCAGGAATGTGTAGCTTGACACAGTCGCAGATCGGCCACGTGTGACCTGGGACGCCCGACGACGCCCTGAGGACGAGTCTAGCCTGTCGGAGACAAATCTGTGTTTTTGCGTGTTTAGTTCTTTGTTTCCTACGGCATGTTCTTCGACGCTTTGGCGCTCATGGACACATGGAAGATTGAAAGAGGTTTCTGATGCAGCCATCAGGTGGAACAACGAAATGGAGGAAAGAGGGAAGGTTCTTTAAAATTTTGAAACATCACCGCGACCTGTTTGACGTGTCCTAATGAGAGAAATAAAAGATAAAGATAAACGTTGGTAAGAAACAGCGGAGACACTTTTGCACTTCTGCGACTAGCTTCTGTAACCACGACAGACGGTTTCTCGACCTGACTCGTGCGCAATGATTGGTCAGGGTCGCCGGTCTCCGGATCAAGACATCCCCAACTGATCATTATCAAAGACAGGTGTATTGCGCAGTCTGATCCTGACATTCTGCATTTAACAACGTGCCACATGTTCCTAATCGAGGACAAGTCGGGACTGCAGACAGGCCTGACCGGCGCCGGGCTTCTTCCACACTTCCTGATACACGCGGGGGCATTCCTGGAAATAGAGGTCATGGTGATCTCTGTGTTTTTCTTCATCTTTAGTACTTGATAACGGTTTGCCAAAGTAATCCTGAGCCCATGCCGTTTTGCTACTCATAGAATGAACTGCCAGAAAAACCGGTATAGACGAGATTACTCAAATTACACAGCATCGCCACCTACGCACATCACCGGCTGTGTCCGCCAGTGTATATATAAAAAGCTACGGACACCTGATGGGACCCCTGGAACATCTACAAACGTCTCAGACAACTGAACGCCGAATCCACCTCCGAGTCCACGCCGGTCACGTCCTGCGTCATTCCGCTTCTAGTTCTTCCTGCATGTTGTTGTTGGTTTTTTTTTCCACAACTGCAATCACCTGCTGAGATCACCTGCTTCAAATCACATCATTATTTAATTATTTTCCCTTTACTTATTATTAGCCCTTAACTGCCCCCGTCCCGACTGTTCCTGGTAATCTGTTGCAGACCGGAATGGCAGGAATGAAGTTGTTCAGACAGAACATGAAACAACTTCTGTTCATTCTGTCTGCAACGGAATACAAAGTCAAAGTACATTAAGAAATCACTGCGCCTTCTGTTTTCTTGATTTCACACTCCGTCCCAAGTTTTTTTTTCCTCCGCAAGTAAGATGAATTGACACGCACATCTGGAAGACTAATCCCATCCGAATAGAGCCAGGACTGGGTCCTTTGCGTCACACGTTAACGAAAGCATGAATAAGTAAAGGGTTTAAAATGCAGATCTGTAGAACAGAGAAGCAGCGGGAGGTCTGGATTTCTGAGCAGCACGAGCCGCCGCCACTCGTACGAGGCACTCGACCCCCAACCAGGGCGGAGGTAATCCACAGCACCACCTGCACGCAGGAGCCAATCACTGCCGAGTACGCGTCCCGAGCGAGTAAACGCGCAGCGCTCGGTCCCGATTCATTCACAACGTCGGCCGTTTTGAAGAACAGGAGGGTTTGGTGGCCCCGTAGTGATGGAACACCTTCAGTAGCAAAACACTCAAGGAGGTGGTGTAACGTACGTTGTACGTACACATGTCTGGAAACAGCACGCCGCATTTTTCTTCCGGGAATAACTCCGGATGATTTATATCCCATGAATGTCGACAACTTAACATCTTGTGTTAAAGAACAGACTCGACTTGTTTCTATTATTTCCCACCAAAACAAGTTCAAAATATATAAACATTTTATGTTCATTTTAAATAAATAAATTTATTTCAAAAAACATACAAGCCAAAAAAAAAATAAAAAAAAGAAAACAAAAAGGGGAAAAAGTTCAAGGAAACATCACGAAGAAGCAGCCCCAGGTACAAGTACGTTACAATCATGTGATCTACCAACCATCAATCACGACTAATGTGGCAAACACACCAGCCCTCAAAGAGAATCCCTGATATCCTCTGGCAACCTGAATCATATCCCGCACGTCACATTGTTCGTGTTATGCATCATCTGATGAAAAGGTGGATGTGTGTTCAGATTCGTCACACATCCAGTTCACAAATTGTCCTTTCAACACCAGGAACACACGGGGAGGGAGGGGGTGGGGGGTGAAACTCAGCATGTGACCAGGAACAGCAACCTTAAAAAAAACAGTTAGCACCCTCTATGGGCTGCTAACAAGCCAATGCTAATGACAATGACAATAATAATAATAATAATAATAATAATAATAATAATACAACACGCTGGTGCTGAAACACTCATGGATTCAGAAAGAGCTTGGAGACGTTCCTGTGTGTGTTTTACACCTGGACGGAACACGTCATTTATTACGCAGCAGCAGTCATTACTGAGCCTTCCGTCTTTTCACGAGGTGTAAAGGTGTGAAATGACCAGCAGCGGCCTTGAGAGAGCTTGCTGCTAAATGCGCATGTTTGTTATGAAATGCAACAGAGGCGTTTAGGAGCTTAACTCGAGGCAAATTAGAAGCAAAGTGACGGGAGTGCGCACAGCCGTGACACTGAAGGTGGAAAAACCCGAGTTTTTTTTGCTTTCCAGCTCTCCGCCCTCCCTGTCTTCACAACACACAGGTTTCCAACAGGGATGGGGTTTTGTTTTTGTCCCTGATCCGAGTCTATTAATATCGACCATCGTCTGATACACCGTCTCCATCCGACAACTGTATTTTCTTACGTAACGCTGCTGAACTGTGCACACTAGAAATCCATTACAGGTAATAAAACCTGAACAAACTGACAGCTGAACATCTCTGCAGGGCATTAAAAATAAGACCCCCCCCCCCGTGTTTTCTCCCACACCAATCAGCTGGTCATCTTTTCGGCTACATAGCCACCTTGAGAAATCCCCTAGACTCGAGTGCGTGTTGCTTCGGTGTGGCCTTTCCCTGAGTTACCCGCGTAAACTCCCTGTTTTCAGTCGAGCGTTTACACTACAGGTGTCAAACTGGCAACCCTGAACGCAGCTCTGTTCCTATTGCAGAGTTACAGACGTTGGGTACAAACGCTGGACTGGTTTCATTCGGCGGTTTAAAATAGCTTTTAGCTGCTTCCTGCCTCAAACTGTGCTCTCTGTATACAACACAAACAAATATATAGACAAATAAATAAATATGTAGATGGACAGACCGATAAACAAATAGAAAGTTATAGAATACAGATAAACAAATAAAAAGAAAAAAAGAGAAGTAAATATACAGAAGGACGCACAAAGACAGACAAATAAATCAATAAATAGAAAGACGGACACCATTAGACGAAGAAATAAACAATAAACAATGGATCGATTGATACACAGATAAACAGATAGAAAGAGATGAGAAGAACAGATTGTCGATAGGCAAATAGGAAGACGGACGGACGGACAAATAAACAGACAGACAGATAAACAAGTAAATCCGTCGAAAGACAGACAGATAAACCAACAAACAGAAAAGAAAAAAAGTCAGACCAGTAAACTGATAGAATGAGAAACAAATAAATAAATAAATAGAAATATAGATGTATAGACAAAAGATAGATAAGACGACAGACAGACAGATAAATAAACACATCATCACAACGCTCAGCACTGATCATTCTGATCTCTTTAATGATGAGGGATTTTTGGCATTGTGGCTGATCAACATGACCGTGTGAGCCCCGGTTCACCTCAGAAGACAGCTGGAGGATCGTAAGCATGCAGTGTTTTAACGGGTCACGCACATTTCCCCCTTGCCGTCATGACTGTCATGAACCGTACTGAAACGGTGTGCAGCGTGTCTGTGTACAGGACACTGAACAGGACAAGAAAACAGAACTTACATGCTTAGGTCAGGCGTCCCTCCCCTCCCTATCTGAGTGCGCTCATCATCCCACAGCAGCACTCAGCAGAGGAGCTGCTCTCGACCACGCCCGGAGAAACGTCAGCTGATCAGAGGGAGGACGAGTGGACGATCTCACGCACACACACACCCGATTCAGGAGACCACTACTGTGAGCGTCAGAAAGAGAGAGACAGACAGAGAGAGAGAGAGACAGAGAAACACTGTCAGTGGGACACGTTCACCTCAAGACGAATTAGATTATCTTCCTGATGTGTCCTTGGGCATGGGAAAAAGTGTCATGTATGAACTACGACTTCTCTCTCATTCACACACACACGCGAAGCGTTTCAACAACTTCACACATTTCACCACTGATCATTATCACACAGGACAAATCTGTTCTCTTTTTTTTTTTTTTGCATTTACACAGCGCAGGAGAAGAAATGCACTACGGAAACTGGACAGAAAGAGAGACACGACCTCTATGACGAACGTTACACAAACGCACATTTTTAAAAAGTAAGTGTTTAGCGTCTCACACGAAAACCTGAAAATTGACAGAGAAACAACGCTGCCCTTCAGTCGGCCCCATCGAGAAGCACGGTGGTGGTGGTATCATGTTATCTCATTGATTTTTATCAGCAAGTGCAGGGAGACTAGCCGGGGCTGGGGGTAAGGTGGGCGGAGACACACAAGACGTAGAAATTCTCTTCGCCTTCAGACCACACAGAGACAAAGAGCATAACTGTCAAAGCTACAGTGTGATGGGTCAAACCTCAGAGCGTACAAGTGCTCAAGGACCAGGTTTGAGAATTACTACTACACTACTGCATTGTTCCGGAAAAAAAACCTTCCGGGCCGTTCCCGGTTTCTGCCACTCCTCGTCAGGAAAACAGGATCCGCCACGCCATTATCATCACAAAACCACTGACGGGTGACATGAATATAACACTGATCGTGTCAGTACTGAGGCACCTGTCAAGATGTGAGACACGTTCAGTCAGCAGACGTATTAGAAGCAGACACGCTGACCGACGTTGACAAGAACCAAATGGTGGCGTCTAGACGTCTCGGTCAAGACAGCAGCTCTTGTGGGGTGTTTCTGGTATGCAGTGGTTAACAACTAATAAAAGTGGTCCAAGACAGGACAGCTGGTAAACCAGCGACACGGTCACGGCCACCCAGTGTTCACTCGTGTGTGTGTGTGTGTGTGAGGGGTTACGGCTGGAAGGCAAAGCCGTCTGGCCAAGCAGTGGCTAACATCTTAGTGCCAAAGATATACATATTCATATACATACACACACACACAGAAGTGCCAGCCTGGCTCCATAACGTTATGGGGTTTGTTTAGCTGGTATTTCATGGGACCCCTGGTACACCTACAAATGTCTCTATATTCATTCTGACGAGTTTGTCCTCTCCTAACAGGAAAATGCACCACCACACACGTCTAGAGACACCAGATTATGGTTAGAGGAACACTCATCTGAGTTTGGGAATTAGTCAATCACACCTAAATCACCAGATCTCAGCGTTACTGAACACATCTGGGACGTCATGACAAGCTGTGGAACACAGAAATCCTCCACCTCAAAATATGACAGAACTGCGATGCGTTCTGGAAAAAGTCTGGGGTTCAGTGTCTACAGAATATTTTCATATTTCAAACCAAACCCAGAAAAAACAAAAAAACAAAAAACCTACTACTAGCCAGCCGCTAATATAATATAATGCTAACCTAGCCAAGTGGAATTATGGAATACAAAGGGTACAAAGTCTCACACTGTGTGAACCTCCGCAGGCACCTGATTGTCACCTCGTGGAATCTGTGTGCCCTTTGCCCAGCTTAACAGTTATGTACATAGCCGCCTGTGATGAGTAAAAAAGGCGTGCACACACACACACACACCGGTTGCACAATGATCACAGACGGCTTAAAACCTTGTAGTACTGTTCATCAGGAAGTCGCAGCCATACCAGGGCAGATTCAGAACACCTTGTGTCTCATACTGTCGCCATCACACACCGTCTCGCTCTGTCCACATCACCCCGCGCTGGTGTTTGACACGAGGCATTTTACACCCTATAAACATCATCTAAGGTTTCTTTACAGAACGGTGCGTCCAGTCTGAGTGAAATTCAACGCTTTTGGGTTGTCGGCCAACTCAACAGACAACCGGGAAAGCAAAAAAAAAAAAAAAAAAAAAAAAAAAAAAAAAAAAAAAAAAAAAAAAAAAACCATGGCTGAGGAGGAGCAACTGTAACCAGGTCAACTGTTTTATCCACATTAATGTTAAAAAAATAACTTACAGTTACTTAAATAAATCATTTTTACACGTCGCTCAATCCATATCAGTACTTGCATCAACATGTAGGCCTAGTGGGCAGACGTACTGGTGTGAACACAGCGTAAAGACTTGTTGTGATCTGACCACTCAAACCACCTTCTGAGGCGGTCTGGAACCACATCATAATCTTGTCAGGTCTGTCGTGTGAACAGTGAGGTTCCGCGAGTAATCAGCTGCGATCTGCAGAAAACCTAATTCGCTCTGCTTCTCTCGTTCATTTGTTGCTTTCATTTACATGCCACCTGTATATGAAGTAGCAACGTTTCTGCCCGAAAGCAAAACTCAGGAAGCACAGCCTAATGAACGTACACGGCGGCCTTCGTCCATCGGAAGCGATGTATGAAATCCGATCGCGAGAGCTCGCCGAAGACACGTTCGCAATGCCAGGCGTGGACAGCTATGCGTCTCGGGTGTCCGCCTGCGATCCGATAACCCAGGAGGCGTGTCGTAAACATGGTCTCCGTGGCTCTCGGGCTGCTGTGCTCCGACCTGCATCGAGAACCGCAGAGAGCCGATGGGAAGTCCGTTCGAACAGACTGAATGTGTGAGAGCACACCTGAAAACGGCACGGCCGTGTACGAGAGCCTGAATTTTTTCGCAAAGACGAGACGATTGTTGAAACAAACACTGATGACTTCGCAGTTTAACACTGGAGGTTAAAGTGGCGCCAATTTAACCTTTTTCAAAAACAAGAGGGGGAAAAACGGTGGCTTTCAGTTTCAGTCTGAACCACATCCTTACGTGTGTAACTGATCCAACACAGTCGTTTGGAGTTGAATACTGATGATAAACAAAGTTCCTACTTTTTCTAAAATATTAAACTTTCGCGGTACTAGTTGCGGTTTGCGACAGCTTTGTTAGTTTGTTACGCGATGCCTGTATGAAGTGCTTCATACAGAGAAAATAAACTCACATCGCGTCGTCAGGATTTAATGAAACTGTGATGAAATGACTTCAGGAATCGAATGATACCAGAAGCGATCGATATGATCTTTCCCTTTGGGTGTAATGTGTCATTTCTGTTAACACTGGCGAGAAAAACAGAACAACACGAAATCACAATATGATTATTTAAAGGTCAAGTTTAAGGACGTGTCTGATTTCTGTTCGACTGAAGGCTAAACCCTGAATAACTGCGGTCACACCGGCAGCCACGCGACAACACGGCCAGTTTTTTATTCATTTCCGACGAGATCTGGGGTTTTCCCGGAAACAGCGAGCAGCGCGAGCGCTGACGATGCGAAGACGGGTGGAGTCAGTGATGTGACAAGATGTTATTTTATGCAAATGTGCAGCATAGCGATGTGGAGATAAACGGGTGAGAACTGACTGGCAGCGTTGCTTTCGACCGAAACAATAACACACACAGACGTCTCCTCGTACAGACGGAACACGAGGTGACAAACTACGTCCGGTTGGAGACAACAGACGAACTATTTCCCTGTAGGATTTGTACTTTTAGCTGGATGACATCTAATTTGTGGTAAAATTTGGACAGGAAAGGTGTGTGAACTGACAGTGTTTACGTTCTGTAACAGCTACAGTCATGCAAAGTGCAGCAAACGGCCTGGGCGTCTTTTAGACATCAGTGAAAACGTGGAGTTTAGAAACACCCACAGACGAGAATTTCTCAGTAAATAAATAAATACATTAGTGCCGGTGGGAACGCAGGGTTTAGCAGTAAAACACTTGTTTGTGCTACTATAGTAAAACAATCCAAACAAGGGGTGTGTGATGAAACGGTGTTAAGGCCGACTCAACGTCACAGACATCGCTACAGACCGACACGCATGTCACAGACAAATTGAAGCAATTTAGGAGAAGACGTGGCGCTACCGAGAGGTCCAGTGTTCGAGCGCACCGTCGTCTCCATCACCGTTTCCGTGTCGCAGTAATTTCAGGAACTGTTGTTCAACGTTTCTTCGCTCCAACTGCAACACGATCTGCGGTGTATTAACCCTGAGAACCCCAACACAAAACTAGAGCGACTCAGACGCCCAGCGGACAGGTGGAAACTCTAGAAATCAACCTTCAACCATTTCCATCCTGGAGTCGATTATTTTCCTTCACCGGCACAACCCGCCGGTCAGTTATAGTCACAGAAGTCAAAACAGGTCACTTCCTGTTATTATTCTTTACAGGTTATAGAAGCTATAAACAGTCATCATTTATTCAGAAAAAAGAGACAAGAAAAAGCAGTCTGTAGTGAAGCACTGACACTGGAGACTCCTTCCTTCCAATGTTAAATAATAACCATAACCATGTCCATCGCTGTGTCTAAATCTAAATCAGAACCAGGACTCAGAGTAGTTGTTTATCTGTCTTCACACAACCAGATGAAACACAGCAGCAAAAACAAACCCCAACATTTACAAACTGACACACAAAACAAGCTGATCACGTGTTCAACAGACAAACAAGAGGACCGAGTCAAGCTGCTGGCTTTCAGGTGCTTTCCACTTCATTTCAGAGGTGTTTCACAGTGCAGGAGGGACATTAACAAGCCCCTGAGAGACAGGACGCGGTGTGTGGAGTAAAACACGCCATGTTTCAACCTGACGTCTGTAAACGGCCCAGATGACAGTGGACCAATGTGGACCAAACAAAAACAAGGCAGTTTTACCACACAAACCTGAACAAATCAAAGGGTCAGGAAGCCCTGAACACTGCTGACGAGTTATATTAACACATACATGCTGTAAAAATGACTAATAAACCCACTGGTGGTCAAGGCTAACGGCACAAAAACCAAATAAAGCGCCTTTAGCTAAAGACTGCTAACTAGCCAACATGCTAGCAGGTCACAACCGGAGCAAGTTTGGAAATAAACCAAAACGGCGCTTTATAGAAACGCTTTCAAAGGCAACACAAATGTCTGGCGAATAAAGTCAACTCCCTGACACTTTCTTACAATTATATTTCCGCCTATTAAAGTGAAATCCTCATTCCCTCTCTGACTCTCTGGTCCTCTGGGTAGCGCACAAAATGGCGACCGACTGCGTTACAGCCTCGGAGTCCTCAGTCTCGAGCGCCCAGCGCGCGCCTGTGGTCTGAGGCGCACACAAACGCTTCACATCTGCCTGTAACACTTCATTCAACTTCAAGGCAAAACGTAGTTTAAACAAATAATACCATAGCAACGGGAAAGGCGACAGTAACCTCCGCGCTGTACTTATTTTTTCGCCGTTAGCTTCACCGGCTATAGGTGTTTGACACGGCAGAGGCGGTCGGATTACAAACAGACATCTAGGGCACTAGAAAGAACGCAGAAGCGGCGCGCACATTACAAAGTGAGTAGTGCGCTCGAATAGGGAGAACGTCGTTATTTGGGATTCATCCCGACCGCATCATACTACTACAGTCGTACGAAGAACGCTGTGGCGTATGAACTGGACACGTTATTTAGTTTAGTACGGTAACATGCAGCACGGTGTAGGGGATGAAGGTCATAAATTAAAAACTATTAAAAAAAATAAAAGTGTAAGATCATGTTTAAAGGCCATTACGTTGAGAAACACGATCCTACGCAATTATGGTAGAAATATATCGCGTAGTGTCGCTCAGATTCCCGAAGAGAAACCCGCGCGTTTTCTTGCGTACCGCGCATTCAGACTGAACCGGTTTACGCACCGCAGACTGCGTAGCTCGGCTTCGCGCATGTCGCGCAACCTAACCTATGAGAAAATGGCCTAGGGGTTGTGTATGGCACCTAGCTTAGCCGCACTAGCTAATAAACAAGCTAGCCACGGCAGCTAGCTCGGTGAGAGGCTGAATGAAGGCTGCAGCCTGGACACACGGTTAGTACGGACAAGAAACGCCGCTGTACGTACACGCAGCTGTCCGCTGACGTTAATCAAGCTCGTGAGTCTCCTCCACGTTAGTCTCCGCAGGGCCTCTCTCCGGTCTCCTCGCGCTCCCCTGCGCCGCCGCTCACGCGAGAGTCGACGACGACTCCGACACTGACCGAGTAAAAGTGCGCCAAAAACCAGGCCGCTGTTGGCCGACGAACGTCGGATTTAGCGCGCCGGTGACCGATAAACACGGAGGTGCGACGGTTCGTGCTGTTCGCTTTATTTAGTTACCTTATTTAATGGGTTGTCAAGGTGCGCGCGCTCTCGGCTTTTCCCACAATCCAGAACAAACAGCTCGAGACGTCGGTGACGTCACACGCATTGGCGAGCGTAAGGGTCGACGCTGACAGCTGGGGGGGGGGGGTGTTTAAAATAAAACACATAAATCAATCAAATTGATGCTATATATATATATATAAGAATCTATATTGATTTTATATTATATATATATATATATATGTACATATGTATGTATATAATATGTCAATAATTAAATTATATACACATATATTCTGATATTGTTGTTGTTTTGTAAAACAGAAAGTTTCAGTAAATTCATTTAGACCACAAACTTGCATCTTTATCTTCCATATTACACACAACATGGAGACATTACACACAGATATACGTGGCCCTAACGAGTCATATAATGCCAAAGTTAAAATGTAAAATTAACTACTCTGCAGGTTTATTCTGTCCATAAAATTAAACATTATTTATTAATTTTATCTACACAAGGACATGCTGACAGAAGTATATAAGCAGATCTAATGAATGATTTGATTACTGCATTGTGACACTGATTTCATCTGGCTTTAGACTATGAATGCTTAAATGAAAAACTGGTAGACTAGTCTTAACTTCGGTCGTTCCCCACAGGAGCATACGACTGCAGAACTATGACACAAGGCACGGACTCTGCATCACAGAAACATTTATTAGACACTATACTGTCTGAGATCTGGTCATTTAGGTGTGCGTGACTAAACCCCAAACTCAGATAAGAGTTCTTTTAACCACAATCTGGTGTCTGTAGATGTGTGTGGTGGTACATTGTCCTGTTAAAAGAGGAGAAACCTGTTAGAATGAATGCAGGACATGAATAGGTGAAACTCATCATAAAGGAGACACACATAGTGTTCCCCTGTCAGAAACGTCTGTAGGTGTACCAGGGGTCCCTTGGAATGGCAGATAAACAAACCCTATAATATTATAATGCTTCTATAGATGTCTGTCACATTATGTACACACTCGGGGCCGCAACCTATTACATGCATCGATGGTGTCATGTACAAGGGGATTAAAAAGTCAAAAATTACCCGCACTCCAGTTAAACTAAACCTTCTGTTGGCCACACTGTCTTATCAAGACTTTCCATGTCAGTTCTCTGTCTCCTCAGTCACTTCATCTGTCAATTCATTTATTTGTAAATCAACAGTGTTTGCTGAACGATCACACAAAACACAGAGGACTGCTTTCCAGGGGTCAACACTGTTAAACTTCATTTTAATCCTGTGGTCCATTGAAAAAAAGACCCTAAGAGGACAAAGATTCACATCAGATGAGGAGGTGAAGACAGAGGTGCATTAGTGGCTCGCAGCTCAGCATAAAATATTTTTAATAAGGGAATACGAAGCTTGTTGACAGATGGACAAAGTGGATTGAAAACCTGGAGATTATGTTTAAAAATAATGAAGTTGTCATTTGTAAAAGTTGATTAATTTTCAGAAATTAAATTTTCAAATCCGCAGTAGTGCTGCAGATCATTTTTGACTCTCTGTAATCTCGGACCAGTTTTTCTGGATTTGCAGTGTGTTAGATAAGAGTGTTGCACTGTGCCACAGTGTGGTTAAAAGAGGAAATGAGCGTTTTATCATCTCATGTACAGAGAGCAAAGCTTTGTGATGTAATATTATACAAATCAGCCATATAAAACTGAATGTCCTCTATAATGATTTATTTTATTGCTCATGTTTATGGCATTTAGCAGACACTCTTATCCAAGGTTATTGGTATTACAGGTAGGCCAATGTAGTGTTAGGAGTCTTGCCCAAGGACCCTTATTGGTGTAGCACA
>JAOVVF010000029.1:2244943-2258492 GCA_028565595.1 Duopalatinus emarginatus | reverse complement strand
AAATATAAATACATATATATATATATATATATATGTTTTGTTTTGTTTTGTTTTTTTTGCGATGGCTATCCCTGGGGTAGCTACAGCACCCCCGAGCCCCTTCCTGGCCCCGCCCATGCAACATACATAAATCCAAACCAAACAAAACATGTACTTCTTGGGCTACGGGAAAAACACCACCACCATCACCATCAGTCCCCAGACGTCTCTGATTGACTTTTTCACGTCATTTCCCTCATTGTAGGCTACAGTACAGTAAATAATACTAGTATTTTTTTTGTAAACAGCTCATTACAGTGTTTTACAATGAAGTTCTTTACATTTATTTATACAGAACATTCACAGGCTCCATGTGTTGGCCAGCTTTTGTGCTGTAATAAAATAAAATCAAGCAGGAATAAATAAAATGAAATAATAAAAAGCGAACAATTGGGACAACAGAGAAGACTTCAGAACTACAAACTTAAAAAAATAAGGCAGAAACAAAATGCATTTTATTATTGGGTTTAAAAGTTATAAAGCAGAAAGCGTGTGAAGTGTAAAGTTTGATGTTATGTTAATATTTTCACTCTGTGAATCATTTCCTGGTAACTCCTCATCTCAGAATTTAAACCACTTAGCATTTATATTGATTCGTTTGCAGGCGGGCAAGCTCACATATGTTACTCATTACAACTCCTTTTGTGTACTCGAGTGCGTGTGTGTGTGTGTGTGTGTGTGTTTTGAATTTGCTAATGAACCTGAAAATGCAATTTGTTTCCAATGTTCTATTTTCCCACCGGGTCGCCTTAAACAGCTTACATCAAGTTTTCATTTTCTGAGGTTGTGTTCTAAATGTTCACACGTGTGACACCAGAGACATTAAACAACACCCATGTAACCATCTGACCCAACGTTCGGGTCACGGCCGTGATGATAATGATAACGTTTATCGTGATGAAATTGTCACAGTGCGCTTCTCTCGCAGTCCTACAACCTCGTCTCCGTACATCAGATCATAAAAACATCTTTAATGAATTATGATGCTGTTGTCATTTTTCAAAGCAGCCACACAGATGTTTCCCACCAGTCATAACCGAGCACAGCTGCATGTCATTTCATTACATCACCGCGTTGCATTACACCCATGACATTTCTGTATCTCTCTTCTGCTCGAGCAATAATCACATGATTCCATGTCTTCATTCTGAGGCTTGATGTCGAAGTGTAATTGTAATTAGTACCTTAAGACTGTAAACTCCGTGGATGGGGGGAGGTTACGTTTCTCGGTTGCCTAAGGTCACCGTCTCTTTCGCTTTTCTTTTTCGCTCCAGCTGCATCTGTGTTCGGTTAGGAGCCTGGAACTGGTTGTGTTGGTGTGTGGGTGTGGGTGTGGGTGTGGGTGAGGTTGTTCTCGATGCAGTCGAGCTGATATCCCAGCTCTGGGTTTTTTGTCCCAATACGTGATGCTGAACAGATACTGAATGTCCTACAATTCTCATTCGAATACATTGAGATCGGTTCTGCTAGCGATGAAGTGTTTCAGCTTCATAATGACCCCGGTATTCACCTGCATGTGCATTCGGGAGACTGGAGGAAACTGGAGAACCGGGAGGAAACCCACACACGGAGAACCCGAGCTCCAGAACAAATCAGAAACCCTGGAGCTCGAAGTCGATCGGACAAAAACCAGACCCGTGTATTGTTACTGAGTAATCCAGCGATCTGTAAGAACGTCTGGGTGGAAGAAAGGCAGTGACTATATGATAATGTTTATTGTGATGAAGTTATTTTACAATTCATGTAGAGTTACTTTACAAAACTACACCATTTTATATATATTTCACTACTATTAAGTCATTCCCACTATTTGTCTTTTTTCCAGAGAAGAAACCAGCTCCAGCTTGATGACCAGAACACTCTGTCTTGACCTTTGGCCTGGATGTCTTCAATGGAGGGCGAGCTGCGCCCACGGGAAAGCGGATTCTAGCAGACGACACTTTGGATCACTTGGCTAATGGTAGACTACTCCATGGCGACCGCAGCTAACGTCTGCGAGGGTCGTGACAAGAACATCTCGTTCTTCTACGCGCTCAGCAACAAGAGCATCAGCGCGCAGTGGAAGACCAGGGACTTTGTCGTGGTGGGACTCGGAGTCCCCGTGTGCATCCTGATCCTCCTCGCCAACCTGCTGGTCATGGTGGCAATCATCGTGAACCGGCGCTTCCACTTCCCAATCTATTACCTGTTGGGCAACATGGCAGCGGCGGACCTGTTCGCCGGCGCCTCCTACCTCAACCTGATCTTCCACACGGGGCCGTGGACCATCGGGCTCACGCAGAACCAGTGGCTTGTACGAGGAGCGCTGATCGAGATGAGTCTAATGGCGTCTGTGGTCAACCTGCTGGCCGTGGCCTGGGAGAGACACCAGAGCATCTTCACCATGCAGCTGCACAGCACCATGTCCAACCGGCGTGTGCTGATGTTCATCGTGGGAATCTGGGTCATAGCCATCATCATGGGTCTGGTCCCCACCATGGGCTGGAACTGCGTGTGCAGCAGTAAAAGCTGTTCCACCGTCGCGCCGCTTTACACTCGCAGCTTCCTGGTGTTCTGGGCTGTACTCAACCTTATCACCTTTTCCATCATGGTGGCCATATACACTCGCATCTTCGTCTACGTGCGCCGGAAGAGCCGGAGCACGCTTCCGTACACGCTTAACGTCAGGCAGAACGACACGCTCGTCGGCTTGATGAAAACCGTCTCCATGATTCTGGGTAAAGTCTTTTATTTATTTATTTATTTTTTAATCTTTGTATCAGTAGTGATGTTCATTAGTTACAGGTCTACATTTCTGCATATTACAGGTGACATAAATGTGGAAAAAATGGGTTAATGTGATTAAACCTCAGTGTGTTTTAGGTTTTAGGACAGAAATGATGATCTGTGTGGCCGGGGCACAAGTTTTACTGTTATTAATATAATTAAAAACGACCATATTAAGATGAGTTATGGTACATTTTACTGATCCAGATGAAAAGTCCGGTGCCAGGTTGCTCAGGACAAAATTGACAAGATGAAATAATTCTGAGTAATATTTTCTCAGAAATCCTGTCTGCTAGTAGTAACAGGGAATTATCATAAATTACACTTTTATCGAGTTAGCAGTTATTTTGGGTTGTTTGGTGAAATCCCATCAAACTCCGCTTACACATTCCTCCACATTCTGGTCTGTGAAGGAGTTTACTTTGCTGTTCAGCTTACCGTGTTACTGAGGAGCCGGAAAATCATGTGACTCTGTCTATTAAACAAATGGGAGAGACAGAGAGAGAGGGAGACACACAGAGAGAGAGAGAGAGAGAGAGACACACAGGGATAGAGAGACACAGGGATAGAGAGACACAGAGATAGAGAGACACAGAGATAGTGATAGACAGAGATAGTGATAGACAGACAGAGAGAGAGAGACACACACACACAGTGAGAGAGAAAGACACACAGAGAGAGAGAAAGACACACAGAGAGACACATACACACACAGAGACAGACACACAGAGAGACACACACACACAGAGACACAGAGAGAGACAGAGACACAGAGAGAGAGAAAGACAGACAGAGAGAGAGAAAGACAGACAGAGAGAGAGAAAGACAGACAGACAGAGAGAGAGAGACACACACACAGAGAGAGACACACACACAGACACACACAGAGACACACACACAGAGAGACACAGAGAGAGACAGAGAGAGACAGACAGAGAGAGAGAGAGAGAAAGACACACAGAGAGAGACACACACACAGAGAGACACACACAGAGACACACACACAGAGAGAGAGACAGAGAGAGAGAAAGACACAGAGAGAGAGAAAGACGCACACAGAGAAAGACACAGAGAGAAAAACAGACCGTAAAAGACAGAGAGAGAGAAAGAAGGAGAGAGAGTGAGACACACACACAGAGACACACACAGAGAGAGAGAGAGAGAGAGAGAGAGAGAGAGCTTTACCATATTAACAAATACATTTTCTTTGTAAAATAAGTGTGTTACTAAAAACAGGTTGAGGTATTAGCAGGAGGGTGTTAATATAACCCCATGATCTGCTGTCAGAGCTGCTGAGGACGACACTTTTCAGGAGGTTTTGTTGGTTGAGGATGCTCCTGAAATCCTCATTTCCTATCTCGAGTTGAGATAAGATAAAGGACTTGGTCATTGTTCTTCTGTAATATCTATTGTCCTGACTTCCTACGATCCTTACTTCTAGCTGTCATGGTTACTAAACAGATAAGGATTTTGCAGTTCGGATGTGGAGCCTGGTTTAGAGCCAAAATCGTCCACTGATCCTGTAACTCAGCCCATCAGTACAATTAAACAAACAAACAGACAAACCAATAACGCAGTGCTAAAGTCGAAGCGAAAATCTCAGAAATGTCGGCTTGCTCAGCTGTGCTGGTTACTCCCAAAGGTTCAGCGGTTGATCGCTGATTAAGGTTGTGTGCTAGTAACCTGATCGCTAGGAGTTTAAATCCCTCAGAGA
This sequence comes from Duopalatinus emarginatus, assembly GCA_028565595.1. Classification (NCBI taxonomy): domain Eukaryota; kingdom Metazoa; phylum Chordata; class Actinopteri; order Siluriformes; family Pimelodidae; genus Duopalatinus; species Duopalatinus emarginatus. The sequence continues at coordinate 2,253,973 of JAOVVF010000029.1, read as the reverse complement.
TGCCGTAGGGCCCTTAACCGACACCCCTTCACCCCTCTAGCCCCCAGGGCTCCATACCAGAACTGACCCTGTGCTCCGACCCTGCGCTCCGACCCCAGATCATTTCAACTAGGGATATGTGAAGAAGGCATTTCATTGTACTGTAACACTGTGTGTGTGTGTGTGTGTGTGTGTGTGTGTGTGTGTGTGTGTGTGTGTGTGATGATGACCGCAAAGCAGATTTTGTTATATCACCACGTTATGTAAGGTTTTTTTTTTTTCTTCTTCTTCTTCTTTTTCTATTTTTTTTGGGTTGTGTGGGAAAATGTCAGCAAACAGAAATCTTACTGAAGGTTCACACATTTGCCTCATGTTTTCAAAAATAGATATATTTAAGTATATATCATATGTTTCCTCTATGCATCGTCGTTCAGGAATACGCGTAATAAATTTGCGCTATTTTCTACGCTTACAGTAATCAGCTAACTAACATTAGCTAACCTGAGAGAATGTGACAGGAAATGTAATTTTTTGTGTGTGTGTGAGCTATGAAGAGCGAATAAGGGAACGTATTTGTAACATATCTACATTTGTTACCTTCGGTGCTAATGCTAGCCAGCGATCTTGTTCTAGCTAACCTGAAAAGCGCATTTATAGATACTATAGGAACCTGATAGCGTATTTATAGGACTTATTTATAAATGTTAATTCTCTGATAATCTAGCTAACCTGAAATTTATAATAAATTTACTGTTCTCTCTGTTAATACCAGCTGAACTGACACGGTTTCTGAGACGTTCTCAGTATAAAATGTTATAATTTTCCCTTTAAACACAAGTCTTATCTTATCAATGTTTATATTCTTTCCCTGCTAAAACTAGCTAGCAGATATGCGCTAACCTGACACGATTTCTAAGGTAAATTACCAATAAATGCTAAGAATCATCCTGTGCTCCTGTTAGCAAGGGCATGCTAACTAATACAACAGTATTTCTGAAAGAATTTAAATATAAATGTTTATTATTTTTTTGCTATGAATGCTAGCAAACCTGACAGAATTTTAACATGTATCTAAAAGTTTATAATCTTTCCCTGCTAGTGGCTTCAACAAACCTCTGATATTACTAGCTAGCTAATATGAGCTAACCTGAGAGAACGTTTTAGGGAATTTACGTATAAATGTTTATTGTCCTGAATCTAGAGAACGTGACAGGATTTATTCGCGAAAGGTGTTTATAAATTGTCATCATGTTTCTCTGTTAATACTAGCTAGCTGAATAAAATAAAAGATTTAGGAGACTAGCTAATACTAGTTAGCTAACATGGGCTAACCTGAGAGGATTTCTGAAATAAATCGTACGTAAATGTAATCCGACAGGTAATGAGGTTTCTGAGAGAATCCTGTGAGGTTAGCATGTTCGCTAGCTAATATTTTTAGACTTTTTAGTAAAAGTAGATTTTGTTCTCTTGTTATTATGATTAGTAAATTTCTTTTTTTTAAACTTGACAGGATTTATTTAACATTTACTTATAAACACGTATTGTCTTCCTTTGCTAGTTAGCGAGTTAACGTCTGACAAAGTGAGAAAAGCGAATCCGAAAGCGTTCACGTTTATATTTTGTTTAGATTTTACAGTATTTGGGTTTCACCTTCCAGATAAGTTGAGAACTAATTATGACTTGATGACTAATACTTCACATAATGGAGACTAAAAGAAAGGGAGGGATAATGGAAGGCAACAATAAAGGGAGTATTAGCCGGAGCATTAAAATACTTAAAATAGTCGTGTTTGTGTCATGAAGGTGATCCGGCGTCATCCATGGCGTGAGGAATGATAATTGTGTGGTGAAGCCTCTATAGGAAACAGATGTTAATGAACTGACATACAGAACCTAATGAAAACAAGTCAAGGCATTCCTGAGACATGAATCACTCTGCTTGTGTGTGTGTGTGTGTGTGTGTGTGTGTGTGTCTGTAGTAAACAGGATGTGGGCAGTGACACACACACACACACACACAGACCCCACATGCACACCAGGACTTATTTTCCCCTGCGTGGCCTATTTCTTTGTCCTCAGGTGCCTTTGTGATCTGCTGGACCCCCGGGCTGGTCATCCTGCTGCTGGACGGGTTGCAGTGCACGAGCTGCCAGGTGCTGAAATACGAGAAGTACTGCCTGGTCCTGGCCGAGTGCAACTCCCTGGTGAACCCCATCATCTACTCGTGTCGCGACGAGGACATGAGGAACACGTTTAAGCGCATCCTTTGTTTCCTGTGTAGGCGGGACAGAGAGCAGGAGGTCGAGACGGTCACCAGCCACTCGGACACTTTGAAATCAGAGAGGCTGCTGATGGAGAAACACTCTGACAACTACAACCACAACCACAGAGAGCGCATTTCATCCTGAACCTTGGCTTTGTTCGGTCAAAACGGACTACAATATTGACACAAGGTGCATGTAAATGTAGCAGGAGATCCGACCGGCCGTCATGTCCGACAGATCATGTACACAACTGTTTACACCCTGATTATTTTCCTCCAGCGACACATTCCACAGCGTTTTTTTTTTCTTCCTCGTACACCGCAGCAATTAGGCCCGATCGCATCCTTTTTATTTATTAAACACGTATCATACGTTCTAAAATTGTAACCACCTTCCAGAAAACGCTCTTCATCATCTCGATGAAGATGAAGTCCATGTAGCAGAGCGAGAGCATTAATATATACCTGCGATTAGTATTGCAGAGCCGACTATAACCCGTAGCTGTGCTCTTAAATGAATCAGCCAATCAGATTTGAGAGTCGAACAGTGTGCTGTGGTATTAAAAACAATTTATAATAGCTACAAAGGAAATGATGCCGCTTCTAAAAACTTTTTATTGAGACTTCGTGAACGATGATGTTCAGTAAGGTGCACCAGTATCACCTCTCCATCCAGTCCTCATATATATTATTGCATATACACTGAATTACCAGAAAAACCTGTACACCAGTCTAATACTTGCTAGGTCCTCTTATGGGAGTGGAGGACTATAGAAATATTCTGTACATAATAAACACCAGACTTCCTGCACAATGCTCCACAGTTCTGTTGGATTCTGAAGTGGAGGATTCCTGTGTTCTACAGCACGTCACATGACGTCACAGATGTGTTCGGTCACGTCGAGGTTTGGTGACTGGGGTGTGAACGACTAAACAGACGAGTCTTCCTTTAACTGTAATCTGTAGTCTGTAGACGTGTGTGGTGGTACATCGTCCTCGTCACACACAGCGTTCACCTGTCGGAGACGTCTGTAGGTGTACCAGGGGTCCCATGGAACTCCAGCTAAACAAACCTCACAACGATATGGAGCTAAAACTAATCTGTACCGGTTTTTCTGTTTTTTGGGGCATACAGACATTTTTTTTTGTTTTTGCTCTTTCTCAGGATCAGTTGCTTCCCCTAGGACTTTCAACAAAACCGTGCCTCTGTGGCCACCTTAAACCTGAGTTTGACATCTTGTATAGAATTGTACTGCATATCCATGTTTGTCGAACGTCTCTGTGCTCTCGGGGTTCGCAGCAAAGTTAAGGCTGACTACGAGGTTGGCTTTGTAGCTCAAAAGTGGGCGGAGTCTATTATATAGTCTTGTGATATTTTAAGTGATGTTTGAGTGGACGTTAAGCCACACGGTCAGCATGTGCTTTCTGTAACACAGTCCTGCGGGACTCCTCTGTTAGAATAACGGCCGATTTCTTGAGACGAGTTTTTTTTTTTGTAAAATGGATACATTTTTATTAGTAAACCTCTAACATGAAACCCACGTGTGTGTGTGTGTGTGTGTGTGTGTGTGATGCTCATGACGTTATTATTAATTTTTTTTGTACACTTGCCTTTTTCAAATTACACATACTGACATATTGATCTTTTATACCGTTTGTATTATTTTCTAACACACCTGAGTCTCACTGATGAGGCTCTATGATGCAATGTGCCCTCTAAATACTCAAAGTTCAATCATTTCGCTTCAGATACAAATCGAATAAATCAAAGCCACAGACCTGAAACATGTAAACAAGCCCCCGACAAGCACACGTATGCAGATCAGCTTCCTGATAAAGAAATAAATCACACACCAAGGCTCAAAAGCACACTAGATTATTTTATTAGTTTTCAATTTTCTAATAAGAAACACTACAATTCTCATATTTCCTTTGTTTTTTTTTTTCTTTTTTTTCTCTCTTACTAGAACAGTTCTAAAGTTGAGGTATAAAAGGAGTTCATACCAGACTAACAAGTCTGAAAATGGCAGGGTTTTATATACAAGAGAAATGGAGAGAACAGGGGAGAGAGGTAGAGAAAAGGAGGAGTGATGAATACAGAAGCGGAAAAGACAGGAGGTGGGAGGGGGGGGGACGAGGGAGGATACACTACAGTTCTAGAGGGGGAAAAAAAATAATATGTAACAAAACCACAAATCTGTTCATTTGTCTTTGGTGCAGTGAAACGGACACATGTCACATGATCGCGGGCTTTGTAGAGCATGTGTGTGTGGGGGTGGGATGGGGTGGGGGGTTGGAACCGAATGTGGGTCCGAGAAGCCGGCGTGATCGAGATCAGGATTAAGGATCACGCCGGATCAAATCGGATGCGTGCCAACATGCCAATTCGTCTCGTTCAACTTCCCGTTTAGTTTTTATCCATAAATTGCTGGATACAATCTGACACCGACCACGTAAAAGAGCTAGGTGTAAACAGGATGTGAGGCCTCTCCCTCCTTCTCTTTCACACTCGCTCAGGTGAGAAGCTCCGAGTAATTCTAGCAATGTGGCGCAATTTCAGGAAGTCGGCGCCGAGCGTTTCGGACGTGTCCGTTCATGCCGCAGCTGCAACCGGGGCTTGAAAAGCAGTCGTAAAGATGAGCTCGTCTCAGGAATGGAAACGTCGCGCGCTTGGCAGCTGCACAAAAGACTCGTTTTAGAGGACACACACACAAAAAGGAGGCCTGAGCTGCCGGGAGGAGTTGCTGGGAGGCTGGATCTCCTGTAGAGCGAGCAAACTCGCTCGTAAACGCACAAAAGTCCAAGCCTGCGACTGCAGCCGTAACCTTTCGCCTATTTGTCCAGAAGGAACCGTGCAGGGTTTCGGGAAAGAAGCGGAGACACGCACGGATTCACTGCACCACACACAAATGCTACAGATTACAGAAATAATAGCAAAAAGGTAACCAAGAAACAAAAGCCAAAAAACAAAACTCAACAACGTTACAAATACAAAATACAAACACTCCAAAGTCGTTACTGGAGTCAAGTCGAGAAAAAGAAAAAAAAACAAACAAACAATAAACTGGAAATTAAAATTCGAACGTGTACATTTTATAAAAAGAGAAATACACTTAAACATTCCACAATCTGTACAATGACATCCGGTGATGACGAGTACAAAAAGGAGGAAGGGAAGAAGAAAAAAAAAAGTATTATTATTAATAATAATAATAAAAAAAAAATATTTTGGTGTAGTAATAGCATTAGTAGGAAGAAAAGCCAGCCAGCGGAAATGTAGTAAGTAACATTAATCTATACAGATGTGGGTAAAAAGGTTGTGTGTGTGTGTGTGTGTGTGTTTTTCAGAGCCGTGTCCGAGTGTGTGTACATGTGTGTATTTATACATAAACAAAACCCATTGTACATTTCAGGTGTCGAGTTCATTGTGTAACAATTTCCATTTATGTATCTGTGGTCAGTATCAAAGGGAAAAGAAACAAAGAGGGATGAAGAAAAAGCGACAGAGACGGAGAGAGAGAGAGAGAGAGAGACGTGTCTAAAACACAAAACAAAACACGTCCACACTTTATTTCTGTCCTTCCTGTGTCAGGAAAGCGATACAGATTTGATGAGACGTCCTCGGCGTGTGCTGCAGTCCAGCGACTTGAAAACCACACACGCATTTTTGGTTCGACTTCAAAAAAACAAACAAAAAAACAAAACAAAGGAGAAGAGCCCTTGTTGCTCAGCCAGGTCAAAGTACCGCTTTTGTTTTTCTTTTCCTTTTTTCTCTCCACTGATGGGACGATGTGGCATGCAATAGTATCACAGTATGGACGCTTTCTGTCTCGTACAGCGAAATACAATCAGATAAAAAGTGGAACAAGACAAAAAAACATCACACAAGAGCGTAAAACTGAAGCCCACGCCTGCCTAGATTCAGAGAGTAATCTCAAGCTTGCTTTTTTTTTTTGTTGTTTTTTTTTTTTTTTTTGGTTTGGAAGTACACAGTCAGGTCAGCGCAGCCTCTGAAGGTTGGACACTGACGCCGTCTCCTGGAGCGTCCTTGAGGAGGGTCGGAGTGCCCTGTGAAGTACGTGTGATGTGTGACTTGTTTATTTCTTTCTTTCTTTTTTTGGTCTGTCGTTCGGTTTTACATTCTCTCCGTTCGGAAAAGAAGCTACACAAGGACTCTGGAGTGTCTTCAGGAATCGACATGCACGGATGGAAGACTTATTGTATCATTAAACAAAAAAAATAATAAAATAATAACAACAACAGTAAAATAAAAGAAGGATAAATGTTTTGAGTGGCCCAAGCGTTAGAACTGGGACAGGTTAGAAACTGGGTTGGATTTCAACTCTACACTGAGGAGAAGAACAAAAAAAAAAAAAAAAAAAAAGCAAGCTATTAAAAGCTGCTAAGCTATTTAAACATGACGGGAAAAAAAGTCTCGTTAAAAAAGGAGGGGAAAAAAAAGAAAAGGAGAAAACAAAAAGCTAGCCTGCGGGTGTGTGATTAAAACGTCTGTCCCTTCTGCCCAAGTACAGACCTGCCCTCCACCTTCTCCTCCGGGATTAAAAACCTTTCCAAAGTCACGACTCTGATCAGTTGTGCTTAGCTGTGTTTGAGATTGATAGATATTTATTTATATATATATATATATATATATATATATATATGTCGAGGATTTTTGGAAACGCAGGAAGACGGCGACCGAGTATAAACGCATGTTGAGCGTGTTCTCCTTCTGAACCGATGACCTTGAGGACGCGGCCAGCTGTCAAGCGTGCGGCGTCAGAAAGCGATTTGGACACGGGGGGGACGGGACGGGACGGGACTAAGGAGGGCCGGTGTGGTGTTTAGGTGCTGCGGCAGTCCGAGGCGGTTCTCCGACAGACCAACGCGACACACACGACAACACTTTGGTTCAAAAGCAGGCAGGAAGGAGGTCCTGTGTGGTCTTCAGTGTAGCTGGCTTGGTGAATGTGTGTGTGCGCGCGCGTGTGTGTCTCTCTCTCCCTCTGTTTCTCTCTTTCTCTCACACACGCACACACGCACACACACACACACACACAAGTGCTGAACAGAATGCTCTGACGTGTGACCTTTCTTTTTCCTTTTCCTGTGTTTCAGCCTCAGGAAGGGCAGAGTGAAGGCTCCTGGATGACTGTCCAGTGAAGTCCAAACCCGAGTGTGTGTGTGTGTGTGTGTGTGTTGTGGCTCGGTACCGATGTTGAGGCCGAGTGCTTGTAAAACAAAAGTTGAGTCCGAGGAGGAAAGCAGAGTTGGACTGGTGGAAGCGCCAAGTTCCTCTGTGTATGCGTGTGTGTTTTTGTGTGTGTTTGTGTGTGTGTGTGTGTGTGTGTGTGTGTGTGTGTGTGTGTGTTACTATGTCTCTCTCAGTAGGAGGGCTGTGATTGGACGCTGCTGGGATGTCCTGGGTGGAGGAGTGATGGGGATTTCCTGCCAGCTGCTGTTGGCCTGCACAGAACAGAGACAGTCGGACTTATTCCTGTTCTCTTTCTCACACACACACACACACACACACACACACACACACACACACACACACACACACACCACCTCATTTCACAACTAGGGGATGGAAAAAAACCCCAAAACTGTGTGTCCTTGGGGCAACAAAGGGCGCCTGTACTTTCAACTGACACTATAAAAAGATCCAAGTGAATAAAGTGACATTAGAGAAGGGCTGTTGAGGGCAAATACAGTCACATGACATACGCAGGCCCGGCAGTGTCTCGGTGAATAGCCAGTCTATCAGAAGTCTATTAGTCTATTCTCGGTGTGTGTGTGTTTTATTACTCACGTCTAGGCAGTGTGGGGTGTAAAGGCCACTTCCTGACCGCTCCTCATAGCCGGCCGTCAGGTGTGTAGCACGGCGCTGGGTATCCACCTGTTAAACACACAAACACAAAGAACGGGATGACTTCAACACACACACACCTTTATGTCAGCACACACAATAACCCTTCAGGTGAACCAGATCCCGCTTCTTTTGTTCACGTCGGCTGGTATTCAGTGTGAACTTCTGAAATGCGACAAGGGTTTAAATCGTTCACCTTTCGCACGGAAAACTCCGAAGCGAGCAGTGACGCGGGAGGCGTCGTCCGGGATTAATGCGTTAAAGTGTTTCGCTGCTCGTGCAGTTTAAATCCCTCAGTGACTCAGAAGTTCCTTGTAGAGAGCTTCGTCATGGCACCACCAACAACGGGAGCCACAGTAAACGCTTGCATGAATTTTATTAAGCTTAAGTACACACACACACACAAACACACAAACACACAAACACACACACACACACACACACACACACTCGCGCAGAAGTGCCAGAAAAGCAGCTACAGACCATCCTGTGCAATACAAGGTGGCTGGTGGTTCATGTTCCCCACACGTCTACAGACACCTATTTAAAGAGACAGGGCCACTTACATAGTGGTCGACTGAGTCATGTGATGTCTCAAAAACATCTGTATAGTGATGTATAGTCGACTGAGTCATGTGATGTCTCAAAAACATCTGTATAGTGATGTATGGTCGACTGAGTCACGTGATGTCTCCAAAACATCTGCATAGTGATGTATTGTCGACTGAGTCATGTGATGTCTCAAAAACATCTGTATAGTGATGTATGGTCGACTGAGTCACGTGATGTCTCCAAAACATCTGCATAGTGATGTATTGTCGACTGAGTCACGTGATGTCTCAAAAACATCTGTATAGTGATGTATAGTCGACTGAGTCACGTGATGTCTCCAAAACATCTGTATAGTGATGTATGGTTG
>JAOVVF010000029.1:2216557-2233342 GCA_028565595.1 Duopalatinus emarginatus | reverse complement strand
GTGTGGGTCTGAAGGGGGTTTGAGAGGGTCAGTGTGGGTCTGAAGGGGGTTTGAGAGGGTCAGTGTGGGTCTGAAGGGGGTTTGAGAGGGTCAGTGTGGGTCTGAAGGTTTTCATGTGCTGTGTTCTTTAACATCTAATAACAGATTACCATCTCTTAGCATCGCCCACCATCTTTCGTCACTTCAACACACACCAGGCACTGTGGTTTTTCTACAGAATGGTTCAGTCTTACATCACACCCCCCACCCCCAGGCTGGCATGACACATGTACACACACACAGATCAGATTAGATGTAACAATCTACAAGGCACAGGCTCTGTAACACCTCTGTAGGTGTACTGTGGTTAACAGCAGATCCTTGACGTCCTGCCCCACCTGTTCGGACATCTTTCCATCGTATGCAGCGTTAATGGTGTCAGTAACTCGCTTGCTACAGTGGGTCCCTCTGGGGGCAGCCGTGGTCCCGGTCCAGGGGTCCATCCCTAGACAAGACTGACACGACGGCTGCTCTCCAGGCGCTGTGGTTTGGGGCTGCCCCTCTGCTCTAAATAAGTGTGTTTACTGCCCCCTAGTGTTCACTAGTGTGTTTCACTGCATGGAGGTCACATTCATCGGTGTGCAAGAACAGTAGGCAAATAGTTCACTTTCAAATTGAAGTCATACTTGGACTAGATACAGGTTTTTTTTTTTTAAAGGGTGTGGGTTTTTATTTTTCACAGAAGTTCAAGAAATGCCATGACGACCACAGGTACGCTTCGTCTGTAAAATGACCTAATTCTAGTGAAACAACAACAAAAATCTAGAAACTCAGTCATAAGATGGAAAAGAAGTGACGTGAACTACTCACTGACGTACTGCGCTGACACACAGACGAACGTGGCTGATCTTAAGTCTGATACATGATCCCATTTCTGTGATCTCTGATCCGTTATCTGTCACTGGGATCGGGCTGGGTATCAGACTGGTGGTATCATGGTATAAAATCTCAGATGTATTGCGTCAGTCATATTGTGGTCGGTCCTAGTAACTGACATGTCTGTCTGTCTGTCTGTCTAAGTTCCAGTTTTGACTCATTCTGAATGTTTATGGTCTCACCTACACTTCCCTTAGATATTATACAGCTTTATTAAAGCAGATATGATAAATATATTAAAAGAGAGGGACACATTTTTCCAGCCTGATTGCTAATAATTACTTATTGATAACGAATTTACTAGTTGTGTTTTCTGTATTACTGATCAGAAGGTCAGGGGTTCGAGCCCCAGAGCCGCCCACCTGCCGCTGAACGAAGCCCTTAACCTTGTCTACTCCGCCCTTAACTGCATCTGACTCACTCTGCGCTCTCGCCCCAACTTCCTAATAATCTGCGATATCTGATGAAACGCTTCACTATCAGAATTGCTCATTTCATCCTTGCCCAATCTAAAAGAAGGTTATTAATATTTCCTCCTGCAAGGTTAACGGGAAAGGTCATGTCTCCAAGCTGATTTGTTCACCTTGCTTCACCCCCATGACTACGCCGGTGACGTGACCTACATACCAGAAACCGGGCGGTAACTTACAACTGTTGTTCAAGAGCTATAAAACATCGAGAGCCAACATAAACACACGCAAGACGTGTTCACAAAGACGTGCACGCGGACGCACCTGGCGTCGAGGAAGCGCGAGCGGAGGATCATGACGGCCTCGCAGGTGCTCTGCTTGAGCTGCATCTGGATGGAGCTGAACTTGCGGTGAATGATGGCCACCATGCGCTCGATCTCTTTGGGCGAGATGGGCCGCGTGCGCGACTGCTCTCTCAGAAGGTTCATCACGTGGTTGGTGAATTCACTGCAGGCCTGAAAATGCACACACACACACAGAGAGAGAGAGAGAGAGAACATCTAGGTCAGTACCGAGAGCACAGCTGCACAGGGCCTAACAACGCACAGCTGCATCACAGCCCTGTGATTCTAATTATATACACATAATACATCACAGCTCTGTAATTACAACACGGAACTCTGCAGTCTGTACTGCATCACGGATGTCATCATGCGGTCCAGACGGAGCGACTGACTCCATGTTACACCAGCTGGATTCTTCAGTCTGACTGGTCACAAGGTGTCGATTCATTCCTCATCGAAGCAGCAGCTCAGTTTCGAATCCTATATTCAAATTTATATCAAAGCACTTGTTCTAATACATGAACGGCTTATTATAGCAACCAGACATGTCCGGTGTCCGGTAATTAAATTATTATTACGTGCTGCTAAATGACGAAGACGTTTACGCTGATGTGCCAGAAAAACCGTGTGTAAAACACGCGGCCTGGTGGTGGCTTCATAATGCTGCTACGGGACCCCTGGGACATCTCCAACCGTTTCAGACAGGTGACCCGTTCACGTCCTGTGTTCATTCTGACACGTTTGGCCTCTTCTAAGAGAGCAGTCCACCACCACACGTCTACAGACACCACATCACGGTCAGAGGAACACTCGTGTCGACGTTACTGCTCAATGCGGACAGCTGGAGGGTTCATGGTCATAGTGTGTTTTGGTAACCTGGGATGTTTGGATGCCCCGTGAAGGACCTACCAAGTATTAGACTGGTGTAGACGGGTCTAATTTGCTGTTGATTGTAAGGAGTCTCCAGTGCCAGGTTCCCCCTCCAGCCGTATGTTATGTTAAACACTAAACGTCTGATTGGTGGACTGATGGCTCGGAGACAAACGTAAACACTACAGACATGTTTATAAAGTGGCAGACTGACAGCAGGTGTGTGTTTAACGCTCCAGCTGAGCCAAAGCGCACTCCTCGTCTTTCCCACCTGTTCGTATTTCTCCAGCTCGGCGTGGTAGATCTGGCGGATCTGAGCGAGTTTGGCTCGGTAGTCCGAGTGCTCCACGCTGCCGTCGTTCGGCGATCCTCCGGCCGCCGCTGCCGCCGCCGCAGCCGCGGATCCGCCGCCTTTCTCTGGTCCGGACACTCCCTCGGCCAGCAGCATGTTATCCAGACGCATGATCTGGGGATCTGGGGGATCCTCCTCCTGCACGCCACGGATGCTCAACACTGTGGGATGAGAGGACAAGGGTTCGGTCACACGCCGGCATGACATGAACAGGTTTAAAACAGAACACTATAAAGAGACATGAAACAGCGGAAAGTTGACATACAACCCTGACGGAGTTTTTTGTAATATCGGTATCAAACTAACACCCACATGAACCCCGGGATTCCCAGCAGGAACAGCACTCTGCCTGTCACACTGCACCCCTTTGTCCCCCACGTACCCATGACTCATCAGATCAGTCACCCTCTTCCATTACTCCATGGTTTAGTTCTGATGCACATGCGCCCCCTGTAGGCACCTTCAGGGACGGACAGGGTTTGGTGGCCAGTCTGCAGTAACGCAGTACCACACGCAGCAGGCTGAGGTACATCATGTGTTCCCTAATCTCCCTCGGTCACTCTCTAGCCTCCCTTCACCTCACCATCCTCCCTTGTCCACTCTATAGCCTCCCTTCTTCTCACCATCCTCCCTTGTCCACTCTCTAGCCTCCCTTCTTCTCACCATCCTCCCTTGTCCACTCTCTAGCCTCCCTCGTTCACTCTCTAGCCTCCTTTCTTCTCACCATCCTTCCTTGTCCACTTTCTAGCCTCCTTTCTTCTCACCACCCTCCCTTGTCCACTCTCTAGCCTCCCTTCCTCTTACCATCCTTCCTTGTCCACTTTCTAGCCTCCCTCGTTCACTCTCTAGCCTCCCTTCTTCTCACCATCCTTCCTTGTCCACTCTCTAGCCTCCCTTCCTCTTACCATCCTTCCTTGTCCACTCTCTAGCCTCCCTTCCTCTTACCATCCTTCCTTGTCCACTTTCTAGCCTCCCTCATTTACTCTCTAGCCTCCTTTCTTCTCACCATCCTTCCTTGTCCACTTTCTAGCCTCCTTTCTTCTCACCATCCTTCCTTGTCCACTTTCTAGCCTCCTTTCTTCTCACCACCCTCCCTTGTCCACTCTCTAGCCTCCCTTCCTCTTACCATCCTCCCTTGTCCACTTTCTAGCCTCCCTTTTTCTCACCATCCTCCCTTGTCCACTTTCTAGCCTCCCTTTTTCTCACCATCCTCCCTTGTCCACTCTTTAGCCTCTTTTTTTCTCACCATCCTCCCTTGGTTCACCCTCCATCCTCCCTCATCCGCTCTCTAGCCTCTCTTGTCCACTCACCATACTCCCTTGTCCACTCTCTAGCCTCCCTTCTTCTCCTCATCCTCCCTCGGTTCACCCTCCATCCTCCCTCATTCACTCCCTAACCCTATCTAGCACAGCCACTCAGATCTTTACACTTGCCCATTTTTCCTGATCCCAAGACATCGATTTTGAGACAAGTTTGTGACAGGTGCTACTGTAACCAGATGATCGGTGTGTGATCACACACACACACACACACACACACACACACACACACACACACACACACACACAGCATATATCGCTATACGAATCTGACTGCAGTGTCCGTGTCCTTTTTTTTTCTCCCCCTCCCTGTAAATTAAAAATAACTCTGCTCTGGTCCAGCAGAGGGCAGCGTTGGCCACCTCAGGGCCTGCAGGTCTGTGTGAGGCGAGCATGAGGCATGGCTGCAGTAATACGAGAGCGTGTGCCATCAGCCGCAGCAATCCGGCAGTGTATTAACCCGAGACCTGTCACATCTCTCACGCTGCCGACACACACACACACACACACACCGGGGGGTTCATATCACACAGTCACACACAGTACAGAGCTATGATGTGCATCACAGGACAGGAGGAAAACCAGTTGAAGGACAACATTCCTGCACACACACACACTCTGTCTCCGTGTGTGTGTGTGTGCCCTGTTTCTAAAGCGACACAAACTTCAAAGAGTTCATTCTTTTACACGCACATGCATCACTCCTGTGTGTGTGTGTGTGTGTGTGTGTGTGTGTGGTGCTAATGAGGATCTGCTGACTGCTTCCTTCCAAACACGAATCAAACATTCCCTTTGTGTTCGCCTGTGAAACTTAACTGATACCACATTTCTAGATGAGTCTTAACCTCCCCCTCACACACACACACACACACACACACACAAACTTTTTCTCTCTCTCTCAAACAATCTCTTTCCTTTCCCCCCCCCCCCCCCCCTTCTGCTTTCTTTCTTGTTCCCTCTTGCCTCTCCTGGGCGCCTCCATTCAGGTCTACCCCTGTTCCCCCCTTTCTCTCTCTCTCTCCTACATTCCTTCTCTCTCTCTCTCTCTCTCTCTCTCTCTCCATCGCTCCCCCTCTCACGGTTCAGGAATGCGCCGTACCCAGCCGACTGAACTAATGACCTTCATTCGCCCATCCCTCCCTCCCTCCTTCTCTCTCTCTCTCTCTCATTCTCTTCATGCACCTCTCTTTTTCTCCCCCTTCATTCTATCTCGGCCTGTAAAAGTCCAATAAAAAGAGGAGGTAAAGTTTTTCCAGGACGGGAGAACAGGGGAGTGCACTAAATCACATTAAGTGTGTGTGTGTGTGTGTGTGTGTGTGTATGTTTGCTTGCAGACGTGCTCGCTTGAGTGGAGGAATTTATTTTTGGAGTGTGCTGCAAAAAAGACGGAGTTGAAAAAAACAACAACAAATAAGCAAAAAACAAACAAACAAACAAAAACAAAACGGCTTCAGGTATAAAATAAATACTGACGACTGAAAGAAACAAGGCACCATTTTATCAACACACACACACACACACACACGCCCTTCCTCCACGGGTCGACCATCCCCCTACCTCATAACACACACACACACACACACACTCTATATACCCTCCAGGTGGATCCCTGAATCCGTCCTACACCCTGCGTTTACCCCAATTAAGCTGTTGATTGCTAATCACACCCCAAACAACCCCCTTTATCGTTCGCTGAGGGTTAACGGAGCTGACGATTAACCCGTCCTCCTGTCATTCACACTTGCTCACCTCCCGAAAGCCCCCTCCAAAAAAAAAAACCAACAAAAAAAAAAACCCCCTGGTAATTAGCGGCTAATTAAAAGGCAAACGGTCAAAGACGGATGGAGGAGTCGGAGCCTTTCGCTGCCGCTCTCGGAGGCTCCGGGGTCCGTCCTCCTTCTCTCCGGCTCCTTTAAGAGGATTAATAAAGCCAGACGCTAAATCTTTCAATTAGCGCGGCTCGTTAATACGCGCACGCCCACGTGTTAATGAGATAATGCACGTTTTTAATGCGCGACATCTGTCCGAGCTCGGCTTAACATCCTTCTGGTGAATAAAAAATAAACAGATGTATAAATCACACAGGGAGGGGGGAGGGATCGGGATCGGGATCAGACACTATCATCATTCCACTACGATGACGACGATGTTGATGATGATGGTAATAATAACAATGAGTGTGTGTTTGAGGGTCGGAACGACGGAGCTGTGCTGCTCAGGTACGATCCAGGTGATGAGTTAAGAGCAGACGGAGGAGGTTTCGTGTTCTCGGCTGCTAGCGCTGTATTAATGGTGCCATTTTGAGTGCATTACAGGAGACGCGGTCCATCACGGCGCGCCTCGGAGCTCAGGGCTCGGCTCGTACACGAGCGCTTTTCCTTCTGTACGCCTTAGCGCACCCTCTCCTTCTCTTTTTCTCTCTCTGTGTGTACGTGTGTGTGAGAGAGAGAGCGTTGGTGAACCCCCCCCTTCCCCCTCCCACCCGGTCTCTCCCTCTGTTCTCCATTTCAGTCGAGTTCTCCATGTGAGCTGCAATCCCTCATGCTGTCAGCCCTCCCCTCCTCCTTCCCTCGCTCTCTCTGTAGACAGACAGGATTAGCATTTTAATTGCATCAGCTCTCTTGGGGATTCGCAGCCTTTCACTGGGGGAGAGGGAGAGAGAGGGAGAGAGGAAGAGAGAGAGGGAGAGTAAAAGAGAGAGAGAGGGGGGGTGATGGAACAGGAGAGAAGAGGAGAACCAAGGAGAAAATAAAAAGCGAGAGGAGTCACAAGAGGTGATATAAAAACATCAGGTAAACGATGAGGGAGAGAAGGAGAGCATAAAGCACAAATGGAATGAGAGAGAGAGAGAGACTAAAAGGCTGGTTTGGAAGGAGGAGGAGGAGGAGGGGTGAAAAAGAGGAAGATCACGGTTCATGGTGGGCTGAAGGCGAGAGTACGAGAATGATTATGAAACTGCCAATAAATCCGAAGAAGGGAGAACAAGAGAGGCTAGAGAGTGAACGAGTGAGGCTAGAAAGGGAATGAGTGAGGATAGAGAGAGAACGAGTGAGGATAGAGAGAAAAGAAAGGAGGCAAACGGGTCAGAAGGAGGGAGCCGAGAGAAAAAAGGAGACTGGGGAGAAGAAGAGGCTAAAAAGAAAACAAGGCATGTTAGAGAGCTAGGAAGGCTAGAGAATGCACTAGGGAGACTAGAAAGAGAAGGAGGGAGGCGAACCAATGAACTAGGGAGGCTAAAGAGTGAACTAGGGAGGCTGGAGAGAGAAGGACACTGAAGGATAAGAGGAGGGAGACCGGAGAGAGAGAGGGAGAGACTATGGAGAGAGAGAGAGAGAGGGAGACTATGGAGAGGGAGACTAAAGAGGGAGAAGGAGACTGGAGAGAGAGAGGGACACTGGAGAGGGAGAGGGAGAGAGACGGAGAGACTGAAGAGAGACTGGAGAGAGAGAGAGACTGGGGAGCGAATGGAGAGAGAGAGAGACTGGGGGAAGGAGGAACTGGGGAGAGACTGGAGAAAGAGACTGGGGAGAGACTGGAGAAAGAGAGACTGGGGAAGGAGAGACTGGGGAGAGATTAGCGAGAGGGAGAGACTGGGGAGAGACTAGAGAGAGGGAGAGACTGGAGAAAGAGAGAGAGGGAGAGACTATGGAGAGAGAGACAGAGAGAGAGAGGGAGAGACTATGGAGAGAGAGAGAGGGGGAGACTATGGAGAGAGAGAGAGAGAGAGGGAGACTAAAGAGGGAGAAGGAGACTGGGGAGAGACAGGGGAGAGACTGGGGAGAGACTGGGGAGAGACTGGGGAGAGACTGGGGAGAGACTGGGGAGAGGGAGATTTTGAGAGCAGAGACGTGAACGTTAGGGAAGACGTCCCCTGAGCTCGGCGTCCATAATGGAGTGGTAATGAAGGAATGCACAGTACAGCAGCACACAGAGGAGTGAAGAGGACAGATCTATCAGGATGATGTAATATTTCAGCCCTAACTCGTTTTTAATGAGTGAATTTATAACGAGTGTCTCAGAGACACGACTTGACTTGGCTTTTCATCTGGTGGAGCGTTACAAATAAATTCCTGCTATTCCTGGATAAACTAATATACATGCAGCGTGTTGGGAAGTCGCTAGAAACTGAACGTCCCGACTAGGACTGGGGGACACCAGCAAAAAAACAAAAAAGAACAAAAAAACAAAAACAAATAAGCAATAAAAAGAAAAAGCCGTCATAACACTCGCCAGGATTTTCACTGAAACGTGAAGTACAAGAATGAACTAATTAATAAATAAAAAACATATCAAATTAATGTGTGTATATAAATATATTATGAGTAGAGTGAGAATGTCTCAGGATGTTGTTATACCCTGATCACATGACCATACTGTCCAGCTCAGACCCGGCTCAGTAAAACATGTCCACATGGACGATTTGTATGTAAAGAGAAAAAGATGAGATGATGTAATGTAGCTGAAATCTACTATAAAATACCTTTCAGGAAAAAAATGCCTTTCAGGAAAAACGAAACATGCACCAAATCAAACCCAGTACAACTACAAATAAATAAATAAATAAAGCAACAACAAAAGAATTAAAGCCGAATAAAAATAAGCGAACACACGAGGCCTCGTCTGTCTGTGTAAAAAAAGATTTATCCATTTCATTCCTGTTTTTATCAAGTGAACTAACAAACGTTTGGTGTGTTTTTTTCTATTAATCTATTAATAAATGATCACATCACTTCCCATCATCATCCTATTTTCTCTCCTCAGCTCCGACTCTGTAACATGGTCCAGTTGATGATGATGATGATGATGATGTCATCATTACGGCTGACGTCTTTTCTCTCATATATAAAACCATCAGTCGAGGGTTAAGGGCCTCGGCTCGAGGGCCCAGCAGTTCGGATTCTTTTACATTCTAGTTACAAGATAAAAAAAATTATTTGATAAAAAAAATCTAAAAAAAAAAAAAAAAAAAAAAAAAAAAAAAAAAAAAAGATTTTCAGTTTCTGCAATGTTTTGTATCTCAAGTAATAAAGAAATAAATATTAGGGAACTTTTACAGGATTGTTGTTGCTTATTACAGTTAACTAATTTAAATTTGTGTTGGTGTTCATCATGTTACAGGTTTCAGAGAAATCCTTCTATTACATTTTAATGCTTTTTTTTTTAAATAAAAAAAAAATCTATAAATATAAAAATATACAGAATATCTCGACTGTTCAGAAGTTTCTCCTTTTTAGTGTTATAAAATATTTAACAATAAAAAAATTTATCTTTTAACAATATACATTTTTACATGCATTACTAATTATATTATATAATTATAAACAATATATCATAAATAATAATAAATTAATTAAAATAATAAACTAAATGTGTTAGTAATTACTTTTTAAAAATTACATTAATTTGCCATTATTATTAATCTCAGAAATAAATTTGTTTTCATTACACATGTTTTCAGACACTGAACACAAAAGAAAAATCTACAAAACCTATGCAATGCCACACGGCTGTATTGTCACGTTAACAAACCCGTCCATCATGACACACGTCACCTACTTTGATGACAGTCACATGATCACTATCAAATTAAACACGTGAATGACGTCGACATCTTTCCTTCTGTTGGTGTTGGGAAATAAAATCAGACAGAAATGAATATCGTGGCTTGGAAAGATTCCTGGTATCGTGATATATCATTTTATCACGTATTGTCCCAACCTTAATACATACTTAACGATTGCCTCCGTACGTCTTTTAACCAGAACAGGTTTTGCTATCAAACACTAGCAGACTGTTAGGGTAGAGGATCGACCTCTGGTTTAGATTTGGTGTCTGGTGGATTGGGTCTGATGTGTTTGCGTGAGGCAGAACTGATCCGCCCAACCCACGGGTTCAGATCCGGCGCTAAGCAGCTCAGGTTAAGCGCCGGCGGTTTAGTGGAGCGCTGTGGCACAGATTTACTTCCCTCCCTACGTCCCACTCAATCTCACACACCCACGCACCACCCCCCCCACATACACACACATCAAGCATTGTGCTTCCTGGGTGACGCACTGGTCAGTGGCGAGTGTCAACACTGCGATGTGATTAGCGTGCGACCGGCGGCGCTCACACACCTTGAGCAAACACGTGGCTTCGACCCAGCACTATTAACTCGGCTGGTGATTCATACACACCTCGACGCAGAGACAGCGCACGCACACGCACACACACACGCTTCATCCCTCCCTCCGCAGCACGAGAGCCGGTGGCAAAACAAACCGAAACGGCTCGCACGGGTCAGGGAGAAAAATGAAGGCTCTGCAGATGTCCGCGGCCGAGGAAGAGGAGGATGAAGGATGCGTTTTGCTTGCAACGAGCCGTGCCTCATCAGCACAGCTGCCTCCTGTGCTAATTAGCACCGCCTCTTAAGGAGCTCCTAAAGACCTTGTGAAAAATGAACGCTCGTTCGAGAGGTCGTTAATTTGCACCGCTATGCAAATTAGGTGGCAATTAAGCAATAGATCAGAGGAGCAGCTCCCATTTATAACGAGTGAACGAGCGGCATGACGGGGCCCGAGAGAGCCTGGCGATACGGCAACACCGTGCGAGCGTGTGTGTGTGGGTTGGACAAACAAGGGTCTAGCATGAATCTGCAGTCTTTATGTCATAAAAAAAAGCGTGTCGTTCCATCACTGCATGACTAGACGTCAGACACCTGTCAGATTCACAGTCTGATCAGGGTGTGTGTGTGTGTGTGGGGGGGGTGTTGAGTGTTTCCGACACCTCCGAGCTACACGAGCGGATTACGCAAGATTAACGCGCGGCTTGACGCAGGTCCGATCCTGGGCGAGGGATTTGCGACGTCTACGTCAGTTCGAAACTGCGAGTTCATCAAATGCCACCGATGACATCACACAGTCTGTCCGAGGTTTGTTCGGCGTTCCTGGAAGGAGTCTCCGGTGTCAGGGCTTCGGGAGATACAGGCACACAGGTTCAAGCTTCGTGCCAGACGAGTGATAATGCAGTCGGTAGCTGGTTGCTGTGGTATAACAGGAACAAAACGCAAAACGCAAACCTCCGTTTTTTTAGACGTCTTAGTAATTAACGTGGCTCTCGAGTCGTTCTGGAAAAACACTGAAGGGCCACAAAAACGGCAACAAACGAGCCTGTGGTGCATCATTTGGGATTCCAAGCGAAAAAACTGGTTTGGAATTTTGGCCCGGCCTGCAGGAGTCCATGCCCCGTGGGTCCGTCAACAGCTTTGCACGGCGTCTCAGACGTGTTCGGTACGACTAATCCCCAAACTCACACGAGTGTTCCTTTTACTGTAATCTGGTGTCTCTAGACGTGTGCGGTGCTTCATTGTCCTGTTAGAGGAGGACAAACCCATCAGAATGAATCCAGGACATGAACTGGTGTCAGAAAGGACACACACACACACACAGTTCACCTGTCAGAGACGTCTGTAGATGTACCAGGGGCCCCGTGGAAGGGCAGATAAACAAACCCCACACCGTTATGGAGCCACCACCAGCCTGTGTATTTTACACAGACCGGTCTGTACCAGTATTTCTGCCACCTCTCTGCATCACATGGACCAAATGGAATCAAGCCCAAGATTCCAAATAAGCAGCGTTTTTAAACCCATTTGGGGGAAAAAAGCAAATCCCTTCTGGTGGAAAATTCAGCGGAGACCTCCAGCACAGCCGTGTCGTCTCTCGTGTTAAAAAAAGAAAAAAAAACGTGTGTAATAAAGAGCCCCTTGATGAACCTCGGAGATCTTGGCCCTGCTCCATAATTCGGCATCAGGGAGCGAGATATTAAAGCGAATTATGCCGGCGAGTTCAGGACGAGGTGAAAGGTTCGCTCCGGTTGTAATTAATCCTTCGTTAGCGTGGATGAGCTAATGTGACACGCGAACATCCCGCCGCATCCGCACGGGTTACGCTGGCTCGGCTCGGCTCGGGCAGCGTTTAACGCCTGCGTTTTAATTAAAAGAGACGCCGGGGCCCCTTCCGCCGGCCCGAGACGAAGAGACGAGATCTCATCACGCTGCGGCGTGCATCTGGGCCGCCGATTCACTTCGGTCGGCTGTTCGGCTGTAATTTACAATCATGAGGCGTCTATTAATTACTTGAAATAATTAAAAGTATGATTGAAATGTGCGCACCACCCCGCTCCCTGAAGATCCGCTCGCCTGGAAAATGAAGACATCACGTCTAGAACTTAATCTGATGTCATTACTGAGAGCAGACGCAGAACACCGAGACAGCAACTGGACTGATCCAGGCTGGCAATAACACACACACACACACACACACACACACACACACACACACACACACACACACATTTCAGAGAGTTGGGATGTGAATGATGGACCGCAATTGTTTTCGAATAGCCCAGACTCGTCGTTGGGGCCTGATCGATATTTCAGCACCGGTCCTGGCAGCCGTCACCAAGCCTCCAGTGGTTCAGGCCACAGGAACGCAACACCAGTCCCGGGCCTGTCATTGTCCGTCCTCGGCCGATTCCTCCAGGAATAATGTAATGAGACAGAAGCGAAGGGAGCCCACACAGCGGCGGCGGCGAGTTGAAGAGCACCGCCGAAGAGGTGGAGCGGGTTGGGGGCGGGGGGTTGGGGGAGGTGGGCGCTAGTGGTGGTGTTTGTCAGAGCCAGGGGTCTGGGTGATATTAGCCGTCTGCCAATCCGGCGTAGGCAATGGACACGGAGTAATTACTGCTGCTCTTACAGGCTCATCAATCTCTCTCTATCGCTCTCTCTGTCTCTTGTGCGCTCACACACACACACACCATCACTACCACCACCTCTCCCCCCCCTGCACTGCTTGTGTGATCTTTTTCCTTCTCGCCGCTCTTCGGAAAGCAGTGGAAGGGAGAAAAACGGATCGAGTGACAGCGCGCCACACAGGAAACAAGAGCGCGGAGGGAACGAGACGCCGGGGCCGAGCCAGATCGCTGTCATACGCCTGGTTTGAGAGAATATCGAACTGAGGTGTGCATGAGAGAAGGGGGGGGGGGGAAAGAGATGCTCTCCCCCCCCAAATACCCCCCCCTCCCTGGCTTGGTGCGTGCGGTGCGAGGCGGAGTGCATTAGGGCGAGTCGGAGAGGATTGTGTTTAGCACATGTTTAGTTTGAGTCTCTGTCTGTCTGCTTGACTGAGCTCATCCCTGTCTGTAATAGAGTAGGGCAGATTTAGGTGGCAGCTTTTATACATTTATCATGTCTGCCTATCAGAAGTCTTCATTTCTGCCATCTCGGAGTCTCTTCAACCCCATCCCTCAACGTCAGCGCCTCGATTCTGCTGCGCACTCGCTCGCTAGGCGTGCCAATACGGGAAGTTCGGAGGAGCCTGTAGGGAAGCGGGGTCGGCGCTGGGAGAGGTGCGCAAATCAACGTGAGCAGAGTCCGCAATTTACGAAGGCTGCTCTCTCAGACGTGTGTTTTATTGCACTCGCACGCAGGTGTGGGTCAAAACAACAGGCCCGAGAGTACAAGTGGGCCCTCGAGGGAGTGAATCGACTCCTGAATCGCAAACGTACGACACAAGAGATCCCTGACTGGAGATCAGTATTTATAGTGAACGAACACCGACAGCCTTGTGAAGGTCCACATGACCGATCCACGGCCCTATTAAAAATGGCGGCGTGCGTGACATCACTTCCTGTCTCTTGCCGTGAAGTTTCAACGATACCACAAGCTCTGGGACACTATAAGCGGCCAGAACGGCGCGATTAGCTCGCTTAACGAGATCGACTCGCCGTTTGCAGGTGTTCCTGCATGACGGAATACAGAAAAGCTCTTAAAATGTTGGAACCAAACCGAAACACCATGAAAGCAGAGTAAAGTCCTAAACCTCGCTACCGCCGTGCAAATCCGAGCGGTACAGAATCGCACAACCAGCCTGGGAACATATCCACATGAAAACTAACCTGGGATTCAGACTCCGCCCCAAAACGACCCTGGAATCAGTCTCACCTAAGACAGTGTGAAAATAAAAGCACTTCATGTGCTATAATACAGACACAATCAACAAACTTGTGTGGAGGGTGTGGAGCCCTGATGTGCCCCACCTCCTCCTTCTCCTCCTCCTCGGTTCGGTTCGGTTCTTTAGTTGCTGAGAATAACAGCATGCACAAACACCGACGTGCCAGTAAAAACTCACACTCACATCTGGGATGCCACGCAACATCCTGCACCTCGGAATGCAACCGGATTGTGGAGCGTTGTGCAGGAAGTGTGGAGTCCGGGCCCCTGTGGGGGACCTGCCAGGTATTAGACAGGTGTACCTTTTCTTTCTGGCACTTCACTGTATACACACAGGTGTAGATTAGAACAACGGGTCCGAGAGGACGCGAGTAGAGCGGACTCGATGTGCTTTTCAATCGATATATAATACAATACGGAAAGTGAATCGACTCTGACTCGACTCGTGAATCAAACGCGATCGAAGGACAGAGCCGCGGCACTGTAGAAACGCTGTGAGCTCTTTATAACAGCTGGACGAGGGGGGCCAAAGGTTCAGTCACCTGAATCACCCTGGATTTTGGTGAACTACCTTTTTTGCCCCCAATCACTGTTTTTCTGCCCAGTGAAAGTGTTTCAGGTGGTCAGACCAAAGCAAACGATACTGATTTGGATGCAGTAAAAGCACAAGGTGTGTAAATCCTAATCCTCCCTGAACAGTACTGTAATCCGTGCCCCCCCGAGTACCTGTTATCGGAACCTGGACCACAGAACTGAGTAGTAAACGACACAGTGGGGGGAAAACACACTCGTTTACGGCTGCCAAAAGTTCTCAGTGCTGTTACAAAAAAAACAAAAAAAAAACAGCTTTTGTGAATGACTTTCCTGTACCTTTCTGTCGTCCTCCCGTGTGTGTGTGTGTGTGTGTGTCTACCTTTTCAGCGCTCCGTCTGTTGGCATAGCTTCACTGCCAACTTTCGGTGTACCTGTCTGTCTCTCTGTCTCTCTGCTCGCTGAGCCTGCAGCGCTGGCATCATAAAACTAAACAGAGAAAGGCTCCGGTTTCCAGCAGCTCGTAAAATTTAACGGGAGGGTTCAAATTAAGCTCTCTCAAGAACGAATAATAATTAAAAAGCTTTAATTAGGCCCGTGATTGACTCGACGTCAGGAGTGGAAGCTGAGCGAGACAGACCGAGCCTGGTACTGACACCCAGCGCAACATAACTAATTACACCCTGCTGGAAATCTGGAGGGGCTTTACTGCAACACAATCAACTGAGGAAACACAATGTTGAAACTTTTAATTGCGAGGAAGAAGGATGCGATAAATGAAACAAAACGCGGAATCCAATCATTTAAGCGGGGGTGAAGTTCAGATCTGACTTCACTGCGAGAAGCGCAGATGTGCATCGGAGGCTCGGAAACGAGCTGAACATTATTTTAAGCGGCTTCGATATTTAAGGACTAATGAGACGTCTTTTTTTTTTAACGTGATTCCGACTTGACAACTTTCAGACATCACACATCAAACCTGATCTGTCTGAAGACTCGGAGACAGATAGAAGCAGCTGTTGGGATGATGTGTATCACAATTTCACACAATCTGTATGCTGGACAAGTCCTCACACAGATCAGACGTCCACTTCCTTCCCTTCCTTTTTTTTTTTTTTTTTTTTTAATTAAATCATTTTGTTCCTGATTATCCAAACGGAGCTCAAATTAATACATAACTCTATATAATTATATTTATTAAAAACCTTTCCTTTTTAATCAGTGTGGAAATAATCTAGGCATTTTATTTAATATAGAAAACAAAGTGTTTATTGGTTTGTAATCCAGTGTTTCTGACTTGTCTAAAACGACACATTAATAAGTAAAATATATTTATTTACTTCATGGTAATTTTAACCAGTTTCTGTATCAAATCCTTATATTTTATAAAATAGAAATATAAAATAATATTTTGTAAAGTACTTCAAACGTCTGCTACACACAAAAAAAATATTAATAATAATTATTTATATTAATTATTTATTCTTTTTGTGTGCTTCATGTCATGACACAAGTCAGGACTAGGACATTAATAATCACGTGCCATGAAGCAGCCATGTTGATCAGGTGTTATTTGCTGAGGTCAGGGATTCAGGACAGCGTCATGACTGTCAGAACCAGAAATGCAAGTTTTTCATTTTTGCCTGACTGAGTTACAGCTGAACACAGAACACGACAACCTGACAGTGACAGTGTGATATATTAAAATCACAAAACACATGGAATATTACATATCACATTATTACTGTTATTATTATTACTACTACTATTATTATTATTATTATTATTGCCATTATTATTACAATTATTATTATTATTACTATTATTTTTATTACTGTTATTATTATTACTACTACTATTATTATTATTATTACTATTATTATTATTATTATTATTATTACTATTATTTTTATTACTATTATTATTACTATTATTACTATTATTATTATTATTATTACTATTATTTTTATTACTGTTATTATTATTATTATTACTGTTATTATTATTATTATTACTGTTATTATTATTATTATTATTGTTGCCTTCACACAAC
>JAOVVF010000029.1:2158385-2179940 GCA_028565595.1 Duopalatinus emarginatus | reverse complement strand
GTGCAAATAGTCAGTGCATATTTACCAACATGAAGTGTATATCAGGCAACTGCCTTCTCAATACCACTGAAAACAGTGCTTACGTCTTCGTTGGCTGTATAGGAGTGATGTCGGCTAAACGTTTGCAAAACCCACAAAACTTGAGTTTAGTAGTTAGGGAGAATGCACTGAAGGCATTACGTTAGCGTTTGCATTTGCAGTAACGTTAAATCCCGGTGCCGCAAACATCTGAATGGGGGCGGTTGTTGTCTGGCTGTGGACATAACGCCCATTGTCCCCAGTTTTATGTTTTTCTTACAAAGTTTGCACCGCGCTTCATACTCCGTCGCTTTTTGTAACCAGTCACTATACTTTCCATCC
Organism: Duopalatinus emarginatus; assembly: GCA_028565595.1. Lineage (NCBI taxonomy): Eukaryota > Metazoa > Chordata > Actinopteri > Siluriformes > Pimelodidae > Duopalatinus > Duopalatinus emarginatus. Next base: position 2,179,580 of record JAOVVF010000029.1, on the reverse strand, counting down.
TCGAGCCAGTTATCATTAAACCTGCATTTCCACATCTTGCCACGGATAGCCTCTGAAAAATAACCACTCTGAAACACTGCTTTGTCTATTTCTACCAAGTGCATACAGGCTGAAATGGAGAACACTGCCCCCTAAATGTGTGAAGCCAGTGCTAGACACACACTTCTTTTACAGTCTGGTTAGACAGAGACGTGCGATGGTGAACTAGCATGAAAAATAATCTCGTCAGATATTGTTATCTTTCTTTCATTCCGCCCAGATGAAATGTAATGCCACTATTAGAGAATTATAAAAAAATCATACATTTTAAGACCTTAAGAATCATATATTTTAAATACTTTTTAAGGATCCACGGAGACCCTGATATCATCCACGATAGTCACAAATCACCAACAGAGATATAATTATCATAAAGTAATAAATACTATAATATACACAAGTACCTTGTGCTTGAAATGCATCCAAATCAGTACCAGGGATGGTACGCAGTGTGTTCTGAAGCCTCTTCACTGTAACCTATGTGTACACACACACACATAAAAGATTCACTTTTGATGAATTTTATTTCGTCACATGCGTTTGTAGCTGGAACAGTGAAATGAGACGTGACCGAGTTCCTGACAGATTCCCGACACGTTGGCTACGGCAGACAGTTTTTGTACTTGCGTACCTGTTGTTATAATAAATGCCGTAATTCAGCGGATTTACATTTTTTCACACCCACAAAACTGTATACAAGGCAGTGCAGCGTGTGTAATCTTCCAATAATGCAGCTCAGCCACTGCAGTGCATCAGCTACCATGGATACACACAAACTCCTCCTCCTTTTACAGGTTGCCAGCACCTTTATTCCCCCTGAATAAAGCTGATCGGTCGATAACTCTATCAGTCATGTCGTATTAACAACCTGATGTAACATATCCAAGCCATTCAGTAGAGATAAAAGTAATGACACCCTGTAAAAGGAGGAGGTTTTAAGGCCTGGAGTTTTCTGTAAATTGGCCGAGTGAATCTGCTGAATGACAACATTTAACAACAAGCAACAAGGTTTAAATTTTTTTTTTTTAGTATTTAGAAAACATTTACACATGACTAAAAGATTGCCAAATTGATTCCCAGTGTGAGTGTGATAAGTTATAATTCAGGGCCACAATTTTAACATCTCTGACTGCGTATGAAGCAAAACCCGATAAAGATTTGGGATATTGGCCGACTCTACTAATGTTCTAAAGAGAGGTCGACCGATATATCGGGCCGCTATTTGCGATTTTTCACTATATCGGTATCGACCGATATTTGTGTTTAGAAGCACCGATTTAAAGTCAGGTATTACTGTGAGTAATTCAGTGATGTTGGGAATGTTTATGATGACAAAAGAAGCTGACTCACTGTAAAACATGCAGAACAGTTGTGCTTCCTGCACAACAATAAACCTGCTGTTCTTAAACTGGGAGTACTGAGAACTTTCAGTAAAGAATAAGTAGAGTGAGGAAGACTAAAAGACGACAATTGAGTTCAAATGAAAAAGCGTTCCTTTTGATCTTGTTCTGTAATGTTTACATCATTTCCTTCACCCATAAACGAGCGGGTTTACTGCTGTTTCCTGCTGCTGAGTGAAGTTTTATTCACAGTAGGTTACTTGGGGATTTATATATAAATAAGACTTTAGATGTTCTGTGTCAGGTGTCACGTTTATTAAACCACACACAAATGTTACTGATTACTGAGTGTGTTTGCAGCACCACTAATTGTTATTTTTTTTATCTATCTATACTTATACTTGGTCAGGGTATTGACCTTTAAATATTTAAAAACTTTAAATATTTAAGCGCACGAAATTAAGATTCAAGAGATGGTTCAAGTCAGCGTTTAATAAATGATGTTCAGTTCAGAAATGTTGTGCATCCACTGATTATTAGTAAGAGTTTTTTTCGGCCCTAAAAATCGAGGGTAAAAAGAAAAAAACGACAACAACAAAAAAAAAAAAAAACCGCAGCACAGATCGGCTATCGGCTGACCCTGACCTCTAAATATCGACATCGGTATCGGTTTTAGAAAAACCCGTATCGGTCGATCTCTAGTTCTGAAGATATTTTAACCAGGGTCAGAACAAACCAATGCTAACAGCAAAAACAACAGAAATGAAATTTCACCTTTTAAAACATCTGTTTAATAGAGACATGCTCCTCTGAAACCTAAACCTCAGGTGACCTTTTCAAATCAACTCAAAATCGAATCCCAAACACTAAAACACCTGCATTGCAGCTTCCATGAGTTTCTGTAGCCGCTCTTCATCACTCAGGTCCAGGCTGATGGATTTACACAGAGCTGAAAAGAGAACAGTGTGAAAAGTAAAGGAGATAAGATTACACTGCAGATTACACTATCAGCCGGCGGTGATGTCTTCAAAGTCACCACAACGACGCCTTGCATTCGGAGATAATCCCCCGTTTACATATGACTGGGGGACTCTCTGTGCATATCTAATGTGAGGAACGGAAACACAAAGCAAGTGGACTCACACTGAGAGGTGTTGGGGAGAGCAGGGAGCGACAGCCTGCCTCTAGTCGACCTCCTCCAGGATTTTCTCTTCGAGCGAGGGCTGAGATCAGGACCAGTGCAAACTTCCGTCACGGCCTCTCTCGGGGCAATGTCTTCTGCTTGCTTCTCTTCAAAAACGGTGAAGGCTGCAGGAGGAGATGAGGTGCGAGGAGACTTCGGTGGAGGTTCTGCACTCTCGGTTCTGTCCAGTTGTCTTTTGGTCCCTTGTGAAACATCCTCTGCTGTAGCCTAGATAAGTGTGTGTGTGTGTGTGTGTGTGTGTGTGTGTGTGTGTGTGTGTGTGTGTGTGTGTGTGTGTGTGTGTGTGGGATGGGGTGGGGGGAGGTTAAAGCACAGCACATCACAACAGATTAATTAAACTAGATTAATTAAATGCAGGATAATGAAGGACTGTTGTTGTGTTTACAATAAACCAAGCAGATTTAATAAAATACAGTAACGCTACTTTATTTAAAAGAAATTAAATAAAATGTGTGCAATTAGTTAGACAAAGATGATGAAGAACTCTGGTCATAATATCATTAAGTCTGTCTGGTTTAGATAAACATGGCTGTGAGCCTTTCGGGGGTCCGAACAGATGACTTTTATTGGTGAGCCGAGTCGAATAAACTGACTGCTGGAACAGCGCTGGGAATCTGGAGACTTTAAAAGAGCTCAGTGGTGAAACTACAGACCATCTGGGCAGATGATAACAACTGACAGTCCTGCACTTCACATGGCTCTCCAGCTCACATCACACCACTGCATCACTGCTGCTACCAGAGTGTAAACCCTGATCAAGTTGTACATGTGTAAGCCAAGGTTCTTTTCGAGCAATCACTGCGCAGTACTGTTCGAAAATTACTAATCACTAATTACTACTGTTCTATAATGACCAATCACTAATCATTACTGTTCTGTAATGACCAATCACTAATCGCTACTGTTCTAAAATTACCAATCACTACTGTTCTAAAATGACTAATCACTAATCGCTACTGTTCTAAAATTACCAATCACTACTGTTCTAAAATGACTAATCACTACTGTTCTGTAATGACCAATTGCTACTGTTCTATAATGACCAATCACTAATCACTACTTTTCTATAAGGACCAATCGCTACTGTTCTAAAATGACCAATCACTAATCACTACTGTTCTAAAAGGACCAATCACTAATGTTCTAAAATGACCAATCACTAATCACTAATGTTCTAAAATGTCCAATCACTAATCACTACTGTTCTACAAATGACCAATTACTAATCACTACTGTTCTAAAATGACCAATCACTAATCACTACTGTTCTATAATGACCAATCACCAATCACTATTGTTCTAAAATGACCAATGACTAATCACTACTGTTCTAAAATTACCAATCACTAATCACTACTGTTCTACAATGACCAATCACTAATCACTACTGTTCTAAAATTACCAATCACTACTGTTCTAAAATTACCAATCACTACTGTTCTAAAACGGCCAATCACTAATCACTACTGTTCTAAAATGACCAATCACTACAGTTCTAAAACGACCAATCACCAATCACTACTGTTCTAAAACGACCAATCACTAATCACTACTGTTCTAAAACGACCAATCACTACTGTTCTAAAATGACTAATCACTAATCACTACTGTTCTAAAATGACCAATCACTAATCACTACTGTTCTAAAATGACCAACCACCAATCACTACTGTTCTAAAATGACCAATCACTACTGTTCTAAAATGACTAATCACTACTGTTCTAAAATGACTAATCACTACTGTAGTGATTAGTGATTAGTGATCAGTAGTCTAAAATGACTAATCACTACTGTAAAATGACCATTAATAATCACTTCTCTTCCTAAATGACCAATCACTGATCAGTACTGGTCACAAAGTGATCTGCCTACTGAGTTTGCACACAGAGGAATGTGACCTCCACATGTAACCCACCCGTGCAGTGAAACACACTGGCCCGGCAGCCCCAAACCTCAGTGCCCGGGGATCAGTTGGGGCGGATAAGTTCCTTGCTCAAGTGTTGTCGATTGTGGAAATCAAACTTGGGACCTCAAGCTCACAGTTGCCCCAATGACCAATCACTGCTCACTATTGTTTCAAAATAACCCAACACTAATTATATTGGGTGGTGTGGTACAGTGGTAACATCATTTACTCCCATGTGAAAGACAGGGCAGTCAGTCTGTGCAACACCAATAAGGACCCTAACACTGTGTTGTCCTGCCAGTAATACCAGTAACCTTGTAAGTTGCATATAAGAGCATCTGCCAAATGCCATAAATGTAAATATACATGTAAATGACCAATAAAAAAATTACTGATCACAAACTGACCAATGCCTGATAACCACAGTTCCAAACTGCCCCATCACTGACCACCAGTGTCCCAAACTGACCCATCACTGATCACCAGTGTCCCAAACTGACCCATCACTGACCACCACAGTTCCAAACTGACCCATCACTGACCACCAGTGTCCCAAACTGACCAATCACTGACCACCAGTGTCCCAAACTGACCAATCACTGACCACCAGTGTCCCAAACTGACCCATCACTGACCACCACAGTTCCAAACTGACCCATCACTGACCACCACAGTTCCAAACTGATCAATCACTGACCACCAGTGTCCCAAACTGACCAATCACTGACCACCAGTGTCCCAAACTGACTAATCACTGACCACCAGTGTTCCAAACTGACTAATCACTGACCACCAGTGTCCCAAACTGACCAACCACTGATCACCACAGTTCCAAACTGACCAATCTCTGATCACCACAGTTCCAAACTGACCAATCACTGACCACCAGTGTCCCAAACTGACCAATCACTGATCACCACAGTTCCAAACTGACTAATCACTGACCACCAGTATCCCAAACTGACCCATCACTGACCACCACAGTTCCAAACTGACCAATCTCTGATCACCACAGTTCCAAACTGACCAATCTCTGATCACCACAGTTCCAAACTGACCAACTGTTTTTTGTTCAGCATGACCAATCACTGACCATTCTCCATATCTTGACGTGAAACAAAGCAAACAAGCATGAACATGCTAATTAATTAATGACGTCACACGGGGACTTCCGGTCAGTGTCTGACGGAGCTACTTTCCCCTAAACTGAGATGTAACACAACAGTGATGAAGTGGATCACATACCGTGTCAAGTCCATCACCTCTCGGACACCTGTGGAGGACGGAAGACGTTAAAATAACCGTTAAAACCGTTAAATAACCGTTAAATTTACTGACGTGTCCGGCAGACATTATAACATCAGTAATGATGATAGTTTCAGTTTGGTAACAAAGTTACTGAACACCTTTATATCAGAGAAACAAACGTGCTCAAGTTAATAAAAAGTTAATAAAAGCGTATTAAAATGTAGGTAAAATAATCCAGTCATGTTTAACAATGAATTCAAACCTCTCAGTTTGCAGTTCCGCCATTTTTCTTTCGCGCGCTGTCAAAAACAAACGCCTTCTTTTCTTCTTCACTGTTATTATCTTCCGTCATGGCGGGAGACACGCCTAGTCCCTGTGTATTAGCGCCACCTACCGGACCGGAGGAATTGAAAAATCCACTATTTCACAAATCTGTGCAGTTCTACATGATGTTTATTTAATTGAACAGTTTATTTATATTATATTCTGACCTGGAGCAGATTGTAAAACTCTCTGCATTGTTTATTTTACTAAATCACTAATTAAATGTTATACTTTTAAAACTAGACACTTGAATTTCGGGGTCCCAGGTTCGATCCATGCAACTGACAGGACTCAACTTAAGTGCCCTTAAGCAAGGCACCTGAAACCCCCCTCCCCCAAGCTCTGCGGGTGCCTACGGCTCTTGTGTGTCTTCGTTAGTGTGTGTGTGTTTCAAAGTCAAGGGTGTGAAGGTCAATTCCAATGCACAGTGGTCAAAAGGGTAGTTCACTTTCACTTTTGCTTCACTTACAGCATTTAGACCAAAAAAAGGTGGCACAGTGGTGCCGCAGGTAGTGTGTGATCTGGGGCTGTGGGTTCGAGGCTCACTCTTGTCTCTGTTTGTGAGGAGTCCGGTGTAAACCTTGTCCGTGTGGGTTTTTGCCTGGTGCTCTGGTTTCCTCCGACCTCCTGAAAAACACACATGGTAGCCGAATGGGATGTTCCGGGATGTACCAGCTGTTCCACCATCACTGGTACCAGGACAAAGAAGCATGTCATTTGTATGCTGCCTTGTCATGGGAACTCATTCATTCTTTTTTTTTCACTGCCCCCTAGTGTCTGTTTGTCTGCACTGATGGATAAAATTCAGAGGTCCAATTCCTCTGTGTGCAAGCACACTGGTCAATGAGTGGTTTCCTTTCACTCCTGCTACTCAGGTATCTCACGTTATATAAATGAAGTGAAAAGTGGACTATTTTTCTGACCACTGTGCAGTAGAATTTGACTTCCACATTTAACCACACATACACAATAGTGAACACTAGGGGGCAGTAAGCACACGTGCACAAAGCGATGGGCAGCCACTATTCACAGTGCCCAGGGAGCAGTTGGGGGTTTAGGTGCCTTGCTCAAGGGCACTTCTGTCCTTTAGTTCAAGTCCTGTCAGTCGCAGGGTTCCAAAGTGTGGTTCCTTAACCACAAGCTGCCCCCAAGTCTGATCTCATGTTTGACGCAGCCAGTATCAAGTATCAGTTTTTATCTTCTATTGTATTGTGTAACTCGCTTTTACCTGTTTACACACATGTTCTACATATCAACATCATGAGTTTGCAAGATTACACGGAACAAAATGCACACTGAAGTGTCAGGAAAACTGGTACAGACGAGCCTATACAAAACCTCCATAACAGTGTGGGGTTTGTTCAGCTGGCGTTCAGTGTGACCCCTGGTACACCTACAAACGCCTCTGAACAGTGAATGCTGGGTGCGTTTCCTTTCGGAGTTACACTTGTTCATGTCATGTTTGCCCTCTTCTAACAGGACAACACGCCACCACAGACGTCTAGAGACAGTAAATTATGGTTAGAGGAACTCGTACAACAGCATTGTGGAGCGTTCTGCAGGACGTACGGTGATTATTGCCTACAGAAGTATTGCCCTGTGTGGGACCTACCAAGTATTAGACTGGTGTACCAGGTTTTTTTGGCACTTCAGTGTATATCCAGAGTGTGTGTGTGTGTCAGAGAGTTCAAAAGAAGATACAAAACACAGTTTAAGATTTTTGGTCTTTTTATAAGTTGGACATCTGTCTTTTTACAAAATCAAAGCAAAAAATTAAACACTCTGCAGTTCTCTTAGAGAATGCCGCTGTCGGCTGCGTGACTCACACGCACCCAAACACACACATATACATACATACATACATACATACACACACACACACACACACACACACACACTCGGTCCACACAATACTGTTATCGTCTTGGCCTTTCAGCATTGGGAAGGAGGTTAGAACGGATGTCAGGGGAAAAGTACCCGAAGAAGAGGATGAAAGCAACACAAAAAAAAAAAAAAGAAAAAAAAAAAGAGAGCGCAGAAAGACTGAGAACACTGGGGGTGTGTCCAGCATTGCCTGGCACGTCCGTCGTCGCTCCTTCGTGAGTGTGAGTGTCGCAGGGCTGACTTCACTTCCCCCTGCTTACAGTCCGAGTTCAGGGGCAGAGCGGCTGCTTCGGGCTACTTTGGCCACTGACAGTTCAGTTCAGTTGGGCAACCGCAGGGTCCCTTTGCCTAAAAGGAACTGCAGGACTCGGTCCACGAGCAACGCCACGACGAAGTCCACCACCAGCACCTTGGCTATGACCAGTTTAAACTGTGAAAAAAAACCAGAGATGTGATATTACTCAGCTGTACATGCTGAGCAGCACATTTTCAAATCCTACACCTCGGAAAACAACAGAACTGCGGACCGTCCTGCAGGAAGTGTGGTGTTCACTGCTTGCCGAGGCCTTGTCCCCTGTGGGACCTGCTGAGCGTCTGGACTTGGCGCTTTCAGTTGGCACTTCACACCTCTTGGTAGGAGCCATTTTAATAAGACGAACAGTTATTCACGTCACCCGTCAGTGGTTTTATTGTTATGGCTGATCAGTGTTTTGTGCATCCTGATGCCTGTATGAACCTACATTAAAGGTCCAGTGTACATAAAAAAAAAAAATACTCTGATATAAATGTTTGGTCATACCGCCCACGTTATTAGGTGACTGTGACATCTGTTACAGCCATTCTAATTATCATTATCATTTATAAGCCATATGTAGGCTGATGAATGTTCAATTATTAATTTCGTGCAGCCCAATTACAGAACCATAAGTCATGTTTCTGCCGTGATGTCTGAGGGACAAAATGATTTAAATGATGAAGTCTCTCTTTATTTTTATCATGTCTAAGTGCACTAGTCCATTCCTGGTGAAAAATCACACCCTGCTGATTTACACTGAGACTCCAGACGTCCACAGCTGGAGTTTTTTTTTTCTATTCTTTTCTCCCTAATTATTACATGCTACATTATGCATTTCTGCATTAAATGGTGTCTACGCTTTTCTTTTCTTTTTTTTTTTTTTTTTTGGAACAGGAATAGAAACCAGTGTTACACAGACTGAGACCGAGCTGCAGGTCCTCACCTCTGTTGGAATGTCCACAAGGGCGAACTGCTCATTAAATTCAGGTGATGATCCGGTCAGCAGCCCCACGATGGCGAGTCCGGATAAGGCAATGCTCCAGAGCAGCGGCCGATTCTCAGTCAGAGACTCCATAAACGGATGTCCCTGGGTGAATAACAAACACACGCATATATTAAAGGCTTCATTTTTCTGCTACGTCTGGAAGAGGGTGTCTCTCGTTACCATGGCTACAAGCTCGACACCTTCCCCATGCTCTGAGAAAAATCATCCATAATCATGAAAGTCTAGGAGCATGTTCATGAACTCCATCAATTTAAAAATGTTTACACTAAGCCTCCAGTGTGTCAGCACTTCTGCAACAATCAGAGGTAAAAACTGTAATCTTTTAAAAACACTATGATATAAGAGGATTAAAACACCTTAGAGACATGCTATTAATGGAAAATAATCTTTAGGATGGTAACAGTACCTAGGCTTTTTGTCACACATCAGAGTGTTGATTATTTTCCAAAAACAACAACTGTTTAATACTATTTTCTTATGATTATTATTTTTCACCCAGATATTTGTCCACTAACTTGTCCCACAGTTTTTAAGATACAGACACAGGACCAACTCTGGATTGTTTGGCTTGATCGGTAAAGACGTGCTTGTATAGTGCTTATGGAAATGTTCATCCCTTTTTTCGCTACACTAGTTTTAAAAAGATCCCATTACTTGAATAGGGATTTTTTAAATAAACTGCTGTAATTCTGTCAACTTTTGAGTTACAAACACAAAACTCAGCAGACTCGGACCCGGGTACACAGCACAGCGTCACGTTAAATTACGGACAGATCGCAGCCATCCTTGTCTTTCTATCACTCTTTCGGTTTCATTCTATTTATTACTGTTGGGAGCAGTTACAGTTGGCGATGTCACACTTTACTCAAGAAAAATCACTATAATTGACTTTTTTTTTCCAATGAATATTCTTGATAAAAGTAATGATTTTTTTGTTTTACTTTTTCCTGGAAACTCCATTTAAACTTTATATAGTAGACATACGTCTCCTTATTGAACTCTCAAAATATTGTTCGTTTTTACCATTTATTTTTCGAGTTATAAGCATTTGTTTGGCACTGGGCACATCAAACTGCCCCATACACTTCCGTGTCAATTTCAGATATGAATTGTTACATTCGCAAGTGCTCCTCTCCCATCTCCCACCTCCCACCTCCCACCAGGAGTTCCCGAATGTCTCTCCTTCTCTTACACATGCACACACATAAGGAGCAGGTGTGCCGACCTAGACTTCGACACAGACCTGACTTTCTCAACATTGTTCATTTACTCGCAGGCACAAAAGCTTAAGCTGCGCCATCACTTTCTTTAGATCCTTCTATAGTGTGGACAGAAGTGACCAGTACCTTGTAGTTAATAGCGAACGTAGCCATTTGCATGGCCATAGACATGATGTACACAGTGCTGTTGATGAGGCTAGGCTCGAACTCTTTATACAGGTCCACAAACTGCTCCTCTCTGTGGGAAAGACAGGGGAAAAAAACAGTGATGAAACGATAAGGGCAGGTCTCTGGTTTTTAGCTTGAGGGTCCAGGTTCAGGCAGGATGCAAAGGTTTTCGAATTGCACAGAGAAATGAACAATCTTTTTGAATAAGAAATTTTGCGACAAAATCATTATGCTATATAATTATAATGTGTATATGCTCATAAGTTTACCCTCAGTTACACTTTTCTACCACTAGAGGTCAGGATTCCTCACACAGAACAATTACATGATTCAGGTTCTGCAGCTGTTTCCGATATCAAGGATGCGTCCTTGGTAGGACCTTCTGAACAGGTTCCTGACAAAGACCTACATCTAAAGTACACCAGAGTTAAAAGATCTGCTGATACCTGGGTGGGCTTCTGCTCTGTGCTTCTCGGTACAGATAGACCAGGCTGCAGAAGTGCACGGCGAACTGGAGCAGCACCGTCAGGACCGTATACAGGTTAAAGATGTTGGGCAGGGGTCTCTCTTTAGACAACGTCTTCAGGGGCTGTGCACGACAAACATCAAGACTCAAGGTTATCAATCATCGCTTAAAAACTACAGTAGAAAATACACATCCAAGACCTTAGAGCTTTCTCCTGACCTTTGACCTGGAGATGAAGAGAAAACAGCCGGCGAGCAGCAGACCCTGAAGAGTCGCCTGGAAATCACTGAACTTCACTCCCTCCAGGTAGAGCACAGACTGGCTGTAGGCCAACACCAGGGCGTTCAGAGCCAGGATCTTGAACATCTGCAGCGTGGTCACCAGGGTGCAGCGGCCCTGCTTGATCACGTGACAGACTGACAACAGAGAGGCGCACGTGTTAAAGCCGAGCCATGTCTGCATGATGCCGGGCGTCTAGACGTGTGTGAAGTATAGAAGTACTCACTGCACTGTATGGAGGAGAGTTTCGAGGTGAATGGAGCAGCTATTGAGGCGTCTCCTAGCTTGACGACTTGGAGTTGGTCTTCCTCCAGCTCACGCAGTACCTGACTAATCCTCTCCTACAGAGAACATCACACAGAAAACATCAAAAAGTGAAGAGCAAGGCTCCTGAGTTAGTGTACATTCAACACAAAGGCAAAATCTCTGTGTGTTAACACCCTACAAGACCTGGTGTTCTGTCCCAGTCATCTAGATGTTACAATTTAATACGTGTCAAAGGCACAAAGATCCTTTACACTTGCCCATTTTTATTGCTTCCAACACATCAACTTCAAGAACTGACTGTTTACTTGCTGTCTAATATGTCCCACCCCATGTCTAAATATGTCCCACACCTTGACTAATGTCCCACTCTTTGACTTCTATGTCCCACCCCATGACTAACGTGTCCCACCCCATGACTACTAAGTCCCACCCCTTGACTAATATTCCCCACCCCATGACTAATAATACCCCACCCCATGACTAATAATACCCCACCCCATGACTAATATGTCCCACCCCATGACTACTATGCCCCACCCCATGACTACTATGTCCCACCCCATGACTAACGTGTCCCACCCCTTGAATAACGTGTCCCACCCCTTGAATAACGTGTCCCACCCCATGACTAATAATACCCCACCCCATGACTAATAATGCCCCACCCCATGACTAATATGTCCCACCCCATGACTAATATGTCCCACCCCATGACTAACGTGTTCCGCCCCATGACTAATATGTCTCACCCCTTGAATATTGTCCCACCCCATGACTAAAATGTCCCACCGCTTGACTAATATGTCTCACTCTTTGACTAATGTGCCCCACCCTTTGACTAACGTCTCATCCCATGACTAATATGTCTCACCCCTTAAATAATGTCTCATCCATTGACTAATATGCCCCACCCCATGACTAATATGCCCCACCCCTTGCTATTGTAATATGAGAATCAATCTCTTATTGTTATCTCACTGTATATATTCCTCTTCTTGTTATTACTTTTTTTTTCTCCCTGATATTTGTTCACTAACTCATCCCACAGTTTTTAAGATATTAACACAGGACCAACTCTGGATTGCTCGGTCTGATCAGTAAAGACGTGCTTGTATATCGCCTGTGGAAATATTCATCCTCTTTTCTGCTACACTTGTTTAATTCTGGAAGAAAAAGATCCCATTCACTTGAATAGGGATTTTTTTCCACTTTTTTGGAACCCCCCATATCTTAATATTTGACCAAATATTTTTAAAGTTATTTTTAAGCTTTTTTTTTTTGGCCCAAGGCACAGACAACATCTCTGTCTTTTAACACCCAAAACAACCTGCTGTTTCACAATATGGTCCTTGTCAAAGTCGCTCCGATTTCTTTACACTTGCCCATTTTTCCTCCTTCCAGCACATCAACTTTACCTGCTGTTTAACATATCCCACCCCGTGCCGTTGTAATGTGATAATTAATGTTATTCACGTCACCTATTCACCAGTGGTTTTGTGGTTAAAAGCTGTCACAGACCTTCTGAGCGGCGAGCTGCTCCTCTCTCTGAGCCATCACTCTCTGTCTCGCTGCTCTCGAACTCACTTTCCCCCCTGAGCTGGACAGCGGAGGCATTGGCCGGGAATCTCCAGCAGGGGGCTCCTTCTCTCGCCCTCTCTTCTTCTTCTCAGGCAGGCGCTCAGGAGCGTTCGCTAACAGAGCCACGCCTATTAGCAGACACAGCAGCGTGATTAACGTTACATGGTTTATTGATCAGCACTACGACGCTGAAATACAATTCAGCGTAAATGTTGAACAAATTACGTCCAATTCACAAATAATACAGATCAGATCCATGATCCATCATTTTGAACAATATAAAACTAATCAATTTTTAATTAAACGCATTCTGTCAGTTTTGAGGAATAAAATTAGAGTAAACAATATTATTAAACTTTTTTTTTAATATAAAAATAAAATTTCTTTACATTTTAAGTAATATTGAGAAAACTGTATATTTTAAATTAACATAAATTAATTAATAATAATAATAATGAATAAATATTCAGCCGATACTGATCGCCGATCACCTTTCAGTATGATTGGCTGATACAGATGTAAGGCGGGGTTTATACTAAATTATATTAGATTATACTTTAAACTAGTGCGGTCAAGACGAAAAACATGGTCTAAACTGGTTTATTCCCATTTATAATGGACTTGAGCAGCACCAGTGGGAAAACTGGCCTTAATCCTGAGTCACAGTCACATACTCCCCCATGAACAGACAGCGGAGATGTAAATCTGCCGTGTACAAGCTGTAGTGTGTACGGCGTGTCTACGACATACCGCGCCATATTGCGCCAGCACAGCGTTGCTCAGAAGTGTTTTGTAAATAAAGCGATTAAGATCCCAGCCTTGATTTCCCGACGGCGGTGTTGTGTGCACGAGCAGATCGGCTCTTTCCCCCCCCCCCCCCCCCGTATGAGAACATGTTTCTGCTCTGCAAATCAAATAAGGCCCTGACGAGGTGGGATTTCGCGGCTTTTCTACTCGACAGCTCGCCAAACAGGAGCTCAGGAGACTCGGCGAGAGCGGTAAAAGACACAGATAGTGTAAGATCGTACCTATGTGGGCGTGTTTCAGCGCTCCGACGTCGTTGGTGCCATCGCCGCACATGAGGGTGACAAAGCCCAACCCCTTCAGACTGGTTATTACAAACTCCTACAAGAAAGAAATGAAAACCGAAATTATTTTCAGATTATTATCCAAAAAAATATATATATATATATATATATAGTGAAACACAAAACTACATTTTAACTAAAAATAGAACATTAAAACCGCCTGCTGAAAGAGCCGGGACCTGTGGAGTCCACACCTCAACATGACCACTGAAGGGGTTGTGTGGTACATCTGACGCCAAGATGTCTGCAACAGATCCTTCCTGGATCTTCTGTGGAATCGGACCAGACAGTCCATCCTTCATGCATATCAGTGAGTCTTGGGGTGTCCATGACCCTGTTACCTGTTCACTGGTTATCCGTCCCTGGACCACCTTTGACCTGTCCTGCTGTTTTAGAGCTGATGGGATGGTAGCAGAAAAAAAAAATGGGCAAGTGTAAGAAGAGTGATTCTGAGTGAGCGGCCGAATAGTGACGTCTAGACGACTGGGTCAGATCATCTCCAAAACAGCAGGTTCTGTGGGGTGTTTCCCAGTGGTACAGTGGTTAATATCTACCAAATATGGTCCAAGGAAGGACAACCAATGAACCAGCGACAGGTTCCTCTGTGCCAAGGCTCACTGATGTGCTTGGAGGTCTAAGAACACCCTATCTGGTCTTATCACCTTGGTGCCACAGACACCAAAGAACACATTCAGAGGTCTTGTTGAGTGTTTCGGCTCCGCTAACCGAGCGTCAGAAAGGACAGAATAAAGAACACAGAGTATCTGTGAAATGACCTTCTGCTTTGGACTGACGCGAGCGAACACTCGCACGTGAGGCAGCAGGGCATTGAGGATCTCGGGGTCGTAGGTCAGCCGGGTCAGACCTTCTCCAGTCACGCACAGGTCATAGGTGCTGATCAGGATCGACGCGGTGGAGATGGACAGAGGGACGTGGACGCTGCCGTCTATAGACTCCCACTGCCATTCACCTGCACCAAGAACACACACAGCACGACACGCGTTATCATGACGACCTAACATCATGTAACACAGAACTAATAAAACTGGTGTAACGAGTCTATACAAAACATGTAGGCTGGTGGTGGATCAATGACGGTATTGGGTTTGTTTTAGCTGGTGTTCCATGTGACCCCTGGGACAACTACAATCGTCCCTCCGTTCATTCTGATGGATTTGTCCTCTTTTAACAGGACAATGCACCACCAAACACGTCTACAGACACCAGATTATGATTAGAGGAACACTCGTCTGAGTTTGGGGTTTAATCAGTCACACCCAAGTCACCTGATCTCAGCGTTATCGAAGACGTCTGGGACGTCATGTGACGTCTGGGACGTCTTGTGACGTCTGTAAAATAGTTCTTGGTAACGTCCCTGTACACACGTAACGAGACGCCGTACGACAGGATTACATAAGTCACACAAGTTCGTAGTGCTGTCTAACGTGCGTACACGTTGCTTTGCATCCTCGGCGGTAAGTCTTACTGTGTGTAGGCTGGAGGATTAGTGTGTGCTCCCTCTGGATGAAGTGCAGCTCTCGGGCGACGTGGCAGGCGGTCAGAGGGTTGTCCCCGGTGATCATTACAACCTGAGACACAAACATTGGTAATGGTTTACACAGACGCTGATTCTGATTGTACGTCATGGACAGGCGTCTGCGTCCAGAGGTCTTCGTAGGACGATTATAACGCTTTATAAACTGCACTGGCGTGTATCAGTTGGCTCGTCCGTGTTCGGCTTAACCTAGTCATCCATGTTTAATTCAAGACCAACGTGGACCCAAGGCTTTAGCGACAGATCCCTCTAGTCTAGTCCAGATGGTCTAGACTTCAGCCCCTCAGTGTGTCAGTGAGCACAGTCAGTGACTTACATTGATTATCTCATTAGTGTCGCACTATCAACATGTTAGACAGCAAGTAAAAAGTCAGTTCTTAAATTTGGAGGAGTTGGAAACAGGAAAAATGGGCAACTGTACAGATGTGGGTGACTTTTTTTTTTTTTTTTTTTACAAAGATCAGATTATAATGTCTAGACGACTGGGTCACATGATCTGCAAAAACAGTAGGTCTTGTAGGGTGTGTCCCAGTGGTTAAACTGTGGTCATTGCTAAACAAAAGTGGTCCAAGGACAGACATGCGGTGAACCGGTGACAGGGTCACGGCTGCGCAATAGCTCGTCTGTCCGGTCCAAACCCTCAGAAGAGCAACAGAAGGATCTGGAGCTAAAGTCTTGGTTCCTTTTTTTTTTTTTTAAACAAATGTTACAATCGGACACAATTAAAGGAGCGCATGGACGCTGGTGTTATCTTAAGCGGTTGTTCTGGATGCTCACATGATGCGAGGCTTCCTGGATCTCTCTGATAACCGCCTTGCTGTCTGTCTTGAGCGGGCAGGAGACCACCATGAAGCCGGCGAAGCTCAGGTCACACTCCAGACCCTCGCGGCTCATCTCCCGCACCTGCACAGAGAGACGCCCCCGGTCAGACTCGCGCCACTTCTCTTACGATTAGGACAACAAGAACAGGAAGCTGCGTGTATGCTCACTCGTACCTGCTGGTGGCTCAGGTGTCCCATCTCCTTGTATCCCAGCGCTAGAACTCGAGCTCCTTCGCGAGACATCTCTCGGTGTACCTCGTCGTAGTTGGCTGGACACTCTGAGAACTGGAGCAGACCGGTGTTAAAGGAGTCAGTAAAAATCTATACATGCCTCAGGTGAAAAACCGGCAGATCTGTTCTGATATTTTGGGAGGGAGGAGCTTATTTCTGGCACAGAAATAAGTAACAAGTACTACGGGACCCCTGGTACATCCGCAAACGTCTGTGTGTTCACTATGTGGGGCAGCCGTGGCCTAGTGGTTAGGGAACCGGTCACACAGGGCAAGACATGACTCAGGTGCCCTCGAGCAAGGCACCTAACTCTCCCAACTGCTCCCCGGGTGCCGTGGTTTGGGGCAGTGTTCACTGCCCCCTAGTGTTCACTAGTGTGTGTTTCACTGCACGGACCGGTTAAACGCAGAGGTTACATTCACTTTCACTTTCACTTTTCTGATGAGTTCCACCAGTTCATGTATTCATTCTGACGGGTTTGTCCTTTTCTAACAGGACACTGCTCCACCACAAACGTCTACAGACACCAGATTAAAGTTAGAGGAACTCATCTGAGTTTGGGGATTAGTCAGTCACTCCTAAATCACCAGATCTCAGAACTGTGGGCTGTTCTGCAGGAAGTCTGGTGTTTATTGTCCACAGAATATTTCAGCAGGCTGGTAAAGTCGGTGCTTTATAGTATTCATGCAGTCCCTCGTCCCCGGTACCACTTTTTCTGGCACTTTACTATTACAGGATTATAAACATAATGTATTTGGACACAAGCTACACTTTGTGAAATAAGTCAGGTATTAAACAGATTTTGGACATTTGTGAGCCTTACGTAAGAAAACCTGACAGTAAGCTAAAATAAATCAGTTTCACAGATACATATTTTGTCTGATCTAAAAATAAAAAAGTACAAAAGATATATTTTTAAAAGTGTTGACATGGCAGGAATCCAGCCTTCTTAATGGTTTCTCAAATCGACACCATGAAAAGTTAACAGTGCAGTTTGTAACTCTGAAGCGTTTCATCACGGTAACACGCAAGAACCTGATAACACTGTGAAATACTGACCCCCGGTTCTAGACATCCCACTACGGGAGGATCGACCCCACCCCTAACTGGAACAAGGCTTCCCAGACTCCGCCTCTTTCCTTCCTAATTGGTCCGTTTATGAACTCTGCAGTGATTCAAAGCAGATATCGGTTTAAACCTGCTACGTTCTGGTCTGGTACTGGATCTCACCATGCTCCTGAGTGTCTCTGGAGCCCCTTTGACAGTGGAGATGTAGCAGAGTTCAGTGGATCCCAGTCTCTCGTACGACGCCAGGACCGACATTCTCTTCAGAGCGCTGGCAAAGTGGAAGCGCTGGTGAATCTTCAAGCCCGGGGTCTTAATTGCACGAGGAAACACCTTTTCGTCTGGAGAGAGAGAGAGAACAAACTGTCACATCATGTCTACAGCTGGAAATATACATCACACACTCCGACTGTGGTCAGTCAGGCAGGAAAAACACCGAACGTTCCAGACCTTTAGTGAGGGTCCAGTCTGCTGCCGTCAGCATGGCCTTCTCCAGCGGATCCCCAACCAGCTGACCGTCGTCCAGCGTCACCAGAGAGTGACACGTGGCGACGACTCTGTGAGTCTCCACCGGGATTTCGGACACCGGCATCACCTCTTTCCCTTCTCTACGGGATATGACAGAGTTCATGGTAAGAGTTTTCCTCAAGGCACTGAAAGCCCTGAACCTGTACCTGGAGGAGCTGCATGTCAGAACACTGAACAGAGTTTATCCCAGTGTGAAGTCTGTGTGATGTCTGATTGAACAGAGCAGGTCAGTGTCTGGAGAGTTCACAGTGCGCGTGTGTGTGTGTGAGAAAGGGCAACCCTAGGGGTAATTCTCCGAACATTCATACACTCATCCAGGAAAATCCTACCTCAGTCCAGCCACACCGCGGACCACCAAGCTGTCACTGGTTAGCGTTCCGGTTTTATCGAAGCAGCAAATCTCTACTTTTCCAGCAAAAGGAATTCTGAAAGGCTCCGTGCAAAACACGTCTGGAAAACAGACACAACCCAGAAATGTGTTAACACGCTGCAAGGTCAGTTTTAACTTACAAAACAGTCGGCATCATACTTCTACACCGAAGTGTCAGAAAAACTGGTACAGATTAGTTAGAGCTTCATAACGGCCTGGGGTTCTGTTTATCTGGCATTCCATGGGACCCCTGGGACAACTGAAAACGACGGTTTGTCCTCCTTTAACAGTACAATGCACCACTATACACATCTAGACACCAGATTATAGTTAGAGGAACACTCATGGGAGTTTGGGGATTAGTCATTCACAACTTAATCACCAGATCTCAGCGTTATGGAACACGTCTGGGACGTCATGTGACACGCTGTGGAACACAGAAATCCTCCACCTCAGAATCCGACAGAAGTGTGGAGCGTTCTGGAGGAAGTCTGGGGTTTATTACACGTATATAGAACATTTCTGGAAGCTTGTGCAGTCGATCCCACATGGGGGACTTCAGGCAGTAATTAACTATATAACCATAAGCCATATTTTGTGTATTTACTGACACAGTACAGAAAAAATGGGTGCATTTAAATGTTGATATAAAAAAAAAAGAAAAGAAAATCAGGTTCTGAAGATTTTAAAAAGTTGAATGAAAGTGAAAGTGAAGTGACTGACCTACTGTGCTTGCACACAGAGGAAATAGACCTCCAAGTTTAACTTATCCATGTCAATGAAACACACACACACACACACACACACACACACAAGTACATGCACACACTAGGGTACGTTAGACACCCCTGCCCCTTGTGGTCGTTTCTTCTCCATATTACACAGACACTCACAGAGTTTGGCCAGAGCGATGAGAGAGGTGTTGACGGCCAGTGAGAGCTCGATGGGAAGCTCGGGCGGTACTACAGACGTCAGGATGAGCGTACACTCCAGGAACAGCTTGTATTTGTTTCTGCTCAAGTCCTTGGTCCCTGGAGGGAAAAGAAGAGATGAAAAGCGAGCAGATTTACAGTAAAAAAAACAAAACAAAAACGCTTCGGCTACGCATTAACGTGACATGGTTTTAATCACTCAGCGTTTAAAATACAACTCAAGGCAAACAGACAGCGGTCTGTTTAATAACGACGTGTCCTGATGGTAGACAGTAAAGCACGGGAAAGACATGGAAATCATCAACACGGGTAAGACGTTAAAGACTGGGGCGGTGTAACACACTTCGGTATGCATGAGCATGTAGGTGTTTAATATTTAAAAAAGGAGTCTCCAGTTTTCAGAAGGACTGTTTATAGCTGCTATAATGGTGAAGGTGAAACATAATTAATAAATAAATAAATAAATTAAAAAAAAAAAAACACACAAAGTGATCTGATAGCAGATGTACATTGCAGACACACACTGTCCTTCTATCACATACGTTTGTCCCAGCTGGTTTAGTCAATGTGTGTGGATCAGTAACTCACCCTCCACCCATACGTATACAGCAGCGGCGATGGCGAACACCAGCAGGAACAGGATGAAGATGAAGGTCTCCAGGTTGTTGGCCGTGACTCTTTTGACCCCGAACAGAATGGTGCGTAGTAACTTCCCCTGAACGCAGCAAACACGTCTGATTAATTTAAGCGCTTTCAAGTCCGTCGGTCTGCACACGCTGGACTGAATATACTGGACAGATGTTGTGGTAAAGGATTACAGCTGTTTCAGAGTGCTCATGTGTTCGTTATTACTTTAACAGAGAAGAAAACTGCAGGTCCACCCACACATCTGACAAACAGTGTACGTGTAGTAAAAGCTGAGAAACATTGCAAAAGTACTACATCACTCTATACAGTACAGATTTACACTCCACCCCAACACTCTCAGTCCCAACAAAGGACTGAGAGTCAATTTCTGGGTTTTTTGAAAAAAGAAACTATCCAGACTTGCCCACCGCTCATGACCTTACTGAAATAATACTCTAAAACTGTTCAAATACAATACTACTATTATTACTACTACTTTCTGCATCAGATGTAGCGCCTGTGGTTAAGAAAGTCCTCAGTTTAGTCCCCAAAACAGACAAGACATGACTGAAGGGCCCCTGAGCAAGGCACCAAACCAACAACTGAAGAGGTGTGTAAGCGCAGTGGTCAATAAGTGGGTCACATTTATCGCTGCTACATCTGCTACTATTACTGCTACTACCACTAATAATAATAATAATAATAATAATAATAATAAATTATAATAAATCCTCCTATTACTATTACTACCAC
>JAOVVF010000029.1:2138848-2144716 GCA_028565595.1 Duopalatinus emarginatus | reverse complement strand
AGACACCAGATTATGGTTAGAGGAACACTCATCTGAGTTTGGGGATTAGTCATTCACACCTAAATCACCTGATCTTAGCATTATTGAACACATCTGGGTCATGTGACACACCGTGGAACCTGAGAATAAGACAGAATTGTGGACCATAAGAAGTGTAGTGTTCAACGTCTACAGAATAACACGTGTGGGACCTACCAAATATTAGACTGGTGTGTAAAGTTTGTTGTAAAGGGTGCCAATAGTTCTGCCGCTGCTAAGAGTATATGTGTGGGAGAAGAAGAAGACTCGGTAATATCAACAATGAAACCATGGATTATATTGTAAAGGTGAAAACACGATACACAGTAACCACTTCAACAGATCACAGAACAGGAAAAAAAATCTTATATATATATATATATAAAATAAAAGAATTGTCATCGTCATTTCTCTGGCGTTTCAGCAGTTTACCCTGTTAGAGTCCAGAATCACAAAGAACAGTGGCCTTAATATCCCTGGTGTCAAATCCAGTCCCAGCTTCAGGCTATTCCATCTGCTTCATATAACATCCACAGTCCAGAGGGTTGAAACAATAATAATAATAATAATAATAATAATAATAATAATAATAATAATAATAATAAGTGCTCTGTACATGTCGTAAAATCTATTCTTTTTTTTAAATAAGAAACGTCTCACGTGTACACACCGTCATGCAGCAGAAAAGCAAGAAAATATCCAGCGGTATCATACAGAGGAAAGAAAACAGACAGTAGTGCTAATCGCAACCATGTTATCAGTCATATGATACGAACACGTTAAAGCGCAGTACGTTGGAGCACAAGAACATTTAGCATCACACGGCCCCTGGAGACGCAGAGGGGGTGCCATTACTTTTAAGCACTAGTAGTACAGATGATGCGGATGCCAGTATAATGTACCTCTACCCTGTAAACGTGAGACCCTGTTGGCAGTGTGACGACCCTGATCCACTCCTCAGACATGAGAGATATTCCACACTATTTCCTCCGGACAAAGGGGCGTCTTTACTTTTCTTTTTTTTTTTTTAGGCAGAAGCGTTGATAATACCCTGTGTCTCAATCCGGTTATTAATAATTCACATATTTATTAAAATGATCAGTGTGGAAAAGTGTGACGTAAACATTATTATTATTATTATTATTATTATTATTAATATTATTACGTAGGAGGGAGAATGAGAGATGGACTAATTACAGACAGACCTGATGGGATCAAAGAATGTGACAAAATAAGAGGGATGTCGAGAAAACTAAAAAGACAAAAAGAAAGAAAGATGGAGAAGGAATGATGGATGGTGTGAACTGATAGAGAGGAGAGGAGAGGAGAGGTAGAAGAGAAGAGGTAGAAAAGAGGAGAGGAGAGGTAGAAGAGAGGAGAGGTAGAACAGAGGAGAGGAGAGGAGAGGTAGAATAGAGGAGAGGAGAGGAGAGGAGAGGTAGAACAGAGGAGAGGAGAGGAGAGGAGAGGAGAAAAGAGAAGAGAAGAGAGGAGAGGTAGAACAGAGGAGAGGAGAGGAGAGGTAGAATAGGGGAGAGGTAGAACAGAGGAGAGGAGAGGAGAGGAGAGGAGAGAATGATGAGAGGACAAAAGATGAGTGAGGAGAAGAGAAGGATGGTGAGAGAGGAGAAGATGAGAGAAAAGAAGAGAAAAAAGAAAGAGAGAAAAGGAAAAAAGAGGAGAGGAAATATTTTATTAATTGATTCACTGTCAAATAAATATAAAAAAAATAAGTTTCATAATTTTTTATTTTTTAACGTGAACAATATTTGGGATCTATTATTTTATTTTTAAATATATTATTATTATTATTATTATAATTATTACTATTATTATTATTATTATTATTATTATTGTATTGAGGGCTTTACTAATCCTGCACATGTCTGATGAAATATTCATATTAAAATGACTAATACTAACTTAGATGTTAGTATTATTATTAACTGCAACACAGATATATACTGAGTAAAATAAATAAATAATAATAAAAAATTATACACACACACACACACACACACACATTTCTCAGTTCACGTTCATTTCTAATGGACTATTTAATGGTGTCCAGAAGGCTTCTGACTGGCAGTGTAATGGACGGGTTACGGCTGGCAGAAATTCCACTATTTAATCATTTAATCCCAGCCAAGTCCACCTGACCCTGTATCAGCGGGCGGATTTGTGTTGGCCTCGTCTTAATCACTCTGGTATGCACCCTTTCCCTTTGCTCTCTGAACCCTACCGAGACTCCTTAAGACTCCGCAGCACTGCTCGGTTTAGTCTTTCCCGTCCCTAATACTCCTGAATGACATCATCAAAGGCCTGCTAATTCAAGTGTAATAGCGTGAGAAGAAGAGCCAGAAGGAAAGGTCAGGACGTGTGAATGTGATCGGAGAAAGTGCATTCGTTCATTCATTCCCAGAAAAATGATCAATAATGAAAGTCGGTTTGGGTCTGATTTGTTGCTTCTGTATGATATATGCATGAGTGCAAAAGTTTGTGCCCCCCGTCCCATCCCAACCTTCTGAGAGTACTAAAAATAATTAACCATAACAGTGTTTAGTTGTTCAATAATTGTGCAGATTAATATATAATATATTTGTATAATTATATTATATCATAAGCAGCAGTTCCAAATCTTAAATGACGCATTAATGTACGTTCTTAAGAGGCACCAGTAATATTACTCTACGGGCTTTATTTTTTTCTCAGTAAAATTAAATATCTTCTATAATTGTTATTGTCTACAATTGCATGTGTTATTGTGATCCGACAACAATTACACTGTTTTACAGTACTCAGGGGTGCCAATACTTTTAATCTGATTCGTTTTGTTTCGCCTTAAACATGCTCCGACATCATATACAGCTGAAACCACACGTCTGTGTCTCCATGGTGGAAAAAAAAGGAACCGCCGGTGTGTTCAGGGCAGTCGGACCTCAGTGGTGAAGACGCTGGAGCAGAAGGTTGTGGGTTCAAATCTTATTTATCTACCATAAAAGATTTGATTGGTTTGAGGCTGGTAAAATGGGCGGGGCTTTTCCTTTATTGTGGATTATTAAAGAAAACTAAACAAGAAATTACGGACAAATGCGGCAACCTAAAAAAGCGTGTATTTACTAATACGCTAATAATAAATATTTACCACTAATTATATAACCATAAAGTGGGAGGAGCCACAATTATTCATTATTATTAATATCCTAAAATACAAGACAGAACTGTTTCATTTCTATAACAACCTGTCTTTAAAGCAGTGCATTAATTCTTTTTCACTGTGGCTGGGGGTGTACAAACTTTTGCACTCGGTCGTATATGTGACCCGGTTCTAATCTGACTACTTCTACATGATGGTTTAGCTGTGAGACGTCCTATGCGAGGTTTATCTTCCTGTTTTTCTCACTATTTGAGACGGATCGAGCTGTAAAATGGTGGTGATCGGTGGCCTAATGGAATATTACAGCATGCCTATGACGTATAAGTGTGTGTGTGTGTGGGTGTGTGTGTGTGTGTGTGTGTGTGTGTGTGTGTGTGTGTGAGAGAGAGAGGTTTTTTAATATTGCCGAAGCCATGAGGCTACAATGATCTTTTTCTTAGTCGAACCCTAAACCGCATCATTTCCTGTTTGCTATTTAAATGATTATATTCCTACAGGACGGTGACTGACGTAAACTGGTGTGTGATTGCGAGATGAAGGATCCTGCAGGCTTAGTCGGACAAACACGCTGGGCTTTGAGTGTGGCTTCGAGCGGGGCTTTGAGCTCGGCTTTGTCTTTGTTTGTTTGCTGCTTCTCTGGTGGAGTTAGTCTGGGGTCAGAGGTGATGAGGGGTCACGAGGTGAAGTAGGAGTTTTGCATGGAATACAGGCGGTCAATGGGATTTCCCACGCGTCCTGCCAGCACCCCTCCCTCAGCCGTCGCCAGGAGACAATCGCCGAGGTGACCCAGGCTTCCGTCGCTGTCCAAGTCGTGGAAAACGGCTTCTGAGTCTAAAAGCAAGAAAAGTCAAGTTTATTCATCGGCCGCACGACGCGGAAACGTCAAGATTCACTGCCGTGCAATAGTATTTACCCCCTAACCCCCCCACCGACCCACTTAGAAGTGATCACTTTACTTTAAGATATTGGATCAATAATTAATTTGTGCATGAGTCTGCAATAAAAATACGTCTATTGATCATGATAGACTTCAGATAGGTTCATATAGGTGTTGCTAGTATACACCAGGTGCTTAAAAAGCTCTGACTCGTCACAAAAGCATTAGCAGCAGGTCCTGTGGATCTAACCTTCACTCCTCACAGACATCAGTGAGACTTGGATGCTCAAGGACACTGTCCCTGGTTCACTGATTGTCCTTCTTTGGACTGCTTTTGGTATGTAAAAAACCACAAAGCCTGGGGGATTATGTTTTATGTGTTATGTATTAAGTGTGCGTGATTTTGTGTCTCTTACCGTATGGGTGCATCTGCTCGGGGCCGAGCTGCGGGGGCGTGAGTCCGTGCCGGAACTGTTCGCCCCCGTACAGGTTCGGATCGAGAGCCAGGAGCTGCTGTCGTGACATGGAGGAATACGAGAGCATGCCGTCTAACCCGTGACTGCTCGAACCGTCTGCCAGGAGACACAAACAGTACACAAAATAAGTTACAATCCTTTCTTCATCACCTGCATACACAAATGCAGAAGAGGAAATCAAATGAAATTCTTTAAAAGTTTTTGTGTAATATTTACAGTCTAAAACTTCATCCATGTGTTTAAATAGGACAATTTCCTCCCTAACTTTGCTAATATCGCTAATGTTACTGCTAGCACAGCAGCAGCGTTTACAGCGATATCATTAACGATAACTCTCTGGAGATAACTTTGTACACTCGTTTTAAGAAACCTGCTTTAAAGCTCGTTAATTTGCCATAAAAACATTTACCTATCTGAGAGTGTGTGCGCTAACACTCATTAGCGCACCTGGCTACTGGTTTCCACTGTGAAATATTCGCTAAGTTAAGCTAGCGTGCTTGTCTGAACCTGGTTAAAGGGTTTAATTACATAAAAGCCTAGTGTTAGATGGATGTCTAGTGACCTTGAATGATGCAGTGATATCCAGCTGATAAGTTTTGGTTACTGAGACGTCCCCTGAAGGTTTTTTCAGTAACTGAATGTTTGTTGTATGATAAAAACAAACCAAGGAAATGTTCTGCTTTTCAAACTCTGGGGTCTAGATAATAGGGATGTTTTATCTCTAATGGATTTCCGATGATTAACCAGAAATTATTTTTTTTATTTTTTTTAATGTAAATATACATTAATGGTAGACAGCAAGTAAACAGTCAGGTCTAAAAGTTGATGTGTTGGAAGCAGAAAAAATGGGCAAGTGTAAGGATATGGATCTGTACGTGCCGTTGACAAGGACCAAATTGTGATGACTTGAAGAAAGGGTCAGAGCATGTCCAAAACAGCAGGTCTTGTGGAGTGTGTCCCAGTATACAGTGGATTGTTCCTATCAAAAGTGGTCCATGGAAGGACAACCAGTGAACCAAAGGTAGGGTCACAGGCACCCAAGACTCACTGATGTGGGTGTGGGTGTGGATGAAGGTTAGACCATATTGTCTGATCTTGCAAAAGATCCTTCAAAGATCTTGTGGAGTCCATGTCTCGAAGGCTAAGAGCTGATTTGTTCTGGTGGCTGATTAGGGAGGCGGTTTTAATCTTAAAGCTGGTCCATGTATATACAATTAAACTGAATATATAATATATATTATATATATAACTATATATTCAATATATAACAAACATGAACATGAGGTCTGACCCTCGCTGTCGTCATTGCTCAGGCGTCCTCCTCTGCTCGGACCCCTCCT
>JAOVVF010000029.1:2118238-2130824 GCA_028565595.1 Duopalatinus emarginatus | reverse complement strand
ACAATGCTCAATGTGTTTTGTTTTGTTTTATAATTAACTAAAGTAAACATTTTGAATGCTTAAATATTGGTGTGTTTCGTCCTTACATGTGGCCCCCTGAAAAAACACTGGCCCTACCTCAGCCCCCCTAGTCATTTTGGTCTAGATCCGCCCCTGCGTAAAAGTTTTGCATTGCACACCTAAAACTTGTATGTGCACCTAAAACTAACCTTACCGGTGAGTGCACGAACATTTTGGGTGCACATGCAAAATAAATTAAGATTTTTTTGCTTTTTCCATGTCCCTTTACAGGCTTCGTATTTTTGGGATTTCCTTACTGACAAAATTATTCAACCCTTTAACGATGACCACTCTCAAGAACAGAGGTTTCAATCAGATGTTTTCAATCAGGCACTGAAAGCGCCCGTAGATGTGAACAGAACCATAACGAGCAGCAATTAAGCTGCTCCAAAAGGATTTAAAAGGACTGAGATACTCAGCTCCTTCTAGACAGTTAATGGTTTCTTTGCAACATGGTGAAGTCGAGGGAATAGTCAAAGAAGTCAAGAGAGGAGGAAAGGATATAAGACGATAGTGAATGCCTGTGGATACCAAAATACTGGCTGACAAGATGACCCACGGTCTCCAAAATCTTGGCAGAAGAGAAATATTCCAGCAAGGAATATTGCCCAGAGCAGGGGGCAGCCCCAAACCACAGCGTCCAGGGAGCAGTTAGTAGAGTTAGGTGCCTTGCTCAAGGGCACCTCAGTCATGTCTTACCCTGGATGGGG
The DNA here is from genome assembly GCA_028565595.1 of Duopalatinus emarginatus. Taxonomy (NCBI): domain Eukaryota; kingdom Metazoa; phylum Chordata; class Actinopteri; order Siluriformes; family Pimelodidae; genus Duopalatinus; species Duopalatinus emarginatus. The sequence continues at coordinate 2,130,054 of JAOVVF010000029.1, read as the reverse complement.
ATCGAACCTACGACCTTCCGGTCACAAGACCGGTTCCCTAACCACTAAGCCACGGCTGCCCCTTGGTGATCCATAGCGCACTACCAAACTCACAAAAGTCTTTCTAATGAAGAAAAAAGTGGGAACTGTGACCTGGCCAAGTATGTCACATGACAAATGCAACTTAAATTACAACAGTATTTTTTCTAATACACCAAAAAAAAAATTCCTCGCTGACAAAATTGTTCAACCACTCTCAAGAACAGAGGTTTTCAATCAGGCACTGAAAGCACCTGTAGATGTGAACAGAACCATAGGGAGCAGCAATTAAGCAGATTTAAAAGGACTGAGATACTCGGCTCCTTCTAGACAAATAATGGTGTCTTTGCAACATGGTGAGGTCGAGGGAATGGTCGAAGAAGTCAAGAGAGGAAGTAATTTCTCGTTATAAATAAAGATATGCATATAAAAAGATAGCAAAGACATTAAACATTTCAAGAGACACAATTAGAAGCATAATCCACAAGTTTAAAGGTGAAGGCATGGTGGAAAGGCTACCTGGACGTTGCAGAAAAAGGATGCTGTCTGTGACTGCTATCCGGTACCTGAAACAAAAGCTGGAGACAAATCACCAATGAGGAACTGCGACAGTAGATGTACTCAGGTTTCAGCCCAGACAATAAGGCACACACTGCGAGATGAAGGCCTCTGTGCCAGAACTCCCAGACGCACCCCCCTGCTGACTCGAAAGCACAAGAACAGTCGACTCCAGTCAAAAATGTCAAAAACCATGTGGACAAACCACAAAGTTTGATTGTTCTCTGGAGCGACAAGAGAGAATTGGAACTCTTTGGGCCTGTGGCTGACTGATATGTCTGGAGGAGGAAGAACGAGGCCTACACAGGAAAGAACACCTTGCCTACTATGAAGTATGGCAGTGGGTTAGTCAGTCAGGCTCTGGGGCTGTTTCACTGCTTAAGGTAGAGGGAATCTCCAAAGTGTGGAAGGTACCATGAATTTAGTTAACTACCAGGAGATCTTGGGTGGAGATGTCATGTGGTCAGTGACAAAGCTGAAGCTTGGGAGAAGTGTTGGACCTTCCAACAGGACACCGATCTTAAGCATACCTCCATTTCTACCATGGCTTGGTTGGAGAAGAAGGGCTGGAAGATTCTGGAGTGGCCAATCGCAATCACTTGACTTAAATCCTATAGAAAGACTTTGGTGGGACTTGAAGAAGGCAGTTGCAAAAAAAGCAAGCCCTGGAGACCTTTGCTCATGAGAATTGGGCTGAGATACTTGTTGATCGCTGCAAGAAACTTGTGTCAAGCGTCTGAAAGATGAATGATGTATTTGACTAAAAGGTTGAATAATTTTGTCAATGAGAAAATCACAAAAGGACATTTGTTGGTGTATTAGAAAAAAAGAATTGTTGTAATTTAAGTTGCATTTGTCTATTTTTACAAGTCCTTAATCTGAAAAAAAAAACATAAATGTCAAAATTGTTAAAACACTTTACTGCAGTGGGGATCACATCAGTATTTTTTTTTTTTAGTTTGAAAGCATATTGTTTACTGCTGCCAGCATTTTGACTTCTAAACATCATGTGTTTATGTGGCGTGTGATTCATTATCAGTAATGAAGTGTTTAGTCGTTCGGATGCTTTGCCCCCTAATGGGGCTTTGCTTTAGAGGAAAGCGCCGACTCCGTCCCCTCCATTACAATTAACACAGCAGTCCATTCGCTGACGAATTTTCCACTCAGCTGGTCACAACAAAAGCTGTCAGAATGACTGATGATCAACATTAGATGTTTTGTTGTCGGGTTTCTTCTCCGACTGCTCAAGGTTAGCTGCTACTGTGTGTAAACTTCTGTAGTGTACACCACTGAGTGGTGCCCCAGGTATCTGTGTGTGGGTGCCCCAGGCCTGGCTCAACAAATAGTACAACAGTGGAAGGTGTTTCATATCCAACAGCTCCAAAAAAACAATGGAGGTTTATTCATTGTATGGCTCAATTATGGTTATTTCATTAATCTTAATATTATTTCAGTAATCCGGTAAACCTTTAGCCGTCTAGTTAGTGCTCAGAATTGCACACCATATACAATTGCTTTACTGAGGGTAGCATTCAAAGGTTGCAATGGGATACCAGTTACATAGAAGAAGATGCATTGGAGAAATAACTGTGGTGAGCTTAGTAATGTGCTCTTCAGGACTATGATACACACAGGGAAAAATATGGAGCTCACCAATATTTTTATTTAAAAAGTGGTATAGAAAAGCAGACGGGTTATTTCCATTACAATGAGGGATCCATACGAGACGACTGAAGACTGGCTCTAGAGTTTTAGACAGATCTTTATATTGCTGGAAGCTCTGAAACATAAAGCGTGACAGAACTTTTTAAAGACCTTTCGACAACTGAGACCTACCTCGGGACCTACACCGAGACCTGTACTGGACTTCCCTATTAGATTTGATGATCTCGCAAAAAGCTGTGAAACAGCCATCTGGAGGGCACTTTCCCAGAATTTATGGAATCCCACAAGAGTTATCTATCAATTTTTCTGGACAATTTGGGGAAGAGTCTTAAAATGTCTTTATGGATTCTTTAAAGAATGGTTTACTGTGCACCTGTTTACTCAGTATTCTTATCTAAGTAGTACATCAAGGTCTGGGTCGCTATGGATCATATTTTCTGATATAAAACCACCCAGGTTTATTATAAAAATATCTTGGGTGGGAGCAGATAGACGATAGATAAAGAGTTTCTGTTAAAACAGGTAAGATTTAGCTTTTTGTCTTCAGAAAAGGGCAGGATTGGTCAAGAAGGTTCACAAGTGCAGATGACATTAGTCAGATGCAGGACTGGTCAAGAGTGTCCACGGGAGTTGGCAGCGATTGTTCAAGCCTCTGCAAATTCGTCCAGAGTGTCTGGAGGATTAGGTGGGATTGGTCCAGAGGGTCTACGGAAACAACCAGAACTGGTTGACAGCGTCAGGAGGATTAGTTGGAATAGGTCCAGAGGGTCTACGGAAACAGCCAGGATTGGTCAACAGTGTCAGGGCAATTAGGTCTGATTGGTCCAGAGGGTCTACGGAAACAGCAGGACCTGTCGGGAGTGTCAGGAGGATTAGGTGGAATTGGTCCAGAGGGTCTACGGAAACAGCCAGGATTGGTCGACAGTGTCAGGTCTGATTGGTTCAGAGCGATTGGTTGAGAGGGTCTACAGAAGCAGTCAGGATTGATTAAGTGTGTCTGGAGGATTATGTGGGATTGGTCAAAAGAGTCTACGGAAGCAGTCGAAATTGGTCAAGAGTTGGACAAGTGTCTGGAGGACCATGTGTCATTAGTCAAGAGTCTCTGGGAACGAAGGCAGGTTTGGTCCAGTTGTGTTTAGTGCAGCAGGTAAGACTGGGCAAGAATGTCTGGAAAGCAGGCAGGATTAGTCAAGGGTGTCTGAAGGAGCATACAGGATTAAGACATTTCAAAGATATTTGTAGAAGCTGGCAGGATCAAGAGAGACTGGGGTTAAGAGTGTTTGAGGATACGGGCAGGATTAGTTGAATGTTTGCAGAAGTGGCTACAATTGGTCAAGAGCGCTTAGAAGAGTAAGCAGGATTGGTCAGGTGTGTCTGGAGGTATAGACACAGGTGGTATGGTCATTCGGGAGACAATGCCCTGGTGTGGACAAGTCCATTAAGAAGATGTAGACAACTGTTCTTTGGAAAACAGTGACATAGACCTGCCATTAATCATTGTATGCCAGTATTTTGAGAACTGAGAAAGCATTCCCAGAAAGTGTTGTGGCCTGATGTCCATCATAGCTGTGGAAAATTCAGACTTTCAGAATTTAATTCAATTCAATGAATCAATTTGAATTGAATCCACCCTACAGGATGTTGCATTGAATTCACTGCAATTCAGAGAAATTCATTCTTATCACATAGGAGTGAGAATGTGATACTTTTTAACATACATGTCACACAGCAGCGTGTGACAAGCCTCAACATGAACTACGGGTGAATCGCAGGGCCAAATTAGAATTTGCGTTAACGGCACTATTTATTTTAATCGCGATAATTTGAGATTGCACTAATGCGTTATTATCGCCTTAACTTCGACATCCCTAATATATATATATATATAAAAAATAGAACGCCGACTTCCGACTCATCTTGGCAGATCGGGTCACATATATACAATATATAACAATATATATATTCTCTCCTGTTTAGCTACAAGCAATTTTGGCTTAGCATTTCCTTATATTTTTCCCAAAGAAGCTTGTTTTACGACTTACAGTGTTATCTGCCCCTGACGTTCAAGTTTAACATTTTATCCATAAAGCAGCTCTTGTCTTGTTATTTATGACAGATTTTGGTCAATAGCATTGTGATTTATTGCTTAGCTAATAACATTAAAAGCTGGCTAGTCTTTGGTTCATGGAGAAACCTTTACTAGACTATTTTAGCTAAAGATTTACATGTAGCTAGCTCACAGTAACGCTTACAGTAATACATAAAACAATGTATTAAATAGAGGTAGCGCACTGAAGATCGCCAGTAAATATAAAGCTAAGCAGCTAGCCATAGAAACGTCGCTGCTGTGTTGGTTTACAGACATAGTACAAACAAAGTGATTTCATTTGTTCTTTGGAAACATTGTCTTTGGAAATCATTCTGAATTTTACTACCTATAGCTACACAGTAATGGTAATAACCTGGTGTTTTACTGAAGATGATATGGTTATGTAGCTTTTATATATCTGTTGTTGATTTTATTTAGCATTAAAAATATAGCAAAACGCTACAAGCGACCTTCTGATCAGACCAGGACACATCCCGGCTCTTTATGCGCATGATGATGTGAATGATATATAGCACTATTGTCCCCTCCCTTCCTCATGCCCTCTGGACATTTTAATCTTCCACGGCCTAAAAGAAGTCCCTAAACATATTGCAATTTTATGATAATCGCATCAAAATAGTGAGGTCGTGTCTATTGATCGATGGTCATATGATTTCCCTAAGATGAGGTGACAGCCACCGGTGTGGACGACTGGAGCGCGGCTGTTCAGTGGCGTGTGTGTAATATGTTGGCCAAGTGATACTATAAACCTGCGCATGGTTTACACAAGCTGAATCACCCGTGCAAAGCCGTTTATGTAGCGTGCGAGATAGTCGGCGGTGTACAGATTAAATAAGACAACAATGGAGAGGTGTGTCTGTACGAGGTAAGCATGAACCTGTGTGTGCGTGTGTGTGCTTGTGTGTGTGTGCGTGTGCACGCGTATGTGTTTGGATAAGGCAGCTAATCCCCAGGCCACCAGAACGCAATATCCTGTCAGCCAGATTCTCATTTCCTGTGTCTCCATGGCAGAGCGAGAGGAAGGGGGGAGAGGAGCGAAGGGGGACCCGTTGCCCCAGAAACAGAAGATACGGAGGCCCTGTTTGAGAATGTCTACGCCGTTTTCTATATCTCCTTCCTTTCCACAGCCACCCCCCCAACCCCTCCATCCCGTTCACGATTTTCTCCTTTTATTATCTCAGATTTAATAAAGCGGAGGCGAGCAGCTTGTTCTGCCATGAAACATTTATTAGCTGCCTGTAATGAAATTGTTGTGGGGGAGCCAAGATGATGAGAACTCATCACACATTATGCAAAAACGCCAGCAATATCGCAGGAGACACCTCGGAGTCATCTGGACACCTCTGCTGTCTCTTTCTGTCCTTTTCGGGGATCTTTCCTGACCTGTACATTCTGCCTCCTGGCCTTCTGGATGTTGTTCATAAAGTGTTGACTATTTTGGATATTTGATGATTTATCTAGACTTTTAGACGGATACTATACTTTTGATTTCTTATAGTGGTCAAATGCTGCTATAGACCTTTGCAATGATATAAAAATCTTCACAATCCGCTAACATGGCTGACAACTTGGACAAAAAAAAAAGTTGTAAAGTAGTTTATATGACACTGAAATGCTGTGCTAACACACGTGTCCGCATTTCAGCCCAACTTTATCCTCTGGAATAGATGGAAAAGATAATTACGGTTAAGAATTTTCTTATATTTTTCCCAAAGAAGCTGCCACATTTCATCCATTTTCTAGTTTTTGCGATGCTATCAGCTATCTGATGTTTGCTATTTTAAAATCAACTATATTCATTTATCCATGTCATATTTTACGACAATTTTTGTTCAATGGCATAATGATTTATTCCTTAGCTTATAGCTTATAGCTTAGCTTATAGTCTAGTCTATGCGTCATTACACTATGTTAGCTAAAAATAAATATGTAGCGTAAAATTACATATTAAATAGAGCTAACTCGCTACAGTTACACATAAAGATCATTAAAAGCTAAGTAGCTAGCTCATTATTATTATTTGGTAGTAAAAGTCCGAGAGTAGGTTTACTTTAGTAATAAATATAAAGGTACTCCAAAACAAAGTGTTTTATTCGTTTTATTCGGTAGTTGGCTAGTCTTCATTGAGAGATGGCCACTGGAACATGTTAGCTAAATAAATAGCTAGCTAGCTTGTAAAATTACAAAATTGTGCATTAAATAGAGCTGACTAGTGTTTAAAACCAGCTGATAGTAACATACTGCTTTGTATTGTGTAACACAAAGTGTGTCCATTGAGGAATAGCAAAAGGTGTTAGCTGTAAGCTGTTGTATAAACTGAATTCAGTAATAAATGCAGAGACAGTATAAACAGTTTCGCCAAAGTTCTATTAAACCTTTGTGTAGGAAATGTAGCATAAATTACCGCAACATTTTAATGAACTTGCGATTCCTGTACTAACAACTCATAGATGTCCGACATTCAAGTCCATGCGGATGAGCGAACAGTTAGCGAAAAACACAATCTAAATATCCCAGCTAGCTAATTAGCTAGCTAAAAGTAACACAACATAGTACGTTAAATAGCGCCAGCAGGCTAGTGATTGTTGAGGCACTGTCATTTATTGTACTAGCTAACTGTAAATACTTATCTGGCAAATAGTGACGTTAAATAATATGTTAGATAGAGCTAGTTGACTAGTGTCATACATTAGCATGCTAGTTAACACTGACGTAACATAGCAGGTTAAATAGAGCTAGCAGGCTAGTCATCAGTGTGGCACTGTCAATCATGTGCTAGCTCAGTATAAATAGCTATGTCGTGTCTGTATGAGCAGTTACTATAAAAACCACAAAGTCTTTGAATACTATGTGAGACATTTCTAATATAATTAGCATGATATAATTAGTTACTTATAGACGGATAGAAGTAGCGAACTTTAGAAACATTAGCTGTAAATATAAATGCAATTTTTTTAAAAATTGCGCTAGCTCAGTGGTCACCTCTTGTCCACTGTTAGTCTCACTGTAGTGGCTAAATGTTATTTAGTCCATGTAGCATCGCTAGCCTGCTAGCTTGTCAGGAATGGATTCCTCAGGGGTATTTATTCATAAGTAAAAGCATCCAGAACGCTTTTCTGTCTACCGCTTCAAAACCATTCCTCTGAGACGATCACCTCTGAACCTCTAACAGCACGTTCCAGATCGCTCCTGTCCCCGAACTAGTGTTTTATATAAATCCCTGGCAGGTTTTTAGACCTTTTATATAGAAATACTTAAGTGTAGAGTTTATAGGCCACTGGCTGCTGTATGTAGGTGACGTCCATTAACGCGGGAGATGTCGAGTCCCTGCTCTCCGTTCTATCCACAGCACAGCAAGGAGACTTGTCTGAGAGCGTAATTAGCATTGTTCCCATAATCAAGGCAGCCACCCCCCACTCCCCCAGACACCCTGAGCTACAGAGTGGGGAGATGATTAAGAGAAAACGGGCAATAAACGGAGAGATAAACTGATTGGTGTCGTGACTGCTATCAATCTCAACAAGCGCACAATGAGGTTTGGTACAGAGAAATATTATTAGAAACCAGACAGTGATGAACGAGCTAATGGAGGGAGAGCCACTGGAGACAGAGGAAGGGAAAGAGGAAGAGAGGAAGAGAGAGAGAGGGAAAAAAAGCAAAACATCCCCGCTCCTTTCATGCTTGTAAACTGCATTATGGCAGTAGGATAAGTTTGATGAGCTACACCGCTCACAATAACTGTCAAGAAGGATTACGTGTGTGTGTGTGTAATCCTAAAAACACCAGCACTCATCCCGGGATTATATAATAACCATTCTAACGTCCAGAGCGACTGAGGAACACACACACATCTCATAGGAGCGCACTGTGATGATGATGATGAAAAGAAAAAAAGTCAAAAAGAGCGGATGGATGGAAGAAGGCGAAGAAAGAAAGGCAAGAAATAAAGGATGTGGAAAAAAATGAAGGATAGAAATGTATGTGAAAGAAAGAAAGCTTGAATGAAGAAAACAGAGAGAGAGAGAGAGAGAGAGGTGGGTAAAGAATAAAAGGAGAACAAAGGAAGGAAAGAAAGGAGGAAGAAAGGAGGAAAAGAAAACTTAAATGAAAGAGAAAGAAGTGCGGAAAAGAAAGGAAGGAACTGCAAGAGAGGAGAGTAAATGAGAGTAAAAGAAAAAGGAAAGGAAAGGAACAAAAGGAAAATGAGGAAGAAAGAAACTGTACTGAACATACATACTTTTACTAAACACACACTCAATTGCTGTACTGAACACACACTCAGACCTTGTACACCCCCGTGGTATCAGTGTCCTGTAGGTGGTGGTATGGGGGCGGGTGTGGGTGGTGGTATATGGGCGGTTATGGGTGGCTGTGTGGGTGGTGGTATGGTTGGTGGTGTGGCTGGTGGTATGGGTGTTGGTATAGGTGATGGTGTGGGTAGTGGTATGAGTAGAACAAGGGCAGATTGGGGCTCCCTGCCCCTCACTCTGACTCATTTTGCACCGGGTCTCAGGCGCCGTGCCCCGGGGCTCTCTGCCTTTATTAATGTGGGACTGGATTGTACAGGAAAGGCCGGGTGACGGACTGTCTGCTGCATACAGAGAACAGCAAGAGCATAAGGAGTGTGTGTGTGTGTGTGTGTGTTTATGTGTGTGTGTGTGTGTGTATGTGTGTATGTGTGTGTGTGTGTGTGTGCGCCTCTGCCACACTGTAAATTGATGGATGTGTGAGGCGTACATACCCAAGGGGTGTGTGTGTGTGAGTGTGTGTGTTTATATAACAGTTAACTTAATGCAAATGTCCTGAAGTAAAGACACTGTGGGTAAGACAGTGATTTGGAAGATAAAAAAAAAGAAAGAAAGAAAGAAGAAAGGAAGGAAATAAATAAATAAATAAATAAAGAAAGAAAGAAAGAAAGAAAGAAAGAAAGAGGGAAAAAAGGAAGGAAGTGAAATGACCAATAAGCCCACAAAGAAACTAATAAAGAAGGTATATAATGATACAGTTATAAAAAAAATTAAAAGAATTATAAACAGAAATAAAGGAAAGAAAGAAAAAAAAAAGAAAAACGAGGGCGTGAAGGATGGAAGGAAACTTACCAATAAATCCATAAAGGACCTGATAATAAAGGTAAACAATGATAAAATTATAAAAGAAATAAAAAGAATGAAAAAGAAAAAGAAAATGAACAAAAGAAAGAAAGAAAAAAGGAAAGAAAGAAAGAAAGAAAGAAAGGGGTTAAATGTAAAAATGTATTTGAATTCTTGGACGTGCCTCCTGGTTATAGTGTGTGTGTGTGTGTGTGTGTGTGTGTGTGTGTGTGTGTGTGTGTGTGTGTTTTAAGGTGCCGATGGACAGACAGCAGGAAACACAGGAGTTATTGTTGCTGATCCACTCAAGGTCATCGACACAGTGGTGTGCCAAGTCTCGTATGGGGATACATACCACACGCACACACACACACACACACACACACACACTTACGCTTAACATTACACACACACACAGTGGAAGAAAAGATAACAAATAGATTAAACTACTGTTTCTAACCCTTTCATTAAGAGATTACGAGTTTGAATCCTGATCATTTCACAGCCATCCAAGGGAGCGAAAGTGGGAGGGGCTTACATTCTCTCCCCTAGCCAATCACACTCGCCTATCCTGAGTGTCCGAGAGCTGATGTATGTAGAAGAGTGCAGACAGCATGTTTGTCTGAGTGTGTTACAGAGCACCGGTTTGACTCTATTTGGTTTTCTTACAGGAAGAATGTGTTAGGCGTGGACTCCACAAGACCTCTGAAGGTGTTCTGTAGCATCTGTGGCACCAGGACATTAGTAACAGATCCTTCTGTGGATCTTATATGGCCTTACACCAACAGGTTAGCCTTTATTCCCCATGAATATCATAGTCCGGGGTGTCACTGGTTCACCAGTTGACTTTCCTTGAACAAAGTCGTCTGGACCACCTGGTTCTTGTTAAAGCCACTCAGATTCTTTCACTTGCCCATTTTTCCTGCTTTCAACACATCAGCTTTGAGAAGTGACTGTTGACTAATATATCCGACTCTTTACCGGTTGACACTGTGATAAGATTATTCACTTCACCTGTCAGTGGTTTGTTGGTTTTAATGTTAAGGCTGATCTGCATCTGCATGGATATGTGCATAAAATTAAGAATTTATCCTTATAGATAAACAAGTGTGAGGATGAGTGGGAAGATGAGTGTGAGGATGAGGATGAGGGTGAGGTGTGTTTGAGGATAAGTGTGAGGTGTGTGTGAGGTGTCTGTAGGGTGTATGTGAGGATAAGTGTAAAGATGAGGATGAGGTGTGTGTGAGGTGTCTGTAAGGTGAACGTAAGGATGAGGGTGAGGATGAGGTGTGTGTAAGTATGAGGTGTGTGTGAGGTGTCTGTAAGGTGTGTGAGGATGAGTGTGAGAATGAGTGTGAGGATGAGGATGAGGGTGAGGTGTGTTTGAGGATAAGTGTGAGGTGTGTGTGAGGTGTCTGTAGGGTGTATGTGAGGATAAGTGTAAAGATGAGGATGAGGTGTGTGTGAGGTGTCTGTAAGGTGAACGTAAGGATGAGGGTGAGGATGAGGTGTGTGTAAGTATGAGGTGTGTGTGAGGTGTCTGTAAGGTGTGTGAGGATGAGTGTGAGAATGAGTGTGAGGATGAGTGTGAGGTGTGTGTGAGGTGTACGTGAGGATGAGGGTAAGGATGAGGATGAGGTGTCTGTAAGGTGTATGTGAGGATGAGGGTAAGGATGAGGTGTGTGTGAGGATAAGGTTTGTGTGAGGTGTCTGTAAGGTGTGTGAGGATAAGGATAAGTGTGAGGCTGAGGTTGAGTGTAAGGATGAGTGTGAGGTGTGTGTGAGGTGTCTCTAAGGTGTATGTGAGGATGAGGGTGAGTGTGAGGTGTGTGTGAGGAGTACGTTAGGATAAATGTGAGGATGAGGTGTGTGTGAAGATGAGGTGTGTGAGGTGTGTAAGGAGTAAGTGAGGATGAGTGTGAAGATGAGGATGAGGTATGTGTGAGGTGTCTGTAAGGTGTGTGTGAGAATGAGTGTGAGGATAAGGATGAGTGTGAGGATGAGGTGTGTGTGAGGATGAGGATGAGGTGTGTGTGAGGATGAGGTGTGTGTGAGGATGAGTGTGAGGATGAGTGTGAGGTGTGTGTGAGGATGAGTGTGAGTATGAGGATGAGGATGAGTGTGAGGATGAGGATAAGGTGTGTGTGTGTGTGGATGAGTGTGAGGATGAGGATGAGTGTGTGGATGAGTGTGAGGTGTGTGAAGATGAGGATGAGGTGTGTGTGAGGAGGAGGTGTGTGAGGATGAGTGTGAGGATGAGGTGTGTGTGAGGATGAGGAGGAGGTGTGTAAGGATGAGTGTGAGGATGAGTGTGAGTGTGAGGATGAGGATGAGTGTGAGGATGAGGATGAGGTGTGTGTGAGGATGAGCGTGAG
>JAOVVF010000029.1:2076731-2090773 GCA_028565595.1 Duopalatinus emarginatus | reverse complement strand
ATAAATATACCACTGTTGGTGTTTAATTCTTTACCGAATACATGTGAAAAATTAAAATGAATTTCAATAGAAATAAATGCTTTGTGATAAACAAATAAAGTATAGACAGGAAGAGACAAAGGGGATGTGGGTTCAGATGAGCTCATTGACAATGTGGAGAGGTATACTGTCAGACCCTCCTTAACCCTGTGCACAACGTGTCTAATCTAATATAGAACTAAATGTCAGTTCTTTGTTAGTTTTTAGTTTACGCAAGTAAAACTGAACAGTACTTTAATTCAACTGGAGAGAAAAATTTGCATAGCCACAAACACCCAGAAGAAAATCTGTGCTTTTGAAACTCACATGCGTCCTTAAGTGGGAAAAGTACCCAAACTACCCAAAAGTAACAGTGAAATGAGTCATCTTATTAACCTGCAGCATCAAATTCATTCTTCATTTAACTTACAAAAATATAAACATACCTCTACTCAAATTAGGGTTAAAAAATAATAAAAATAAAAAAATCGCCCCTCTTATACCATATGTACCCAATGTTTCATTTTTAACTGATGAAAGTTTATGTTAATGTTTTATTGATTATATATCTGGGATATTTAAAAAGTTATAATCAGCTACACAATGATTTTTAAATGATTCAGTCTCTGTATATTTGCTGTTCGTATGCATGACTACTGTGACATAACGCTAATGAATTAAGCTAGAATGTAAAACTGGTTGGTGTGGTTAGTGTGGTACAGTGATAACATCATTGACCCCCATGTGAGAGATCTGGGCTACACCAATAAGGGTCCTTGGGCAAGACTCCTAACACTATATTGGCCTATCTGTAATACCAGTAACCTTGTAGGTGGCTCTGGATAAGAGTGTCTGCTGTAAATGTAAATTAAAATATTATGGAAATATAAACAATACTTACCATAAGCTAGTTATGGTATTAGTTCAGGCTTTAATGAGATAGTGTTAGCAAATTAGTGAAACTCATAACTGATAATATTTTATAATTATATGTTGATATATTTTTTAAATTGAAGACAATGAATAGGACATCAAAACTTTTTATCGAGGTGGATTCACCCATTACACATGGACAGCTACAGCTCTAACTGCATTGTGTACAATAAAGTGAAGAAAAGTGAAGACTGACCCCCCCAGTAAACACACTAGGGGCACTGAACACACTTTTCTGGAGCAGTGGGCAACACCTATCCATGGTGCCCGGGGAGCAGTTGGGGGTTGTCCAAGAGCTTGGCTTGTCTGGGGATTCCTAAATCACAAGGTTATAGCTGCCACCATGGTCACAGCAAATAAAGAATTTGATTGGATGCTTTGAAATGTCAATTATCCGCCTAGTAAAGTATAAGTACTCCAAAATAACATGCAAGTATCCTAGTGAAGTACAATAACAATTTCCATCTATGCATATCGTCAATCCTCGAGGATGTGGTAGAAGGGGTCAATACATTTACACTGTAACAACTGGATGACAGTCAACAAACTGAAATCTGAATGGTGCTATATCTCTATATAGCCATATATTTCCAGTGCACATATGCACATCAAATTTGCACACATAACATCTTTTTGCTAATTGCACATTCTTAAACAACAGCTTCCTATCACTACTATGTCAGTCTAATGATCTCTGGATCTCTGGATAGATTCACCATGCAAGAAGAACAGAGCTGCACATCTGAATGCATATTGAATAATCTGAACTCCTTTTGGAACAACATATTATGGTTAGAAGAAAGTAAAATAGAAATCTTTGGCAATAACATAGTGTGTCATGGTTGGAGAATGAGCACCATACACACGGTGAAGCACGGTGGTGGGTGCGTCAAAAGATGGAGCTGGTTCTCTGTATATGGTATTGGGGCATTTAAAGGAAAGATGAATGGAACAACATACCAGGGCATATTAAAGGAGAATTGAATCTCATTAGCAAGACCAAATCGTGTAACAAAAATAACTCATGTGGGCCTTGCATGACCTAGCTAATTACGCAAATTGAATTCCAGCGCTAGCTGAAAGGTTACGGTGACGGACTTCTGATTAGAAGGTCATGAGTTCACATCCAAGCATTACCAGGCCTCTACTGCTGGCCCTTAAGCGAGGCCGTTAACCTCAATGCTCACTTGAGTACATGAGAAAATGTTCCTTAAATGACGTAGTGAACCTGATTCAGAATGTAATTACTGACAGACTGAAGCACATTATTAAGTTGCTCTAGATAACAGCATCTAAATGTAAATTGACGGAACCTTGTGACCTGGGGGCAGTGAAGATGACTTGCCAAGAGTAAGTGCACACAATTGGATCACAATTCTGCAACAACAGCATATGACTATATTTGTTAATGCTTATGAATACCTTCTTGTGGATATAAAAAAGTGATATAAAAGTGGATATATACCATTAAAACCACAAAACCAGTGACAGATGATGGGAATAACATCTTAAATCAATCATTATCACACTATCTATAAAGGGGTCGGATATATTAGGCAACACATGAACAGTCAGCTCTCAAAGCTGATGTGTCAGAAGCACGAAAAAATGGGCAAGCATAATGATTTGAGTGACTTTGCAACAGGCCTAATTGTGACAGCAAGACGTCTGGGTCAGTCTGGGGCTGGGGCATCTGTGGTTAGTACCTACCAAAAGTGGTCCAAGGAAGGACAACCAAAGAACTGGCCAGAGGATCATGGGAACCCCAGACTCACTGATGCACTCGGTTAGTGGAGAAGATCCACAACAGCAGATGTGTCCAGTCTTATCCAGAAAGGGTCGGTGTGGAGGTAGGTTTTAGGATTTCAAGCAAGTAGAAGCCACACCCAATTGGACATCCCTGAACACTAGGATCTGCTGCTAACTACTCAGTGCCAGATACCACAGAACACCTTTAGAGGTCCGGTGGAGTTGATGGGTCGAAGCTGTTTTGGTGGCTTTTTAGGCAGATAGAGAACAGCAGTGAGTGAATATTCACCGCACGTAGATGCCGCAATATATCGTGTTGCGAAATATGTTTTGGATAAAAAGTCATCAGTTTCGTAAGTAGGCGTGCTTCTGAAGGTGCCCACCTAGTGGAAAAGTTTTATACTCTGACGTTTTTACTACCTCTACATCGACTGCTCAAATACACGTGACGCGTGTGGCTGGATTTTTGCATTTTTTGTTGGTACCTAATATAACAGAAAACTCATAAATCATAGACGTTCAGAAATGCAGTCAAACCTCAACAGTAAACTCCTGTGATATAATGAACCTTTGAGAAACTGACAATTTTCTTTTCTGCATTTCGTTGTCATGCTCCATTTTGGTCAACCACATCCTGCAATGCAGGCAGACACACACGATATGCTGCAGGAGCACAAAACATTTGTTTTCCAATAAGAGCTCATTAAGAGTCACAGAAAGGCACCGGATTAAAAAAACACCACCGGCCATTAATCTCTGTTCTGTAGTGCGGGAGAGCGTTTATTCATCATATTTCACTTCTGATGTGGTCAGGGTTTCAGTGTAAGTTCCCTGAGGAACTCAGTGTCAATAAGTAATCAAGAGCAAAGTGGAAATGGCGGACACACACACACACACACACACACACACAGAGATAAAGAGAGCAAATAAAAGCCGTAACATTCTGCATTTCCTACATGAACTTCTACTTTAGTTGAGCTCCTCATTCTATACAACTCGAATTTAGATTTTTTTTTTTTAACACAACATATGCAATGCAATATGTGATATTTTGGTCTTAGACAAATGCATGCATGCACCCCCCCCCTCACCAGGGAACCAAACCAGCCTACTGGACTGTGCAATACATAGCATGTTGTAGCATAACATTAAAACCGCCTGCCTAAAGTGACCACCGAATCAACTCCGACTCATCAGGGCATGGAGTCAACAAGACCTCAGAAAGTGTTCAGTGGTGTTTGCAGCACAAAGAAGTCAAAATCAGATCCTGCTGTGGATCTTCTGTGGGATCGGACCCGTCTTTTTTAGGCTAGGCTTCACCCCTCGAATACATCAGCGAGCCCATTGTCCAGTTGCTGGTTCACCAGTTGTCCTTTCTGGGACCACGTTTGGTATATACTTACCACTGTATACCAGGACACACCCCACCTGCTAGATCTGCTGTATTGGAGACTCAGTCATGAAGACGTCCCAATCACAATTTGGCTTATTACTTGAGTCACTTGCTAATTTTTACTGCTTCTAACACGTCAACTTTAAGAACAGGCTGTTCACTTGTAATACAATCCACACCTTGACATTGCAATTAGACAATCAATGTTATTCATGTCATCTGTCAGTGGTTTTAATGTTATGGCGGATTGATGTATCATTATTTGAATGAGTATTTAAACATTCTTGTACTTAACTTCTTTTATTCTTATATATTTTATTCTTAGATGTTTTAATCTGGTTGGTAATGGTTTATTATGATCGAAGTCTTATTGGGATATAATTTATGTTTAATTGCTCTCTGTGTAAATAAAGTGATCCATCCATCCATCAGTCCATCCATCCATCCATCCACCCATTCATCCATCCATCCATCAGTCCATCCATCTATCCACCCATCCATCCATCCATCCATCCATACATCTATCCTTCCATCCATCCATCCATCCATCATTCCACCCATCCATCCATCCATCCATCCATCCATCCATCCATCTATCCACCCGCCTATCCATCCATCCACCCGTCCATCCATCCATCCATCCACCCGTCCATCCATCCATCCATCTATACTGTGAATGTGGTGAAAAAAGTGATTCTGGTTCAGATTTTGATTACATGGACATTTTATTTACCACAATATTTCCCTCAGGACTATAATGTTTACTGCAATTTCTTGCCACCCAATCGCAATATGTCGAAGCCTCCACTGGACTGATGAACTGCCCTGAGCATCTTGCTGTAGTATCTGATAAGCATGGAGACACTCAGAGGTTCTTGGATCCACCTCCTTAAAATGTAGATCATTAACATTAAGTGTGTATGTTTACTCATACACTGCTGACCTTTTCTCACAAACCACGGTTTTCAACAGGTATAAAACTCTGTCAATCAAACAGCCATTTGTAAAAAGCTGTAACTTCCTGGCAGAGGCAACCCAGAATCAGAAATCCATGATAACAGCCAACATAACAACAGCCCTAAAGTATCAATGACCTGCAGTTATAATTTGGGGTGAGTTTGAGATGTTTTCTCTTTTACACTTTAATGAAGTCAGGAGTTATATTTCCTAAAGTGTCAGAAGAAGCTTCATTAAGCAACTTGGCCAAAAACTTGACTAGTGCAGGTCAAGGATCACTCGCCTCATTTATAATCAAAGCTTTTCATTTCCCAGTATGGTGATGAATAATAAGGGGACTTTGTGTGTGTGCAAAATTATATTTATGTGCAAAAGAGAAAAACAGGAAATAATTAAATGCCAAAACAGATACTAGAAACACATTTTTATATTTGTATTAATTTAAATAAAATGAAAGAAAGACAAAAAATACTTTCTATTATATAACTATATATATTAAATAAAAATAATTTAATTAATTATAATTACAAATAAACAAATCAAATATTTAATTTATAAAGTGTCTGTCAATAATGTCCCATATATTTTTGAGAGAACAAAGTACAAAAATTTAATTAATAAAAACTTGATTTTTTTTTTTAAATGAAAGTGACTTCCTTTCCAGTTCTTGGCATAAGTAAAAAATAGATTGTTTGGGTTTTTTAAGGAAAAAAATAAGTAAATAAAATTAAATTGTCAGGCAAATTTTGTTTGAATTCGAATCCTGAGAGTCTGCAATACATTCACTTTTACCCCTTCAAAACAAAACGAGTAGTTTCATAGCCATTTCCTCTCATCCGTTCCGACATTAAACGTCTTTTTTTTGTAATTTAACACAATACAATAACCTTATTGCTTTTAAAAAACAAACAGACAGTCTAGCAAGTTATGCAAATCTAGACCATGTGCAGATAAAAAAAAAAAGGTTTTACTGGCTATGCTGAAAAAAAAAGACGTTTCTGCTTTATCTTGTGTAATACATGTAAATCTGTTATATTTATAAAATAAAACCTGACAGCTTGATCCATTCAGCAGTGAGCATGAGGCTTTACTAGTCTATTAACTGTTGAACTGTTGCCTATCTGATCTATTCTTAGATTGAATGCAAAGTCAAATTGCAACTTTTGACAGGAAGTGCTCTCAATGATGGGCTGAGATGTAGTGTGCTTGCATTGCACGAGTGTGCATGCACACACACACACATGCACGCACAAAGAAAAAAAAAAGGAACAAGACACCCAGAACAAAAAGAACAGCAATAATAAAATTATATAAAGATTATTCTATGCTTTAACCTGCCCATCTTTAAACTCACCCTTTTGTCTCAGCGGTACGGCTCCTGTCGTCTCCTCCACCGAGTCGTCCATCTCTGAACCACCAGCAGACATCAGAGTGACTCTTCACCTCCTCATTCCACCACAGAAGATAATAAAGATTTTAAAACAGGTCCAGGATCTGATCCCAGCAGCTCTGGGTTGCTCTTTTAGACCCGTTCGACCATCTGAGCAGGCCCTGAGGCAGACATGTGACCCTTTCTCTCCTCACACATTTGTTTTAACTATACTTCTCTTCCTCTAAAGCAGGAGGTTGGCCAACATGCTTTCACCATCGTGTGAAGAGGAAGTGTGCTTGCTGTCACTTATAGACACACCTATCACTCTGAGCCTGTGCTCAATACAGAGCCAAGTGTGCAACTGGCAACACCACTGGTTTCAGCGTTTATTAATACACGCCATGGACATGTATGCGGTTTGCGTGTTATTATTAATGTAGGAATCAATGCGCAACCCATAGACAACATCACATAACTTCCATATTTTGTTTACTCAGAACCTTTCCCTTCCTCTAAACACAAATTTCATTTTTATTCTCTGAAATGAAACCCTTATACACACAGCGGAGACGTAACAGAGGTCAGTTCGTCAACACTGTCATCAATTGTTCCAGTTAACAAGAAGTACAACAGGGACATTCCATCTCCACATGCTCGTTAGCGTCCTCCGCTAGTGCAGCATCACACCCATACGTGGTTCTTCCTCAAAACATTGCCACAAAATTTACAAGCACAGAAGTTTATTAAACGTCTTTGCATAGCTGAGCATTGAGAGTTCCCTTCACTGGAACTTACAGACCCAAACCTGTCCCAGAATGACAATGTCCCTGAACACAGGGCTCCATGAGGGTGTGGGGTGTTGAGGTGAACATCTAGTGGAAATCTTTCCCAGAAGAATGGAGCTCATTTTAACTGGAAGAGGAACGGGCAAACTTTTAAAATGGGTGTAATGGTCAGGTTTCAAAAATAGTATAATTGGCCCCTCTGACTTGCCCTCTAGTGCCTAATACAGGTACTACAGGTACTACTTTTACTTTTAGCAACAATAACTTTGGACAGTTTTTAGAGATCTTAGAAGTGGGTTTGTGGAGAAGACAAACCTATAAAAAAAATAATCATACGTTCAATAATCAGTGCCAGAAAAACTGGTACAGACAGTAAAAAAAACCTGGTACAGAATGATGGTGGCTCCATAGTGCTAGCGGGTTTCTTAAGCTAGCGTTCCATGGGACCCCTGGTACATCTACAAATATCTCCGACAGGTGAACACTATGTGTGTCTCCTTTCTGATCAGTTACACCCGTTCATGTCCTGCATTCATTCTGATGGGGGTGTCCTCTTCTAACAGGACAATGTTCCGCCACACACGTCTAGAGACACCAGATTATGGTTAAAGGAACAGTTATCTGAGTTTGGGGTTTTGACATTTGAGCAAGGCACCTAACTCCCCCAATTGCCCCCCGCTCCAGGCAAGTGTGTTCACTGCACCCTAGTGTTCACTGGTGTGTGTGTGTTTTACTGTACGGATGGGTTAAATGCGGAGGTCACATTCCTATGTGTGTAAACACAGTAGACAAATAGTTCGCTTTCACTTTCACTTACACAACACGATCTATGTCTTGCTGATCTAAATAAAAAGACTTTGGTATAACAACAGCTCACTTTTTCCTGCTAATGTGTAATTATTTTGTCCCCTCAGTAATTCTCTGGTTTCTTTGTTATGTCCTGTCCTGAGCTTTAACTGCTATTAGAGAACAAATATTATCGTCCTGTGTTTAAGCACGTGTCATTCATGCAACGCACACACACTCTCAGGGCAGAATTTATAACTTACAGTGTGCCAGTGGGATTCGCTCAGCTTAATTGTAAGCTGCTATAACCATAAAGAGAGGGTAGGCAGCCTTGGGGCTGGTGTAGGAACAGAAAAAAAGTCTAGCTGGCCCTTTCACACTGTCATTACAGCTGGAGATGTGAAGGGAGCTTAAATTCAACCCGAGGCGTTGCTACAAAAGAGGCACGCTTCAGGTCAGAAGCTCTCTAATTAACTAGTTATGGAGTTATATTTCTGCCAGAAGTAATTATATGGAAATGCAATGATAAGTGGATTTGTGGATGAGCAACCGTACAGTATCGAGTTGACAGTAAGGCTATAGTAACTTAAAAATAATTACTCTTTACAACCGTGGTGAACAGAAAAGCATCTCATCACATCAAACATCACAAGGCAGATGGGCTACAGGAGCACATTAGGTTCTATTCCTATTAGTCATAAACTGGGATTTGACCCTACAGAGGGCACCTAAACCTGGACAGTTGAGGACTGGAAAGTAGACGAACCCATCTCTCCACTGCGGTATGCGACCCAGATGAAGTATTAAGTATGGGCAAAATCTGGGCCTTGACTCATTTGCTATCTGGATTTGGTCTTTACTGTTATACTTAGCATAGCCTTCCTGTCAGCTCAGACCAGGCTATCTATTCTTCTCAAACCTCTAGCAGTTCACTAGATTCATTCTAGTTTTGGTATTATTCTGTGTGACCTTTTGTGTGTAAATGTTACGTGTGAACAGCCAAAAAAGATCAGAGGTTTCTCATGTACACTGAAGGAAAATGGTACAGACACATCAACGCAATATATGTAGGCTGGTGGTGGCTCCATAATGGTGTGGGGTTTGTTTAGATGACATTCCATGGGACCCCTGGGACATCTACAAACATCTCTGACACTGTGTGTGTGTGTCTCCTTTCTGAAAAGTTACACCAGTCCTGTATTCATTCTGATAGGTCTGTCTTCTTCTAACAGGACAATGCACCACCACAGACGTCTAGAGACGCCAAATTATGGTCAGAGGAACACTCGTCTGAGTTTGGGGTTTAGTCATTCACACCCAAGTCACCAGATCTCAACGTTACCAAACACATCTGCAACGTGCTGTGGAACACAAAAATCTTACATCTCAGAATACAACAGAATTGTGGAGCAGGAAGAATGATGTTTATTGCCTACAGAATTTATTGCCGCAAGCTTGTAGAGTCCATGCCCTGTCAGGGACCTACCAAGTGTCAGACTGGTGTACCAGCTTTTTCTGGCACTTCAGTGTAAACCTGTAAGCATAGAGAAGCCCAATGCCCATCATGTTGCTAGTTAAAGGCCACACCACAACATTTTGG
This sequence comes from Duopalatinus emarginatus, assembly GCA_028565595.1. Classification (NCBI taxonomy): domain Eukaryota; kingdom Metazoa; phylum Chordata; class Actinopteri; order Siluriformes; family Pimelodidae; genus Duopalatinus; species Duopalatinus emarginatus. The sequence continues at coordinate 2,081,180 of JAOVVF010000029.1, read as the reverse complement.
ATGGATTTGGGGTGTTATTTCATTGACATTTTTAAGGCATATCAGGGACAGAACATTGTCACTTTCACATATCAGCTTGTTTTACCTTCCTTTACAACTTCTTTTTCCCAGGATGGACTTTATGTCGAGTTTATCATCATGATACTTCATACAGATGGTGATAAAACATAAAATGTTTTAACAGAGACATGCTTTCCCCCCCCCTGTAGATGCATAGATGGACAATATAGTATTAAAAAAAAAGTAATGTCATGCACTTATAAAAAAAAAAAAAAAAATCAATATTGTTAATATTACTAATAGAATCTGATAGTGCCAAATGAACCAAATCTACAACTCTTTGTCTGTCTTCAGGATTAGGACTGAAAGGAGTGGATTACAGCAGGCGGGAAACGCATCAGTCAAAGTAAACGGAGTGCTTCGTCACATAGTCACATGATCTAGACTAAAGACACAGAGGTTTAGGGGTGAAAAATACAGTCTGTCTTTGGTCAGTCAAAAGGCACAAACAGTGTGGTAAAGTAAAAAAAAAAAAGATTTTCCGGAGAAGTTCCTCCCTCTCTGAATGGCGCGTCTGGGATGGACTGTCTGGGACAGAGCACGGCTCAGAGCTCATCCCTCGCCGTGCTGTCCAGAGGAGACTGAAGCACGTCTGAGTTCTGAGCCTCTGTGCTGATCTTGTCCTGCTCGTGCGTCTTGCGCGAACGTTTTCTATCCCAGTCTGTCCGCACGCTGTCGTTGTCCCAGACGGTGGACGTCTCCGTATCGCTCATGTAGCCCGTCTCGCCCGTGTAGTGGGTCGGGAAGACCAGCAGGGGCTCGGCTGAGAACGCCTTCAAGTCTCGCGTCTCAAACTGCTCCATGTAGTCTGAGCTGGAGGATAGAATAGTAACATGAAGTAGTACTTTGGAAGGGGTAAAACCCCAAATGTACACAATTTTCTCTCTCGACCTAACTGCAGCTGAGCCGCCAGCTGGTTCTGCACTGAATCTACGAGGGTAATAAAGCTGATTAACAGAAGACTGTGGCCAGTTTTTCTGGATCTAAAGCAGACTTGGTTATGTGATTTCTCAATACTGTATCTGTGCTGTTGTATCTACAAAAACTGGACAAAACAATCCCACAGACCACAAATCTGCATCGTGAAACTCTTTTGTCTACTAAAATTTTCCACAAAAATCACACATATTTAACACAATTCCTCTCAGAATTTATCTAGTATTCCATCTTCACATTACGAGTGATGATTATGAACGTTTAGCAACAACTTCCTGTCAGAAATCCTGTCAGATTAGCACGTTAGCAGGAGATTTAGCTATAATTGACCCCTCTGACTTGCCCTCTAGTGCCTAATACAGGTATTACCTTTATTTATTTTTAGCAACAATAAATTTGGACAGTTATTACAGATCTTATAAGTGGGTTTGTGGAGAAGACAAACCTATAAAAAAATAATCATACGTTCAATAATCAGTGCCAGAAAAACTGGTACAGACTCGTAAAAAAAAAAAAAAAAACTGGTACAGAACGGTGGTGGCGGCTCTGTAATGCTAGCGAGTTTCTTTAGCTAGCGTTCCATGGGACCCCTGGTACATCTACAAACATCTCTGACAGGTGAACACTGTGTGTGCGCAGCACGTTAGCAGGAGATTTGAATTACGAAAATCCATAAATACAATAAACTAATTTAATAAGGATTTAAATGATGCATAATCCTGATGCGCAAAGCCAGTTAGCCATAATTACTAGCGGGGAATATAAACATTCATAAATAAAATCAGAAATCCTGTCAGATTAGCTCATCCTAGACAGCGTCCTAGCATTAACAGTGGATATTATAAATACGTATAAATATAATTCTGAAATCTTTTCAGAAACCTGATCATGTTGAATCACAAGCTGGCTAGCACTACAGAGATGATTAGCATTTAGCATTCATGAAAGTGACTTCCAAAATGGAGTCAATGCTAGTTAAGTAGCTAGAGCTAGCTAATCTCCTAAAATCCTGTCAGGTTAGTTAGATGTGAAGATTTTAAAAAATGTCCAGAGAAAGCTGCCATGACCTTCAAACTTCCTGTCAGATTAGCTGATGTTGGCTAATATTAGCATAAACAAGTCTGTCACAAAGGAAGTCCTGTCAGTGAAGCTTGTGTTAGCTAGTTAGCTAATAAAATCACTTTAAAAAAAGAGAGTTAAGACTTAAATGGACTAAGTACAGGAACAACTAAACACTTCCTGGGAAAACAGTGCCTACAATGTGTGTGTGTGTGTGTGTGTGTGTGTGTGTGTGTGTGTGTGTGTGTGTGTGTGTGTGTGTTCTAGGCTCAAAACACTGATTTATTCATTCAGAAAAAGAAAATCCCTCTGCTGGACATTAGTCATTAACTTATCATGAAAATGAATCATCCTTAAAAGTCCATGACACTGGAGAACTATAGCTTTGTGTGTGTGTGTGTGTGTGTGTGTGTGTGTGTGTGTGTGTGCTGTAAAACTCACACAGGATGTTTATTAAACATGACAGGAAGAAATTCATCCACAGGTAGCATCTTGCTCAGCGGTTCAGCCTTCAGCAGCTTTTTGGCTCCTTGTAATGACATCATGTATCCCAGCGTCCAGTAGGAATAATCCGCTTCCACCAGGCTGTGTATGTTTGGAACGGCTTTCTCCGGATGGTCCACCTGCATCCTCTTTCTCCCGATGTAACTAAGATTAGAAAAGGAAACACTTCTAATACACACACACACACACTCGAGAACTTGTAAATACTTCTGGAAAACTATTTAACTCACATCAGGTCCCAGTCGAGCCCCTCTCTCTCCACTTCGCTCATCAGGTTCCTCAGGCGACGCTTAAAGAAAATCTCAAACCGCAGATCGTCTTCCATCACCAGGGACGTCTTCAGGCCGCGATCGACAATCTGTTAAATCAGGACCCGGCGTTTAATCAATCAGCGCTTCACCAGAACCATGTGCACTCGTATATACACAGTCTTTGTAGGTTGTTTATTTTTTTTACCTCTTTCCAAATGTTATAGTGAGACAGGAAGCAGCCCAGCTCTCCTTTTGTCAGAGGACGGCCATGGTAGGGGTCGCTGTAGCCAGGCAGCATGTGGATTCCCATGTTGTGGATCTCACTCACGTTCATGGATCTGGGAAAAACATGGGAGTTATAATACAACGATGCAGGAACGTTATTTCTTCAGTCATTTGAAGGAGGATGGTCTAGTTTTAGCACTTTCTGCTAACTTGGTGTAAAATTGCCATGCACCACCATACTAATTTTGCAATGCAAAAATATGTTGTCCCAATTGCCCCGAATTAAAAAAGGGTGCACCGGATAAAATTCAGAATAAACTTAGGATGCATGCATAACATCACTGCACCATAAAATCTGATTTATTTATAGATAATTATGAGCAGAAGCCATTATTATTTAGAAATATGACCATTTGTGATGCTGATGATGATCATTTGTCACCAATAATTGTATATTTAAATATTTAAATTAATTTCCTTCTCTCTCATGTGCTCTCGGTCTTCCCTCCACTGCTGTCATGTATCTTGGGCACATTTGGAGTTATGGAGTTAAAGGTGTGACCTGTATCATGACAAATTGCATTATAGCATTATATTATTTTAGCATCACATTCCACAGAGAAAGAAACAGGAGAATCAGTTGCTAATGTTGCTAATGATGCCAGATACCACAGCACCTGTTGTTGTGAATGCCTCTTCAGGTCAGAGCTGTTCTGGCAGGTGGTTTTAATGTTAAGGCTATTTGATGTATGTATCAGTTCATGGTGATTGGCTTCAGTGATGGCTTCAGAGATGCATGAAACTAGTCTCAGAATGTGTCCTGATCTAGGAAAATGCATCAGCATGCAAATTTTAAACCTCCATAACCTGCGAATACTGGATTATGCTGTCATAATCTCAAATGTGACTGGTCCAACGCTGTGGACCTTCTCGACGACAAACATTTCTGTATTTCTGAGGCATTTCTGTATCAAGGATGTCCACCAAAACCAACGTACTTGCCATCAACAGCAGCCGTGACCTTACAGTCGATCCCCTGCAAACGGAGAGCTCGGAGCATGCGGTCTCGCCTATCGGTCCGGCGTTGCAGGTTGATCATGAACACCTGCGTACGTTTAACACACACACAAATCAATATACACACACACACATACACATATACATACAGTGTCTTGCAAAAGTATTCGGCCCCTTTGAACTTTTCAACCTTTTGCCACATTTCAGGCTTCAAACATAAAGATATGAATTTGTAATTTTTTGTGAAGAATCAACAACAAGTGGGACACAATCGTGAAGTGGAATGAAATTTATTGGATATTTTAAACCTTTTTTAGAAAAAAAAAACTGAAAAGTGGGGCGTGCAATATTATTCGGCCCCCTTGCGTTAATACTTTGTAGCGCCACCTTTTGCTGC
>JAOVVF010000029.1:2024573-2041903 GCA_028565595.1 Duopalatinus emarginatus | reverse complement strand
TTAGTGGGAAGTGGTTGTATTAGTGACATGTTTTGGAAGGTGGTTGTTTTAGTGACATGTGTTGCTTTGGGAAGGTGGTTGTTTTAGTGGGAAGTGGTTTTATTAGTGACATGTTTTAGAAGGTGGTTGTTTTAGTGACGCGTGTTGCTTTGGGAAGGTGGTTGTTATACATGTTACAACATTATAACATTTCCCTTCCTTTATAAAGTCTGTATATTCCTTATATTTATAATTACACTTGTGTATGTTATTCAGTGTTCTCTTTAAAGATGCAGAACTAATGTGCTTCTACTTCCCTTTTGTTGCTTGTTTGATTGCTGTAGGACTTCCACTGAATCCTACTTTATACCCGGGTCACATGTTTTGCTCCTCTACAGTCGCCAAAAAAACTTCTTAAGATGTTTTGTTGTGACTGAAGCCTTGTGATGCTGAACTAGGACACGAAGATGACTGGAAAAGAAAAGTTCTCTACATTTTGTATAACATATAGTAATATAATAGAAATAAATTGCAACTTTACAATATATAAATGTTATAATATATATTAGTACATATATATAAATATAATGAAGTTATTTAAACATGAAAACATGCATTTAAAACATGCATATTGTTACCTATATTTACCTATAGATGTACATAAGAATATTAAGGACATTAATCTATATAAAAAAAGAATTTTATTTAGCAACCTCATCAGGAAATATCATAAAACACAGAAAATAAAGGAAAAACAAAATAAGAACTTAATTTTTGTCTTCTTGTGATCTTTAGGAAATTTAAATGATGATGCAACATCTGATTATTTTTTAGCTGCTTACTCATGCAACATCAGGGGTTGTTGTAATTATTTTCCCATAATAAGCATTTGATTCCTTAAATGCTACAAATAAAATGCAGGTCAACTAAAATCCCACACCATGCAGGCTCCTAGTTTTTCAGATGTGTGTATAGCTCTTATGTTTTCAAAAATAATTTCTGCTACACTACCGATATGCTATTGATCAAATAAAACTGTATCAACCTCAGTGGAATGCAAATGCCGACTGCGTTATTTATCATTTCCAATGATTATTAAGCACAGCCTGACACGCTCTGGACCCAAGTGGATATTTTTGTACCTCAGCAGAACTACAACAGCTTCCCCACATTTATCCTTTTTTATTTTTAAGCTGTTTCATGTATATAAACAGCAAGTGATATCTACGCACTTGAGCTCAAAGGGCACAGGGTAGGCCACAGTAACTCAATCCCACTCTACAGATGGTTAAAGGCGATTCAGGTTTTGGCAAATCAAAAGCTGAAGGCACATGTCCAAGTTTGCGGACGTATTTAGTACGGTGTCACCGTGGTACAGAGCTAAGTGGCTGACGTGTCTCTAGAACCAACTGGTACAAGGTTAAAGGTTTAGTCTGTATTTTGTTGTTTGATTCACAATGATGTAAAGCTTTGAACCTAATTCATTTGTTCATTTCAGGCTTCTTTTTATAGCTTACTAGAGTGGGAATAAGCCCCGCCCATTATATTATAGTTGCTCGTCTGCCTCTGCTTTCTAGTCATAAGGTCATAAAGCTCTTAGCCCTGAAATTAACTATATATCTATTATATACACATTTAATACACCGAAGTGCTGGGAAAACTGGTACCGGTAAGCATATGCAAAATTATAGGCTGGTGGTGGCTCTATAATGGTGTGGGGTTTGTTTAGCTAGCAATCCATGGTACATCTACAACTGTCTGACAGGTGAACAGCTGATGGGTTTGGCCTCTGCTCCACCAAACATGTCTAGAAATGCCAAATTATTTACATTTATGGCGTTTGGCAGACGCCGTTATCCAGATTGACATTCAAGGTTACTGGTATTACAGGTAGGCTCACGTAGTATTAGGAGTCTTGCCCAAGAACCCTTATTGGTGTGGCCCAGACTGGTAATCAAACCTAGGTCTCTCACATGGGAGCTAAAGTTGTTACAACTGTACCACACTAACCTTTAATTATGTTTTTTGATCTCAAAATTGTGGACTGTTTTGCAGGACGTATGGTGTTCATTGTCTATAGAATATTTTCCACAAGCTTTTTGGAACCTGTTTCCCACGATAGTTCTGCAGTCCTGTACTCCCATGGGGGACCTACCAAGTATTAGACCTTTTTTTGGGTACTTCATTATGTCATCTTTTAGGACATTATTGTAGTAAGTCATTATTGACTGTGAGAACTGAAGCTTGTAGATTATCAGTATCCTTGGTTTAGCTTAAGGCTCAAACCTGCTTGGTCCCACCTATGCTGTCTATATTTATCCAAACCATCTTGTAATTCATTGGCTAACATGGTGAATATAATCAGTTGCCATGCTTCCTGAACACTGTTCGCACATGATCCTTCCAGACGAACTCAATAATCACCTTCTAGTAAATCCCTTTCTGGTACTCGGGTTTCACTCTGACGTTTACACACGACTCGTGTGTTAACCCCTTCTGACAACCAATGAACATGTAGGTCAACTTTACAGAGCTCCAAGCGAATAACACAGAGAAGGAGAAGTGGGTGGAGCACAGTAACCCTATATGAACCGCTCTATTATAGCTAGACTCCCAAAGATGCAATGACCACCAAGCGCTCCGTCCTCGAAGATGACCTCTCCTGCCCAATATGCGGGAATATTTTTCAAGAACCTGTCGTGCTTTTCTGCAAGCACAAATTCTGCAAGCCCTGCCTGGAAAGCAGCTGGTGTGGTGGAGGAACGTGCGAATGTCCGCTCTGCTTCCAGCCGTCGTCCATGGGGGAACTCATGGTTAACACGATGCTCAAGAAGACCTGCGAAGGTTATCTGATGGAAAGGCGCAAGAGCAACCCATTCGCGTGCAAGGAGCATGGCGAATCTCTGACCTTGTTCTGTCTGGAAGATCTACAGCCTACATGTGTTAAGTGCAAGGAATCAGGAAGCCACAAAGGGCATAGATTATACTCTTTGGAAGAGGCTTCGCAGGATTGTAAGGTATGTTTAGATGAAAGGATGAGTAAGTGGTAAGAAAGCTCATGATTCAAGGGACTGTTAACAAGGTATTCCTGGTATTCCCTTTCAATTTATAGGCAAAACGCAACCCTGGTTTATCATGCCCTGTAGCAGAAATGTAACTTCCTAATACTGATAATAATCAATCCTGGTCGATTTTGAAACCATATGGTCCAGATGGTTTCTTCTTCAGATCAGTCAAGTGACAGACCTATTATCTCTAAAATGCAAATGACTAATAACCAACAGATGATATGACATTATTAAAAACCATTAGGACATGAAAGTAACATTTGGCTTGATACAGAAACTGATATTGCTGGGGCTTCACCAGACTATCATCAACTAAGAATATCCCTATATTTTCATTGGCCGCCTTCAACTGAGCCTCCTGAAGAATCTGAAACCAGATTCCTCATGCGTTCGTCACTCTCCATACCAGTTGACAGCACCCACCCTCTTTGACTTTAAGGGTCGGGGTAATCACCAAAGCAACTGCAATAGCAACACCTGAGCTTGCATCACCGTAGCCGTGCCTTCTTATCTTACACAAATGCTATGACAGCTATGAGATTCCCAAGCAAGGAGGGAGTAGCTCATGCGCCATCGGTTTTGAATATATAGAAATAAATATGATCTGGTGGATAAAAGATTGGATAGCTTCATAGTCTTGAAATCCAAACCTGAATATTTTTACTTTTCTATTTCAGGCTGAACTGAAGACCTCTCTGAAGCCACTGCAGGACAAGCTGAAGTTATTCAGGAATGTTAAATCCACATATGATCTAACAGCTGAGCACATCAAGGTACTTTCTTATGGTCTGAAACCATGTTGGGTAACAAGGTGTATTGACCATTTACGTGTCATTTAGTCATTTTCAGCTCTTAGTGACTTTGCCTGGAGAAGGGGGCAACCCTCATCCATGCTGGCCTGGAAGAGGTTGGGGTCAAGGTGCCTTGCTCAAGGGCACTTTAGTTGTGTCTTTTCAATACAGGGGAATGAACCATGGCCATGGCTGCCCTTCAGCTGTAGGCTTGTGGTTAGGGAACCAGCCCTGTGACGGGAAGGTCTCTGGTTCGATCGCCCCACAGACAAGATACAACTTAAGCACCCTTGAGCAAGGCACCTAACGCTCAGCTGCTCCCTGGATGCTGTGGATGGGATTGACCACCGCTCTGGGCAAGTGTGTTCACTGCCCCTAGCGTGTGTTTCAGTGCACAGTTGGGTTAAATGCGCTGTTGTTATTATAGAGACAGGCAGAGCATGCAGAGAGGCAGATCAGAGACGAGTTTGAAGCACTGCACAAGTTCCTTCGAGAAGAAGAAGCTGCCAAACTCTCTGAACTGAAGAAAGAGGAGGCGGAGAAAAGTGAGACCATAAAAGAAAAGATCGAGGAGATGGAAAATGAGATCGCATCCCTCACCAACAGTATCAGGTATATCGAAAAGGAGATGAGCTCTCAGGATATCCCGTTCCTCCAGGTAAAATCCTTTATGTTAGAGGTTCCAAACCTAGCATATCAACTGTGGTCATGAAACCGTGGCAGTTTTTGGTCACGTATTTCTATTCCTTTCTAGCATTACAAGGAAACCATAAAGAGGTATGTCGACCTTTTGGAGCTTCTCTCTCTCTCTGCTCAATCTATGAGATACATGTTACTGACACTCAACTCTCCATCATTCATCAAGTGATTTTCACCACTATGTGCAGAACTTGGCAGGTACCCCAGGAACCACAGATGATATCAGGGTCTTTGGTTGACGTAGCCAAGCATATAGGCTCTTTAAAATTCAAGATTTGGGACAAGATGAAGAACATCGTCCAATATAGTAAGTAAATTATGGATACTGGTTTAGGTCTTAGATATTTCACACAACCTGGTAGGCTAAATTAACTCATGCTAATCTGTGTAATTTACTAGGGGCTGATAGTTCATGCAGATTACGTTGAAAATGACGTGCCGTGTTTTGTTCAGTCTGGCTGCATTTAAACAAAACATGGATTGAGAAATCGATCATAACGCAGGAAGATAGACTGAAGTACCAGAAAGACTGGTACAGATTGGTGGTGGCTCCATAGAGAATATTTCTGCAAGTGTATGCCCTTAAGTCCATGCCTCGTTAGAGAGACATTTGTAGACATACCAGGGGTCCCATTGAATGCCAGCTAAACAAACCCCATAGCATTATGGAGTTTCCTTATATTTCTGTTGCTTAATATATACGCACTGGTGGACGCAATCTGGACGTTGCCATGTACTTAAGTGTACAGCATTTGTCGCATGTCGCTTTAGTGTACAGCATGAAGGATTTTTTGTTGTATTATATGTTCTGTATGGCGTATATACCATGCTTTCTGTATTAGGTTGCTCTGAACCTATACTTAGAACATGCTGTTCAGCTGTCTTTGTTTGTCCTTATAAAGGCATTTCTGCGGGTTTGAAATTCTTCAAGCAACAACCAACATGGTAGCACATTCTACCAACAGGGTAGAATATCTAGGGACACCATAAATAGTGGGGTTTTCTTGGCTCCAGTCCTTGAGGCTCACTCCATTGTTCTACACTGGAGGTTTAGATGTGACAGGGAGCAGGAAAAGCTTGATTCTATGTACATTCAAAGCATTTTCCAGATGTTCCAGATGTGACTTGCGTGTATTTCACTTATACAAAGCAGTTGAGGATTACGGGGCCTTGGAGCCCAACAGTAGCAGGATGGTGGTGGGATTTGAACTCACAACCTTCTGATCAAGTCTTATGAAGTCTAACTGAGCTTCCACTGTAGGTCAGAGACGTCTGGGACCGACTCCTAGGACGCCTAATTTACCAACCAGTGGTTTTAAACCTGCAAATGTCAGGGTAGTCCAAAGATCTGTGCTATTAATATTAAAACGGCACTCCATCACGCATTCAACTTAATCCCTTTGAAAGACCTGATGTTAAGTAACTAGCCAACCCTAGCTATTTATTACTTTTAATATTTCACACATGCAGCTCCTGTGATTCTGGACCCGAACACAGCAGCCAGCTGTTTCCAGCTGTCCGAGGACCTGACGACTCTCCAGTGCTGCTTCCAGATCTTCAATCTTCCGGACAACCCGGAGCGCTTCGACGTCAGTGCCGAGATGCTGGGCGCAGAGGGCTTCCGCTCGGGCAAACACAGCTGGGATGTGGAAGTCAAAAACAACACCTACTGGGTGATCGGGGTAGCCAGCGAGTCGGTGAAGAGGAAGGGCAAGAACGTGCTGACGCCCGCACAGGGCTTCTGGACTATTCGCTTGCGGAACGGCGAGTACAAGGCCTGCACGGCGCCATGGTCGTCGCTAACGATGAGCAAGCAGCTGGACGTGGTGAGGGTGGTGTTGGATATGGACAGGTCGAAGGTGACGTTCTACGACCCGAGAGAGAGGACGCCACTCTACACGTTTACGGACATCATCTCTCCGCGAGTGTTTCCTTACTTCTGCAGTGCCTGCAAGGAACATCCGCTCAAAATACTCCCAGCGTTCGTGTATGTTAAAGTGGAGCAATAGACCTGAGTAAAAGTGACCCTTCCATCCCCCAACACACACACATGCACACACACCCCTCTGATATACTTTATAGAATGGACTGGGAATGTATCGACGTGGTTAATTAGTTTACCAAGTTAACTTCAAATGCAGTTACACCCTTTATTTTAAAATACAAAATGAAATACCATGCATAGGGTTGCCTATAGTGTTTTTACTACAATGTCCATAGACAGGTGAGCTCGTTTGTTCCAGGTTTTCTGTATATCGTGATACACAGTTAAAAGTATCGTGATACAGTATTTTTGACACATCGCTCACCCTTTCTTTACTTGAAAACATATATGTGATAAAAAAACAAACATTTATTATCAGAAATCATCAATCGATGTGTATAAAGTTGTTATAAAGTTGGACAATAAAGTCGACAGTGAAAGCAGGTTTTTAATAACGTTTATTGTAGCTCAATTTCCCTTCACGTCATGTTAAAACAGGAGAACTGTCAGTACAGATGACTCACAGAGTGTAACAGAGTAATAACATTAAGGCTCAAATTAACCTGTCTGTAATAAAGGATTATTTCTCATAATCATTCTCGGAATGGGGAGAAACAGATTTAAGGCACTTGGTATTAGACGTCTTTAGAAATATATTCATCTACAATCGTTTAAAAATAAGAATTAACCATATAGTGTGTAAAAGATCATCAGTGTTAGTGTTTGGCAGCCCAGACTGGAATTATTTTTTAAATTATAATCAATACTATTATTAATAAAGTAAACTATACACTCCCTTTTTTTAGGAGGTTTTATGTATTGCTTAAAAGTATCTGTCTCTAAAACAACAGTGGTAAATAAAGGACAAGAAAATAAGGAGTTGAATTGTTTGTGCTGCCGGTTCTGTGTTTGTGTCACAGTATCAGTAAAATAATGTAAAAAGAAAAGTGCCAGCTCTGGTGCTCAGGAGAACGCGTCTCTTCAATGACATAATACTTGTGTTCGGCACGACTCGTTTAGTTTGACCTAAGAAAATGTTGACCTCGTAAGGCAGCTTTCCAAATAAAACCCACCGTATCGGAGCTTTTCGCTGGTAACTGCAGGTCCCCCTGAGGACCTTTAACCTAATGTGCATCTCATGCAGAAGGCACAGTTTACACGCTGTAAAACGTAAAACACTTCCTTTTTAAATATAGTGCTATTCAGTTAAACAGTGCTAAACGTTAAACGTCGTCTCTCTAAAATATTAGCAGTAAAGTCCGCAGCAGAGATCCGGTTTGCTTTCTTATGCATCTCGATATAATTGATCCCTGAAACACCACCTGATCTGCTCCTTATCCTCATTCTCTCTCACAGAGGTATCCTACCTTCTACTAAGACATTATACACTTCCTCGCTCAGCGTCTCATAACGCCCTGCTCTGGAGTTCAGAAAGTAGATAAAGTCCGCTGTGATCCTGGGGTCGAATCCCTCCTTCTGTAACCTGGTCTTCTGGATTTTAAATGTACCTGTAGAGACCAATAGACCAATGCATGAATAAGCAGATGGACAAATGTAAATTAGGAAGGGTTGGGAGTGCAGGGGCAGCCATGATGAAGCGGTTTAATGGTCTGGGTGGAGCTTGAACCACTGACTTTCTGATCAGTAAACCGCAGCCCTAACTGCTGAGGCACTGATATGGGTAAAGGGGGCGGGGCTTTCAGGGGGTTCGATTAATATCAGTTTATATCACCTATGCAACTGTCAACTGCTTTAGATTCGTATGTCAGTGGGCTTCATGTCCAACATCACAAGACCAAGCCAAAAAAACTCATCACATCCGCGTCAGAGAGCAGTGCGAACTGACAATGTTAACTTAGTTCTTTGTGGACTGGAACGTATGTCGTACGTCATGTGATGCATGAGAATTTGGTAATAAAGAGGACCACAACAGTCTGTAGTAGACATCTCGTCTCCACATTCGGTCGTGATCATGGGTCTATAGCTAACAATGAGAAATCTGCAGAGTAACAAGTTTTCTATCATATAAGGTTAGCTAGTTGATGTTAGCATTAGCTTGCTAGTAGCATAACTACATTATTCCCATTCCGGACTACTAACATTAGCCAACATTAGTAGATATTTTCCCTTGTAGTTGAATTTGTACAAGGAAGCGTACAGCCAAAATTGACTCAAGCACACAGCTTAAAGAGTATGACATTAAAATGTGTAACGTTTAATTCAAATGTGTAAAGGTTGGCAGGCCTGCTGACGCTGTGAACCAGTAACTCACCTGTAGTGTCTACTTGTGGGGAGATGCGGAGAAAAACTGGCCGAGCGTACGGAGGCAACACCTTCTGGACCTCTCGGAAAAAGGATTCACAGTTGAAGCTTCCTGTGGAGTCAGCAATGGCGGCCATCCCTGCTTTTCCCTCCACACCTGAAGTTTACACATTCATTAACATCACTAAAATAAGTTTTCTCATTTTAAATATCAAGCAGTTATAGACACAGTGATCAAATCTTTCATGTGAAAAAAAAAACAAAAAAAAAACCTCAACTAAAAAAACTAGCTGGAGGCAAAACAGAGGAAGTCAGAGCTAGCCTAGCTGCTGCCGCCGCACAATGACAGTTCGGCTTAACAATGTCTTCTTGCTGTGTTGTCGGGTGCCAAAACAGAAAAAACTGGGTTAATGGTTTAAAACCAACGTTTTACCAAATACCAGCTGACAGTCCATCAAAAAAAAAAGAAAAAAAAAAGACAACTGTTAAAATCCAATAAGACAGAAGGATTGGACAGAGACTATGATAAAGAATGCTCATCGACTGGAGAACTCTGTCATTAAGCCTTTAACCAACCCTGGACTGAGCTTTATCAGGTCCACATCTGCTCTGAGGCAGCACTTAGAACAACAGATTGTATAATTCTTTTTTTTAATATTGTCTGAAATAAAGAAAATTGAATTAGTGCATTAGCTTGTGTTAATGTTAGAATAGAATAGAATGTCACTATACACATGTACAATAAGATTAAAAGCCACTTCTTCACAGTGCAAACATACTAAAAGTAAATAAAAATAAAAACAGTGCATGGTTAGGGTTCTGTGTACACTAGGAAAAAATAGAAAAAATATACTATAGTGTATTGTACAGCTATATACAGTTGTGTTTTCACAGTAAAGGAAGAGAAGGCTGTTGGCAGAGATAGTGTTCAAAATATATTGCAAGCAATGTAAAAATATATAAGTATATTGCACAGTATTGGTATTCAATATATTGCACGTTAGGTTGGTAATAAGTCCAGTGTTCATAGTATAAATATCTTGCACACTAGCTTCATAAACAAAACATATCAGAGGAAATTGTAAAATTGTAATGGTTAAGACAAGGCTCTGAAGTCACCAAAAAGTAATTCATAATTACATAAAACAGGTCAAAATTAGGACGAACAAAAATAACACTAGGTTTCAAACTGGACTAAACCAGGGCTAAACTGTGTGTATAACCAGGACTATACCACAGACGTATCTTACGAACTGTTTACAAATTTATCAACTGAACAGGTTTATGTTGGCCAATGACCTAAGCTATCGCTTGGCCTAAATCATTGCCTCCAGAGCCTCCTTTTGCCTCCAGCTAAGCCACGCCCACCAAAAACCGCTAGAATGTTTATAGACCCTTGAAATGTACTTATCACTATTAAAATGTCTCCTGAAGCGATGCCCTCACCTGGCACAGTGACTCCATACACCGCTACATCCGTCTGGCCCAGCAGGGCACTCAGTGTTCCCTCCACTTCAGTAGTGGAGACGTTTTCACCCTTCCAGCGAAACGTGTCACCACTGCGGTCCCGGAAGTACATGTAGCCCAGTTCGTCCATCACCAGGACATCACCTGAAGTCACAAAGATGCAGCAGGACGCTTTAAAGCATGTAACATAACAAAAAGTCATGACTGAAGTGCCCTTGAGCAAGGCACCTAACCTCAAACTTTGTTTAAGCAGCATGGTTAGAGGAACACTCATTTGAGTGTTCCTCATTATCAAACACATCTGGGATGCAACAAGATGTGGAACACAGAAATCCTAAACTTCAGAATACAACAGAACTGTGGAGCGTTCTGCAAGGAAGTCTGGGGTTCACTGCGTACAGAATATTTACGCAAACTTGTGGAGGCCATGCGCCATGGGGGACTGGTGTACCAGTTTTTCTGGCACTTCAGTGTATAAGCAAAACTACACAATTGCAAGTTTAATATTGCTTTTATACAGTTTTATAAACAAGTGACATTTCAGACACAACATGGGCAAATGTTTTTCTTTATTTTTGATCTACTAAAAGAAATGGATCCCTCACAATGATCTGTTTAAAGTAGTTCCGTCAAAATTGGTGTCTTGTCTTCTATCTCATCTTCATCTGACAACCTTCATATGTAGCTGTGGTTTGCCATGTCTTGGAGACGGTCACAAATACTACTGTAGTGACCATTTCAAACCAGGAAGTGGAACTTTACGTGCAGACGATAGACTACTCAGTTACTCAATTAATTCCCAGAACTAACCGGTGTATAATAAATCAGATCAAGGGGCAAAATCAAAGCCAAGTCCCACATCAAGTAGTATAACAATCTACAGGTCAGAGGAGACTCACCAGATAGATAGGCAGAGTCGTTTTTCTTGAAAACGTTGTTGGTGATCTTCTTCTTGGTGGCCTCCGGATTGGCGTAGCCATCGAACCGGCGTAAAGGATCCTTCTGGTTGATTTTGCCTACCAGCAGCCCCGGTTCTCCTGAGAATGAAACAGTGAAGGTGGTTACCAGCTGAGCTGAACATAACACACTTTGGAAATCGGAAAAGCCTGGTTTAAACCATATGAGGGCGGTGCGCCATGGACACTGAATGCCGTGTGTGTATCCTAGGTTCAGTCGAGTTGTTCTAGAAATGAAGGCTTTATTTCTAAACAGTGTAGCATGAAGTGATATGAGCAGCAGATCTGTTTCTTAAAATGTCCAATAACATGTTGGTTATGTTATTTATTTAAACCATGGACCTTTTTTTCTGAATGTTTTATTGACAGGACACATTAAAGTCCCTATGGCATTATTTATAAGGAAAGAAACTGTTTCTGTATTAATGAGATTTGGATTGAACCCATTCAAATTGATGTGACTGGTCAAGTACGCTAATGCCTACAAGAACGCAATAATAAATATTAAATATTATCTGGTATATGAAAATAATACATAAAAAAATAAATCACACATCCCCTGGCTAGGCATAACAGACCCATGGACTCTTAGGAAACAAGCTTACACAGCATAGTCCCATTTCTGGTTTCCATTCTGCTCTATTAGACAAATGTAACTCCTAATCGTCGTCAAATTACAAGTGGATACCGAAATCTGCTGACCTCACGAATCTGGTGCAAACTTTACCAAATAAAGCTTTTAAATGTGGACAGACGAGCATGTACAGTGTGTAGCAGCTGAACACACAGTCATGCCGTATTACACTGGGTCGAACCTTAAGCAATAATGAGAATAAAATTTTAGACTCACCTGGCTGACATGGAACACACAGTCCGTCCTTATTCCTCACCAGCTCCATGGTATCCTCGTTTACCTTCACCAGACGGATGGGGTAGACGCTCGGGAGAATCATGCTGTTAAAACCGCACGATCCCACCTGCAGAGAGAAGCCGTACTAGTAAACAACTTAGTGTAGCCACAGAACAATTGACAAATGACTGCACAGGGTTGCCAGGTATGTATTTAAATAAACATATTCACTGTGACATCTACAAAATTAAATAAAAACACATATAATCATTACTACACCACACTTTTTGTATTAGTATATGATCTGACATAGCTGTTAAGTACAGCGGTAAATTCACACACTGAATATTTTAGTTCTATTTTATAAGCATGTACAAAAGCTTCAGAACTTAAAGTACAGTACTTACAATACACTATAAATTTATTATTTACTATTTAGCTTGCAAAACATTAATACCATTAATCTAAAATGAGCAAAATGAATAAAAAAAACAAAAATAAGTAAAATGTGGGTCAAAGGTTACTGTAAACCTGCAAACCTGGCAACCCTGACCACACAGCCTACAAACCACAACTGTGCTGTAAACTGTGGTTGTTATGTAGGTTTTATGAATAACGGTCACTCCAGGTCATACGGATTTTGTTTTTTTTAAACAATTTTGTAAATGTAATAAAAAAATGTAATAAAATTTTCCTTAATTTAAGAAATTTCCTTACTTATAGGGAATTCCTTACTTATCTCTGGTTTATTTCATGTTTAGCACCACATTTAATTTATACAAAAAAAAAAAATCCTAAAAGAAGCAACTTTGCTGATTCTCAGAACCACTCTTGAACACCGACCTTGCCGTCCATGTTGGCGATGCTGCAGTTGCACTCAGTGGCTCCGTAAAACTCGCCGATCTGTTTAATGCCGAAGCGCTGAGTGAAGGCCTCCCAGACGCTGGGACGGAGCCCGTTGCCCACAGCCAGACGCACGCGATGCCCGCGCTCTGATGAGCGCACAGGCTGAGACAGCAGGTAGCGGCAGATCTCGCCGATGTACTGTACAACCTGTAGGAACACGGGAACATGACGCAGGAACGATCAGAACTTCGGACTGGAACAACAAACACCAAAAGTGTTAGCTGTGCTAAAGTAGGGAGCAGATAACTCGACAAAATACTATTATATACTATTCTGACTATGTATTCTTACTAGTATGAGTATTAGTACTACGCTTACTTCTATTACTACGGCAATTATGACTCTGACACTCTGGATTAGAATGATCAGCTCGTTTCTGAACTAGTCCAAATGTCATGTTATGAAAGCAGACAGCAGAATTTCAGCACTGTTCAGACTAAACAGAGGTCGTACTGAAAGGTTGCAAAAACCAGACTGTGTCTGGTTTACAGTGACCAGACCTGAGTGTAAGTCATGTGTGTGTAAATCACAAGCAGTGATAAAAATCAGATCTAAAGTATGACCTGACCAAAGTGGAGATTTATTATGGTGGGTGGGGGGACTGAACCTTGAGGAACTCCTTGTCTGATTTGGATGGTAAAAGATTCACAATAATTAATAGATAGACTAGAGGGAAATTTGCCAGAGAGAGACGATGATGATGATGTAGGTCAAGCGTGAGCAGTGCTGAGAATCCCAGTGGAAAAGAGAAGAAACGGCAGAAGGTCATGATTCACTGGGTCAAAAATGGCACAAAGTTCAGGCAGAATAAAGACACAAAGGGCAAGAGAGACACCAGTCTCCGTGTTCCGCACTGAACTAAAACCACACTGCTAAATGGCACAGATGTTTTGTGGCTACCTTCAACAGGATGAGATACAAAGATAGGCAAAACCAGACAACAAATAATCCAGCAAAAACATATACAAGCAACAAATAGAATTAATTTTATTAGCATTGTATTATTCATTTCATTTTATATTATTCATCCCTCTGTGTCTGTGTGGGTTTTCTCTAGAAGCTCCAGTTTTCTCCCACAAGGCCACGGCTGCACCCATGGAGTCAGGCGAATTGGAGACACTCAATACGTGTGAAGGTGTGTGTGTGTGTATCTGCCCTGTGATGGATGGTCTGCTGACCTATCCAGGGTGTTTCTATGCATTCCGCCCAAGGAGCTCTGGGACCGACTCCAGTCCACACCATGACCCAGTAGGATAATAAATGAATGGTTGAAATGTCTTCTAGGGAGTTGCAAAATCATGCAATTGATGCAACATGGTTTCACGTTTCTGGAGGAAAAGTCCTGGTTTTGTGAAGATCTACCTACAGCCATGTAGCTCGCTTGATATTTCTGACTGGGGATCAGAAACCGCAGGAAGCTACTGCTGTAGCTAAACTGTAATAAGCAGTTATAAGTAGTAATAAGCAGTCTTAAAGAAAGACCGCTACTACTACATGATTTTAGATTTTCAGGGTTAAAACTCTGATGAATATGGTGCAAAGTGAATTGAATAGTGCTGGAGGTTAGATTACCCTCTAGCAGTACAGTTTCCTATTCCAGTGACATAAACAAGCAATTTTATTCATATCAGGCATGAGGGCTGCTTTTAGCACCGCACCCCTGGTGCACATCTTATTAATGAAGCATGGTCAAACATGTCACTTACAGTACAGTTGTATTTGATGCAGTCCTCCCAAAAGCGACTGGCTGAAAACTTTTTCTTCACCACCACAGTCAGTCCGTGGATTAAACACTGGCCCACACCAATTATATTACCTTAGAAGAAATGTGACAAAAACATCATTTCATTATATTATTAATTTCATTAAAAACATAATTTCATATTTCAGAAACTTAATTAAAAATTTTTAAATGATGTTAATACATGATTTTTTTAATGTGACCTCTGTTTTTCAATTTCATTATACTACACCCATTTTTTAAAAATAAACATAAAAAAAAATCTCCATTACAAAATTTCTGATTATGAATAAATATATTGATAATATAATTTTGAATAAAATCTATAATTCAAATTACAATTTTTAATTATAAAACAATTATAAATATGGAAATAAATATAATATATACATATACTTAACTGTAAATTTGTCTTTTTAATTATATACAATTATATACTTTTTTTAATTATATATTTTAAATAATAATTTTATTAATGATTTTTTTTTTTTTATCATTGCAATATATTTTCATTTTTTTAAATGCAAATATACCCAGTGAAAATTGTCCAGCTTGTCTGCTGTGCTGGTCAATAGTTTCTGGACTCTGGACATTTCGAAAACCAGCACAAAAAAAAAAGACAAAAAAACAATTTAAACTGTTACACTGTTAATCTAATTTAATTTACTCATTCATATAATAATGCACTGCTTACCTGCTGAATGGTACAGGGGTAAGCAGTCATACAGGATGTCATCCGGCTTCATACCGAAAGCATAATGCCCAAAAGCGGCCATTCTATAATATCTATAGAGGAAAAAAAACCACAAACAAAACGAATCCCAACATCTGTAAGAAACACAAAATCAGGTGTGTTTAACGTAAATTAATATGTGGAACTCAGACCATGACGTACCGACTGTGCACCACAATAGCAGCTTTGGGAAGTCCGGTGGTACCGGAGGTGTAAATGTAGAACAAACGGTCTGCGGACAAAAATAAATAAATAAAAAATATTTCCCTTCTCTTAACAGGTGCCACTGTAATGAGATAATCAATGCAATTCATTTCACCTGTCTGTGGTTTTGTGGTTTTACTGTTATCACTGATCAGTGTCTAGTCGTTAGTCACTGTTATGGAGGTGACATCACAGTGTTTAAACTGAACTGACATTTTTGTATCCATTTTTATATCACAGTGCTGTTGAATTCTCTAATCTGATACAGATAGATACAACATGACTTTCTGATTCATTCATCTTAATATGATTGCACTGTCTATACAATTATGTATTAGTGATGTGTTTAGATCAGTTTTCTGGATGAACCCCAGGTTTGTTTGTTTCTAATGAAAATCAAAGTGGAACAAAGATCCGTGTTCAGCAACCGGCTGGACTAAATGCACTGTGCCAAAGCGTGGCATGCAACGTCATTCTGACCCACCACCATCAGACTCTACAAGTCACCCAACACCCGAAGCAGCTCAGACCGCCTGTTGTTGGCTGATTAGGACTGACTATAATGGACAATAGCGCTGTTTTTCCTAGAACTCGCACCACTTTATCGTCTAACTGATGTCACTTGGTTTTTCTCTAGTTTCTAGTCTTTCTTTATTGTTACTTATTATATTATTAGTATATTATACTGTATACTGTATTATCATATTATGTTAGTGTTTTATTATAGATTTGTATCTAGCCGAGACCCATTATTGTGCTTTTTTATAGTTCAAAGTCAAAATCAAAATTGTCTTTATTGTCAGTTCTTCACATGTACTAGACATACAAAGGAATCGAAATTTCCTTTCTCTCTATCCCTCGGTGATGACGAGACAATAAAAACACGAGCACCAACAAATAACACTGACACTAAAACAAATGCGTCGTACTGATACTAAGTGACCAAAAAAACCCCCCCAAAAAATAAATAAATAAATAAATAAAAAAATTTAAAAAACACCTGATGGTAACAGATCCTTGCTACATTTTGTACTAATTAAATAAAGTGCACAGCGGTGAGGATTAAATTAACAATAAGAATATCTAAACACTAAATTAACAATAAACATTAAGTAAACAGTATTTACAGTGTATATCGGGTAGCAGCAAGTTAAAGAATGGTGCAAAACACATTAATAGTAGCTTCAAGATTATTAGCGTATGTGCAAACTGGCATAATAAAAAAGTCCTTTGATGATTTTCTTAATTACACAATCACCCAAAAGCACAACAGTAAGTTTTATACTTTTTCCTTTTTAATTGCATTAAGTTATTTATTATTATTATTATCAGTTATTTCTATTCAGCTCAGTTTATAATGTATAGTTGTGCAATATATGTCTGTTATGTGTATAATTTCTATGTTCCTGCTACAATAACAATACAATTTCCCTTAGGATCCATCCATCCATCCATGCATCCATCTATCCTTCCATCCATCTATCTATCCATCTAACCGTCCATCCATCTGTCCAGCCATCTAACCATCTATCCAGCCATCCATCCATCTATCTATCATCCATCTATCCCTCTATCCATATATCCTTTTATCCATCATCTCTTTATCTATCTATCCATTTATCCACCCATCTAACCATCTATCTATCCCTCTATCTATCCATCTGTCTATGTATCCATTTATCCATCCATC